>JAYKAV010000256.1:1506953-1946908 GCA_035582835.1 Phoebastria nigripes
CCAAACAACAAAAAAAAAAAACAAAAAACAAACCAAAAACGGAGCAAAAGAAACGTGGCATATTCAGAGTTAAACCTTCTTTGGAATATGTCCCAGCTTGTGGCAATGGATGGTTTAGGGCACCCTAAACCAGAAGTTGCATCTGGATCATTATGTTTAATAGTATCAAGGAACCTATATTCTTGGAGTTTGGCTAGTCCCTTTTTAATCTGTTTTTAATGTTGGCTTCCAGAAGATCCTACAATACGGAGTTCTGTAGTGTCATTCCATGTGGTGTGTTTAAAAGTACTTCCTCTTGTTCATTTTAAACCTGCTTCCTGATMGTTTTGGGGTCTCCTGTAGATCAGAGATGTATTCCATTTTCCTCTACTATTCCTGATTGTATAAATCTGCATGGAGTCTTCTCCTCAGTCATTCTCTTCTGAGTTAAAAAGTCCCTTTCTTTTTAGCCTSTCTTCACATAGAATCCATCCAGTGCCTCTGATCATCTTTATTGTCCTTCTTCATACTATTTCCAGTTTTAATACGGCCTTATGAAGACTGGATGACCAGAACTACACACTGTTTTCAAGGTGTGGGTGAACCACAGGTTTACACAGGAGTATGATGTGTTCTTCTTTTGCTTTCCCAGTAAGATCTAACAGTCAAGCTCCTTTGATTTTTAGTGAATGCTGCCTATTTTCAGGGGACTATACACTCTGAGTCCAAGACTTTTAAGGCTAACTTAAGCTGACATAAAGCCTGTCATTATGTATATACAGTTTAGGTTATTTTTCCCATTGTATTTCTTGCCATTTTTTACCAAGTCACTCAGTTTTATCAAGTTCTTCAGTAGAACTTCAGTCAACTTTACACTTGAATATCCCAGATAGTTTTTTTTTCATCTGCAAACTTTATCACATTGCTRTTTTCCTGCTTACACAGATTATTTCTGAATATGCTGGACAGTAAAACTCCTTGGGGGAACCAGTCAATGACCTTCTTCCTTTGTAAAGAAAAAACATTTGTTTGTGCCCTTTGTCTCCGTTCTTTTAATGGAGGATAAGTACAAGAGAAATAATCTGCTTTATTTCATGACCCCTTAATTTCTTACAAGGGTCACCCAGGATCACTCTTGAAGCCATGTTTAAGGATTGGTGTAACCTTCTCTTCCCCTGGCACTGTTTCATCTGTTGGTTCCTGCAGATCTCTTGCGTGAGCACCTTCCACTCAGTGCTCAGTTTATTGTTTTGTTCTCAGACTTGTCTTTTATAAAATAATTACTCCAGTCATTCCATGGGATTCAGGTTATTCCATTGGGAACGTCGGTGACTTTTTCTGCAGCGAAGAGGGATGCAAAAAATTCAGTCTTTTCTTGTCCTGTTGCCATAACTCCCTTACACCTCTTTACGCTTTGATCACCTGTTGATACCCTGGCTTTCTGGCAGCTGATTCTTACGATATTCTTGAAAATGTTTTTGTTATTAGATTTTTTTTATTTTAGCAAGTTATTCCTCAGCATCTCTTTTGGTCTATTTTGCTGAAGTTTTACATTTAACTCTAGAAAGTTCATTCTTGTTTGTTTTTCCTCATGACTTTCACTTCTTGAAGGATGACTTCTTGCTTATTCCTCCTGGTCTTTTCCATGAGAAAAAGAAAAGACCTTTTTTCTTTTTGACTTGTGTGTGTGTGTGCGTGCAGGCTCTTTCATGATGTTTACCTATTGTCCATGGGTACATCTGAAAATTAAATTGAGTTATTGTACATTATTATTCTGATAGCACCTTCTGTAATCTTCCTTAATATTTAACAGGCGCTAGTGCACTCCTGGTTTGATGGTCAAAAATCGAGCCTTCATACTATACTTTTTCATATTAATTGGTTCAAGTCCACCCACAGAGACTCTGTGATAATCCTGGCACAGTGTTAGACTTTATGCTTTTTGACCCATACCACTTCCTTCTCAAGCTGTCTTCCATTCCATCCTTCCTATAAAATTTGTACTGTGATAGTACAGTGTTGTAGTGATACTCCTTTTTGCCCCAGGTCTCAGAAGTCCCTGCTATTTCAGCATCCTCACTGAAACTCACATGATTCTTTCTCACTACCCCTGAGTTTTTAGAGTCTTAACATTTATGCAGAAGCCAGGCTAACTGTCTTTCTATGGCCATTACTTATTTGGTACCTTATTTTGATCGTTCTTTGCTACTTTTCACCTCAACTTTATTGAGTTTTTCCTATCCTTTGTTCCCAATAGATTGATTGATTGATTGATTGATTTCAATTTCATTTTGCCAGCAGCCTGATGCTATTTTGATTACAATAGAGCCCATATGTCCTTGTATAGGCTGGTATATCCTCCTTCAATCCTAAATCTTCTGGTACTAGGGGCCCTTCAAAGAATTTCCCTCAGTCAATAGCTTTAAACTTCAGGGTTTTTTCTTGGATTTTTCTCTCCTCTTCTGTGAAATATTGGTACCCATGAACATCAGAATCATCAATTCCTCCATAGCATCCCCAAGTCTCTGTAGCAGCCCTATGCCTGTCATTGCTGCCCAAGAAAGGAGGCTCTCGCTGCAGCCATCATGGTGACATGTTTCTTTGTCCGATGTGGAGTCAGGGACAGTTAACCTGATGTATGAAGTTCCTTTGGTCTCTCTTCCAGCTACAGAAGAACCTGAAATTGAGTCCTCCATCAGTTGTGGGGCACTTTTGCTGTCACAGCTCTTGTCCTTTATCCGTTAGCCTGCAGTCAAGCTAGAATGTAGTGTGTGCCATAATTTCAGGGGCACAAATATTTATGACTTCAGAAGCAACACAGCTTGTACACAAACCTAATTAAAAACCTGAGTTTCAGATTTTGTTCTTAAGATATTTTTTTGGACAAACCTTCAGATTTTGAAAATTTTAGATTTAGGACAGTGTAGAGCACCAGAGTTGAAATACTAGTTAATAATATTAGTAAAGGGAATACGGGCAGTATTTTAGAGTGCTTTTATTATTTTAGCTGGAAAAAGTCCTTGCATAAGGCTTCATTGTAAGTCAGAAAAATGACTGTTCAAGAACAGCAATCTTCTCTCTCAGTGTATCTTCTGAAGTCAATGCAACTGCTAGTGGAATGAGTTGGATGTGTTTCTGCCTAAGAACAAGCTATAAAATCCTCAGTTGTATTCTTATGATATGCCTTTAGAATTCTGATTGCAATATCATAGCCAGAAAGACTTGATTCTGTGCCCAAATCTGGGCTGACAGTTAATAAAACCATCCTTTCATGAACTTGCTTGATCTTGAAGTCACAGAGAAAGAGTAAAGGTCTTCAGTGTATTTTTCATGGTTTTCCAACTGTATCCATACTTCATGAATAAATTCTTGTTTTGGGACACTAATGAAAATCTAGATCAGTTTGTACACGACCAGTTTCTTTCTTTTTCTGTTCAGAAAAACTGCTACTGACCACTAATAAGATGTATGATTGTTCTTAGAGTCAGGGAAGCTATCTAAAAGAGGTATCTCAAAAGTTGCTGGAGTACAGGTTGAGTCATGGTCCCAGCCCACACCTCATTTTCATGCTGAATGATCTGCAGTCCACCCAGTGGAGTTTTGTTGGCTATATATAGCCTGAAACTGCTTGCATTGCTCCAGTTTTGCTTGAAAACCCAACACTCTGTGCCATGGTAATTTAAGTCAGAATCTGTCTTGCACTCTGAAAAGGAACTACTAGTGGGAGGTTATTATTTACTAGGAAGCTGTTTGCACAGTCCTTAATCTGTTCCTTTGCCAAATGACAGAAGAAACCAGTTCCTCGAAGAATACACCTCCCCTCTGCCATGTACCTCTACCTCTACTCTCTTCCACAGGGAAACGTTCCAACGCGGGAGAGCATCCATATGTATTACCAGAACCATATGATGAAACTTTCTAAGGAGTCAGGACTGGACTCAATTGATAAAAATCCCGGTCAAGCTTCTGGTTTGCAAGCATCTGAAAGAATGGATAGTTTAGATTCAGCAGCTTCTCGTGACAGTATCTCCAGGTATTGATTTAATTTTATTTTGTTAAAGGTAGAGGGATCATGCAGTAGAYGTAATTTTAGATAATGTCTAAGTACTGATGAACTTTCTAATCAATGTTGAATCCTCTTTTTGATTTATCCATGCCATTTTAATAATGAAAACTCTGCTATATGTTACTATTCCTTTATAGCAGTGAACTCAGTTGTTGGCTTAACTCCTTTTCCACTGCATGACTACCCCACTGCTTTCTGTTTCCCCTAGAATTAGGAGTCATTGACAGGGGTTCTGATCTTGTAAAAAGTAATGGAAAATAAGAGCCTGCTGAGGATGCTTATGGGATACTGTTTTAGGAATTCAGGCGTGGAGTTTGGGGAACTATCATTCATTGTGAATATTTTGTCTTTGTAAAATAAATTGTTGTCTGTTGCCCACAAATCAAAAAAGGCTTTGCATTGAGAGAGATTCTGGATTTGAGAGAACAAAATCCCCCTCTCGTACACACAGGGCAAAGATCATCTGAAGAGGCTGATTTCCTAACTGCTATGATTACAGTCCAGCAGAGCTACACAGTTTGTGGATCAAATACCCATACTAGTTCAGGAAAACCACCTTCCTCATTCTTTTCTGAAGATGGATGCCGTCAAGTCCCTTGCCAAAACTACTGCATGCTCCTGCTGCTCCATGCACACAGAGGCACACACATTCACTTCCTTCTCTTACAGAGGCAGCCTGTTCCCACCGTGTCCCTGGTGTTCTTGACTTTTAAGAGTCTACAGAAATTGTCCAATATGAGGGGGAGAAGGGAGGGCTTTGGAAATCCAGCTGTTTCATAATCTGTTGCATTCTGCTGTCTCCTGTTCTCTGAAGTGTGGCAGTATCATGTTGTGTTTGATACTTGCAGCAAACTCGGTAGCTTCTGTGTACAGTAAATTATGCTTAGCTTTTACTAATGACATATGGGTAGATGCTAGCAGTCTGAAAATAACGAGGGTTTATGTTCCTTTCTGATGTTATTGAAAAGCAAGTGTAAGAGAGTGCCTGTGAGTACTATGCTTCAACAAAATATTCACAAATTGCTCCCCAGGGTGAGCACTGGCCTTTGAGAGGTTCGCTCCAGTAAAAACACCAAATCCGAGCAAGTCTTTCTCGGTGGCTAGCTACCCAACTAAGCAACACCTTTGTGTTTTGTCTCAAAGTTTTACAGGAGTCAGATGACATGAGAAAAATGTAAAGCCAAATTCTATTACCAGCTCACTTGGAGCCACTTGGATATCTGCAGGGCAGAATTTAACTCCACAAAGTTCAGTCTCACCTAAAGAAAGAATAGTAATATCAGTCCTGCTTTCATTATAGTTTTTGGTCACACCGTTTACTATAGATAGAAGAAGTTATCATTATTATACAACAATGTTAGCAAGAACTTTAACTAGAAACAAAGGGAAGCCAATTCCAAAATKAATTATAAAAAAGAAAGACAAATCTTATAATTTTCATGTGTAAATTCTGCCTCTTCAATGAGGTGCTATCCAGTGTTGAGCTCCACTTATGTCTTTTTTTTTTCAGAATAACCACCCATTTGTCACCCTGCTTTGAGCATACTTACACAATTAAAATCTCTTTTCAAACTCAGAGAATTCAGTGGTTCTGTGGAGCTGCTTTGCAACAGAAAAAGTTAAATCTTTCACATGTGTTACTGTCATCTCTGTTCCCTCAGAGGATGTCACAGTACCTATCAAGAAAGGAATAGCAAAGGCAGTGTTATGACTGATTTCTCTAATCTTAAATTCTCTTTCTGGTAATGAACAATCAAATATTCTTGCACTGAGAGTATTTACAAATTGTGCACATCTGCTATAATAATAATGACCTGTAATTAGAGGAAGCAAAAATGAGTCTGTTGATTGAATGATAATGCCATCAGTTTATTGGGCCACCCTTGCATGTCTCTTCCTGGGATTACAAAAGTGCTTATGAGCTTTTTTAGAAATGTGAAATGTTTTAAACTTCATGTGAGTTTATTGAGTGATTTTTTTGAATTGCCCAAACGAGAAGGGGGCATTTTACATTTCAAAGTAATGATTTCCAGTAAATGTAAAAGCAATTAATTAAATCTAAAGCATCCCTGTGATCATGGATCTAGGATTGCAATGGAAGACTTTTGGGAAGGGGCAGAGGGTTTCTAACCAGCATTCTGGTTATCCTTCTTTGGTTGCCCTGCACAGAATTCTGTAGTGGACATTAGGTCCATGAGTAAGATGGGCGTGTTTGGAAGTACACAGGGCTGCAGAAGCATAGAAGCTATGCCGTTATAATAATACATATTCCTCAGTGCTCAGGACAGGAATTACTGTAGGTATCTGCTCAGTGCTCTAAACACTGGATTTCCTGATCAGTTGCAGGAACTGTAAATTTCTTGTGAAGTTCAGGGCTCACCCTTGTAAGTCTTATCCAGGGATGTTGTTCTTTTACCCTAGATAAAACTCTGAAAGGAGTTTTGCAGAGTATCCTTTGTGGGATTTTCTCTTTTAGTAAGGCTGTCATTTATTCTCAGTCATTTTTCTATACAGTAGCTAGAGGTGTAATGAGGTATTCATAATGTAATTGTTTGGTTTCTCTTTATGTATAAATACTCTCATGTATCCTAAAGGCAAAGTGCAAAGTTCATATGGGCCAGGAGCAGAAGAAACTGATGTTGATCCTTAACAAGCTCTTTGAGGAGCACCACCAGAAGGGATTGGGAGCTAGCATGGTAGAGCATTCGCTGCTGTTTGTTTCCATTTGACTGATGAACTGCTCATTAGGTTAAGCAGCTTGTGAATTTCAGTAACATGGTTGGGAACTTACTAAAACCAGTTGGCTGCCTTTATGGGACTTTGCTTACGATTATGAAATAGCAGCTAGACGCAGGTCCTAAGCCAGATTTCAGGATATCCAAGGTTTTGTATCCAGTTCAGTTTGTATTGATTTTTGTCCATCACAAATAACGTATTCAGTTCCCAACTCTACGTGTGTGTAGGCTTTTATAGGAGCTGCAGGTGGGAGCCCCTGACCCTCCTGTAAGAGTGAGCATACAAGTGCGGTCAGGGTGTTTACGGACACCACTTTTCATCTGTGCTTCCCTCACCAGATGGGAGAACAGGGCTTGAGGCACGGAGTACTGGAGAAGTAACATTTGCCTTGGGAGGCAGGAGAAAGGATGAAAGGAGAGTCCTAGTTTGGGGCTGGATCTGGGTCTGATTTAGGAGCGCGAATGATAGGAAATGTTTGGGATCTTTGCTTGCAGGTGTGGAGAGTGTAGTAGTTCGTAAAGGTAATGCCAGTCAGTAACTAGCCCATGGACAGAAAAAACCCAGAAAAATTTGTAAGTCACCCCTTAAACCAATAAACTCTCTGGGAAGGGTAAATTTGTTTAGCAAAAAGGAAGTCATAAAGTAAGAAATTTCCCGCTCACCGAGGGTAAAAACATCTCTGCTATATATATCCCCATTTGAAATGGATACCCGTTCAACTTTATATAAAATGCTTGAACTCGGGGCTTTTAATGAACATTCAATTTAAAATACCTAGTCCTTGAATGATTTCAAGAAGCTAATGCTTTTCAAGGTCTCCAAGGACACAAATTTGAAAAGTCACTCAGGAAGATATGCTTGGATTAAATTTATGTGATAGTCAATGACTGAGTCAACACCAGCTTTGCCAAATGTAAATCTCTCCACTTTATTGGTGTTCTCATTTCCTCCGTGTTTGGAAGCATGTTGCTAAAGTACATAAAGAATATACAGACTGTGCTACAGGTGTCATCTCATACACATCTCCTGACATTCAAGGATACAGAGCAGCTGCTCAGTCAATAATTCTTCTGATGATTCATCCTTCATTTAAACCAGCTTTAAACCAAATTATTGCAGGGACTCTGTCTGGGCAAATGTTTTTATCTATTGGGATTAATAGATGTTTTTCCTTTGATTTTTCTGGGACCCAGGTCAGAATTTGCATGTTTTGGAGGGCAGCTGGCATATGTTTCTTCAACTGAAAATATATGAACGGGCATGTGCTACTTTGATTTCAACAGCTGCTCCACTTAAGGCCCTTGGAAGGTTCCCTTTGAACTATGTCTGCATTTAAAATACTTCAACACCTTAGTAAGAGGTGTTGCTCTTGAAAAGAATAAACTCAGCCCTCGAGATGTAAAATAACGTGTGGATAACATTGTAGCGCACAGACAGAAAGGTAATCTGCAAAAATAGATTGTCTACTTGCTGCCATCGCCCTGTATTTTAGCACCAAAACCTCACTGACAGTACAACAACCTGGCTATACTCCACAGGTGTATGTGCAAAGGGAAACCTCCTCCCTCGTGACCCCCTGGAGTCAGTAACACGGAGCTCCGACTGATTTCCATGCTGCTGAATCAGGCCTCTAGGGTGGATCTCCTGTTCCTATAGGAAGCAGCATTTGCTGCTTCATCAAAACCATGCAGACAACCCTCCAGGTTTTGTCTGGAGGATGTTCGTGTGCCTTTGCGCACACACAGAAATAATGAAGTGGCTCATAAAGGGTATTGGCCAAATGAACTGACAGGACAGAGGTGCCCCTGCCATTAATACTGTTTTTAAGGAAAGTATTTCACAATACCTTTGGTATCTTGGTGATACTTTTCTTCTATTCAACAACCAAAGTATGCTTTTAGCCTCAGCCCATTCTGTCAAAAAAGACCATCAGTGAGTGTAGGCCTAAGGATAACTGCTTCTTCGCTCCACATATTTTGCTGTTTTCCTCTCCATTTTCCTTAAGGCAATAATTGCAAACTGTTACTTCATGCCAGCAGATTTTTTTCCTCACTTCAAGCTAGAAAGACCAAAGTAACATAGAAAACGCCGTTGCACGTCCCTTCTGACCTCTTTCCCGATTCTCTGTGCCCCTGGACAAACATAGTGCTTGCCAAGGAAGCAAATCCGCTGCTGCTGCTCAGGTGTAACACAGATGGACTCAAAGAAGAAAAGTAGAGTGTAAATCTTGCGTTTTGGGGTCCTTTCTTCTCTCATTCTATCTGAGAGGCTCAGGCAGGTCACTCACTGCATGTGTTAAAACACCAGGTCCCTCAACTTATTTTATAGACATCTGTGTTTTTCAAAGATTTTTACAGGAGAAATAATTCTTTTACCTACCATATGTCATTAATGTATTTGCTTCTTTCCTGTTGCTATGTTATATGCTTGTATTTAATTATGTACTTTCTTATAACTCATCCAGTTTTTCTTCTTTTCTCCAGTAACACATAAATGCTCAATGTATGGTGTATGTTTCTGGTGTCCTGTTGTATTTGATAAGTGAAAGGAGATAAGGGTTTATTGTATCTGTTCTTTCTTTCAAGATGTGCATGTTACCAATTTTGAAATAGTTTTTAAGCTGTGATTGAAATAAATGAAATCTTCTGGAAAGAATCATCACGGCTTACTACTAAATATCAAAATAAAAGCCATCCCATGCAGAGCAGGTTATATTTGGCATGCATCTACTGGCTAAGTAACATATCCGATTTGGCTCTTTGGTTCGGAAAGAGGATTAGCCAACGTCTGACAGCTATTTTTCTATTTGTGGAATATGAGCTTATTCAGTTTTAAGGGCTCTTTTAGGAAATTGGCTTGTACCTGTGTAAAAAGGTTCAGCACAGTATATCATTAATAAAATAGAATTTGTACAGAGGAGGTCACTTCCCAAAACATTTTTGTGGAATTTGGAAATTTCAGGGGGAAACAAAGAAAAGAAAACCTCCTCACATATGTAAGTTGGTGCCCCTGGAAAGCGTGTAGAGCATTGTGTTGGTTTCATATGTCTCTCAATAGCAAATAGATGGTTGTTAGCCTTCTATAGCCCCTATATGAATATGACCGTGAGCAATCTGTGCGTAGAAATGTGTTTACAGGGCGACTCTAAACAAATCCTTATCTTCTCTCTGAATCTTTTTTCTCTGTGTCAGTGTTTTGCTGCATGGCGAGCGTATTTGTTTACTGAACCATGTGTATAGTAATATCATCTGTATTTAACACTGTCTTTATAACTGTTTGCGCTGCTAGCTGCTACACTGAAGCAACCATGCTGTTCTCAAGGCAGTCAACCCTTGATGATTTAGATGGACCAGACACTGTTCCTAAAACAAGTGAGCGCGCTCGACCTAGGCTTCGTAAAATGCAGAGCATGGATATGTCCTCCTCATCAGCTGACAGTGGCAGTATAGTGTCAAGGTGCTTAACTCATGCATGCTTTGTTCACTCATTTACCCATACCATTATACTTACTGCAGTGTACATAAATTTGCATTTGCAGATACGTGGTGTAGAGAGTGGTTTGCATGGTTAACGGAAGCTTTACTCCCTTCTGTGTTGTGGCACGATTCTGAGGTTCAAAGTCAGGGTCGTAATCTAGGACTCATTTACTGTTTCACTTCTTATTCTGTTTTTTTTTTTTTGTTTGGTTTGGTTTTCATCCTTAATTTATGTATTTTTAAAAGTTGTTCTATTACATTCCATTACATTACACTGGCTGTCTAAAACCAGGCTAAAGTCTGTATTTATTCAGCTAAAAAAGAGTCTGATTTTCAGAGTTACCGAGCTGATGGTTGTTCTTATTAAAATTGGAAACTGGAAGTGAAGTTTCTCAGCTAATCAGTTATCCTAAATATGGACTTAGATGTCTAATTTTAGAAACTAAGATAGGCAAACGTTGGCCCTGCTCTTTCAATTTTTAGTTTTCCCCATATAGGAAAGATTGCTAAATATGTTTTGATTACTTTACCATTGATTTACAGTCTGTGAGGTGATGGAATTAAGARAGGGAAAACAGCTATGAAAAGATAGTGAATAATATTAATATCCAGTGCAAGAGAGAACTGTTCAGAGCCATTCACTCACTTTTTAGCAGGTAAAAACCAGGGKTTTATATGATGTTGGGAAACAGTCTTTCAACTAGTATTATAAATACTATAAATATGAAATTTTATGGCATATTAGATCTTTCTTTTTCAGCATTTAAAATGTTTCACAAATTTTTGGTGTCGATCAGTTTTGAAATTATGGGATTTTATGATTTTGTGCATTTTAACCAGGATGAGTGCTACCGTGAATCATCAAAACACACATCCTAATAATAGTGTTACACATTCTAATTAAAAGTCTGCTAGAAATAAAGTGATCTAACGTAGCCACAATAAGTTTGGAAGCAGTGTAAAAGAAAAAGAGATGGAACTTAATTTTTAATTTTGGCAGGAGATGGTAGTGCCAGCTGGCTTTGCCAGTGCCAGGTTTCTTTAAAAGGTTATACTTTAGGTGAAAACATGGCCCCATTCATTTCATAGGAGCTGTGTGAAATCTGGTTTTGTCTCTGTTGAGATACAAGAACATGCAGCCAACAAAAGACACTGAGTTGATGCCTGTTGTGTAAYCTATGGAGAAGGACTAGAATGGAGACTAAAAAGAGAAAGAGTGATGTTCGAGGGGAGAGGTGAAAAAATACTTGTGAGGGATGAAACGGGTGAAAGCAAGGCCAAGAAAATATTTTTTAAATTATGGTGTCCAGATTCCCATCTGGAGTCATCAAGCTGCATGAATTTACATCAGCTGAGACTGTTGCAGAGCACAGAGCATTAAGAAGGAAAGTGATTATGGACATGCAAAGCTGAGAATAAGCAAGGTGAACGAGCAGACAAATGAACAGAGTGGGTAAGAACAGTTGAAAAAGAAAATAGGTACATACAGAAGAAAAGCAGGCAGGTAAGGTAAAAATGAAGACTGTATTGAAGAACATAGGGCAATCTAAAGGTAAGCAAGATACCCTGTTACTGGAACAGTTTTGTAATCTGAATTGTATTTCTCCATGTTAGCAATTTACCTGTTCTTTTATTTGGAATCAGAGTTGATGTGTGTGTTCAGCTCATGTTCCAGTTCTATACAGCACCCGTATGGTGGTGGTTAAAAGCACCATGTTTAGAAAGAACCCCATGACTGCCTATCATTCACCATGGAGCATTCTTTAAATAAATGTAATAGCAAGTCCTGATTCTGGTCAGAAAGTGTTTGAACTGCTGTCMGAAAGTTAGTGTGGTTTCTCTTGATGATGATATTAATTTGCCCTTTGCTGGTGTGAAAAAGATAGTGAATCACTGTGAGTTCACTGGGACGTCATTCAGGGGGCAGAGGGACCCRGATAGTCCATGTGTGTAAGAGATTATGTTGATATATTTTCTACTAGATTATATGAACTTTGAAGGCCTGGGAATGCAATGGGGTTGCTCAGCTGTCTACATAAAGGTGCAATTAACAAACTTTGCTTGGTGGTGAGCCTTGTAAGCCTCAACTCTCTCTCTTTGTCCATCCCCAACAGTGAACCTACGCAGGTCACCATGCTCTATTCTCGTCAGGGGACGACAGAAACCATTGAGGAGGTAGAAGGGGAGCATGAAGAGGAAGGAGCTCATTCTGCATCAAGGCCGGAGGAAGAGGAGGTGGAAGATTATAGCCTGGGTTCAGAAGGAGCTGCGTATACTCCTGATACTGATGTGCCATTGTACTCCACTGTGGATAGCAATGCAGAAGCTCCACCTTCCTATAGCAAAGCTGTCAGCTTTGAACACCTTCCCTTTGGCTCCCCAGATGACTCAGCTGGTAAGAGCCTCATGATGGTGAGCCCAGACGACAGTCGGACGGACAAACTTAATGATACGATTCTCCCTCCATTGACGCACGAGTTAACGGCTAGTGAGCTGCTTCTGAACAAGTAAGGACCTTCATCAGGGGAAAATTGYTGGTCCCAGTCTGTGAAGTTTTGTCATTACTTTGGTTTTCTTGTCTCAGAACTAGCCTACAGTTTCTGATACAGACCTTGCGCTAAGTTTGATTTAAGGGAAGAAACTCATTTCCTGTGCAGTTGTTCTAATTACAGATTTCTAAAATGATTCAAATTCATGTTGGAAAGAATCTCCACTTTCTCCCCAGATACCATAGCTAATTGTTCCAATTAGCATCGGATCTCTGTGCTGCAATTGTCATGGGGTCAAGGGCTTTTCTAAATATTCCTTGTGGAGAGGGCTTCTCTTCTCCAGGCAGCTGTGATTTCAAATAAGTTTCCTCCAGGGCTATCTGGGAAAATGTTTCTCCTTTAATTATTTTGGATTACTATAAGGGAAACTCTGACCTTTGGCAGAGTTTTTGTTTAAGCCAGTAGGAGCTGAGGGCTATGTAGAGAGACCACCTTGCTAAGTACTTTCATAAGGGATAGGATGCTCCCCTCTTTGCCCCTCAGACACTGTGCTCAGTAGCACAACCAGCATTGAGGTGAGGATGGTGCCACTGCTCTTCTTCCTCTGCTTTCCAGCCTGACTCAGCTAGGGGAGAGCTTCCCCGAATGCAAGGGCAAAATCTTAAACCATAGAAATGCCTTTCAGCCTGACTGCATCTGGAGAGAGAGAGGCCGTGTAGATCTGACTTTGTAGATGCAGCATCTTTTCTTCTGGTTTTCCATAGTCATTTTTGCTTTTCAGACATATCTCTTCTCAGGCCAGGGCACTCTTTATGAAAAGCAAAGAGAACTGTGAATGTATGTGAAAGTCATATAATGATATTTTGCTGTGTTTTATAATTATCTGAGTTAGTTAGGTAAAGGGGAGAAGATTGGACACATCTAATGCTCAAGGGCATTTATTATGTTCTAATCTTATGTCACAGGACTATTCATAACATACGTCTCCTGATGGACTTCTGGAGTTTCTCCAAATTCCCATCTGTGTTGATAAATCAGATATGAATCCAGACAGGGCCACACCAGCATGGTGTGATTTACATGAGATATGTTGGTTGGGCAACTGTAGGAAAGCGGTGCTTGTAGAAGTTCTTGGGCCAGGCCGACTCTCTGGATAAATTAAAAAAGAGCAGAACAGTGCTTCTAGTTATTTTGCCTGAAATTCTTGTTTTCTGAGCTTAGAATCAGGCWATTTGGTTATAATACCAAATCCCATCTTCTTTCTATTTTTTCCATTGAACTCAGCAGTAGAATTTTATACTTTTTCAAAAGGAAAAATAGTAGCAATTTAAAAAGCGGCCTTTGTGAAATGAATTTTCATTTCATTTTACGGTACTCTGCTCCTCACAGGATGTTTCATGATGACGAGCTGGAGGAGTCAGAGAAGTTCTATGTTGGTCAGCCTCGAGTCTTGCTTCTTATTTACGCCCTGTACAATACGCTGGTGGCCCGATCAGAAATGGTGTGCTATTTTGTGATCATCCTTAACCACATGATCTCTGCCTCCATGATAACCCTGGTGCTTCCCATCCTTATATTCCTTTGGGCCATGCTGTCTGTTCCTCGGCCAAGCAAACGTTTCTGGATGACAGCCATTGTCTACACTGAGGTATGCTGCTGTTTTTGTAACCCCATGACTAACACAGAAAAGTTAAGTTGAAGCTTTGCATGGTCTCTTTTCTGTTTTTGATCTCTAGGATCAGGGGCCTTTGGCCCTTCATATTAACATAAATATTTGCTAAAGTCCTCAGCAGTTTCTGTGGTATGAAAAGGTCTTGTGTTTTCTTCATTGCAATGAGCAATATCCTTCCTGGCAGGTAAAGCAGTTATCACAAGAACAGACCATTTGCAAACAGCTACTACATAATTGGTAATCAAGAGACAGTATACACTGCTTGTGGTATCTCAGGTACCACTGAGCATCATCTGTTGGTAAATGTTGATTGACTTTATTACTGAGGAAGTGTGAACTGTTGTTCCTCTATAGCAATGAATATGCTTGTTTATCTTCTCATAAAACTGACGAAGTAGTAATATATCTCCCCTCTTAACGTCACGAGGCTATTATATCTGCCATGCACACCCCAAGTATGTTGTGTTTCTGAACAGGTGGCCATTGTCATCAAGTACTTCTTCCAGTTCGGCTTCTTTCCTTGGAATAAATATGTGGATTACACAAAAGATAAACCTTACCATCCACCCAATATTATTGGCATTGAGAAGAAAGAGGGTTATGTGCACTATGATCTTGTTCAGCTCCTTGCTTTATTCTTTCACAGATCCATTTTAAAGGTAATCTGAGTTCATGTAGTTTCTTATTTTATATTTAATTTTTAGTTTTAAACTTTTTAGTCACTCATGTGATATAGGAAAGTCAATCATTTGGATATTAGGGAAAATTTCTCCACTGAAAGGGTTATCAAGCATTGGAACAGGCTGCCCAGGGAAGTTGTTGAGTCACCATCCCTGGAGATATTTAAAAGATGTGGCACTTAGGGACATAGTTTAGTGGTGGACTTGGCAGTGCTAGGTTAACGGTTGGACTTGATGATCTTAAAGGTCTTTTCCAACCTAAGTGATTCTATGATTCTATGACATCCCAAAACAATGAATTTGTCTTCCCCCTTGTGAACACATGACTGAGCTTAGTGATGCCTGTGATAAATACTGTGACAGAAATACAAGGTTGAAATGCTCTCTTCTTTATCCACTAGTGCCATGGATTATGGGATGAAGACGAGAAAGGGGACAGCTCCAGTAATAAAGAAGATACTGATGATGAGCTCTCCCTGACAGGAGGCAGGAGAGACTCTTCTGCCTCTTTGAAATCTGTCAATCTTGCGGCATCGGTGGAGTCCATCCATGTCCACTTCCCTGAGCAGCAGACTGCCATCAGGAGGAAGAGCTCTAGCAGCATATCACAGCTTTCGCACAGGTCCAGCTTCTCCTCACACAGATCTAAGAGAGGTAAATGTCATGGCATTTCCGGGATTTAAAGGGCAAGCGTTCATTTCCCATAGGATCATCCTGCTGAAACTTTGTGCTGGTTGCTGTGGAGATCCCAGAGGCTACTGAATGCTGCTGCTCCTCAGTGAGGAAATAGGATATGAACCAAAGTATCTTCGTGTTTGAACACACTCCAAGCCTTCTTAAAGTTCAAATGGAGAGCCATACTTTGTGATTCACTGTGTTTTTAAAATGACATTATCCAAAAGCTGGGAAGGGAATGCTCAGTGTGGCCTAGATCCAGAATTTCTGGTTCAGCATAATCTCCAGCTAGAAGGAATGCAAAGCATATGTATTTTTCATATCTACATTTGATGATACTTGAAATGAGAAAAAGTTTTGATTAGGTATATTAAAACAGATTACCTTTCCCATCTTGTAAAAAGGACAGGCTTACTCTAGCCTGAATGTATATTACCAATTGAGATGACTGACATCAATCAAATGCTTGCCTTTATCGCTAGTCTTCTCTTTTTATAGTTATTAATTAAGTTTTGATCTGCCAGTGATTAAACCTTTGCTGGATGCACTCAAGATTTTATCATATCGGAAAAAAAGCATAAGAATTCATTTCAAAGCTTCTTTCAAATGTGGGACTCATATATGGGATGGAAGTCTTGAGATTTATTACTTTCTAGTTTTTGTATTTAAACTTTGATTTTGAATTACCTTCTCTTTCCCTCCCTTTTTTTCCAGGAAGTACCAGTACACGAAACAGCAGTCAGAAAGGAAGCAGTGTGTTAAGCATCAAGCAAAAATCTAGAAAAGAGCTTCTTATGGAAAAGTTTCGAGAACAAATGATCAAAGCCAAGGCCTTTACAATTAAAAAGTGAGCAATGTGAGGTGTTGTGTGGGTTTGGGGGGAGGTTCCAAACAGTTAAGCAGTAAAACAGCATTTTAAAGAGAGCAGGTTACTACTACTGTTAATTCAAGGGGATGAATGGGTATGTATACAGTTCACTGTATGCGGATGCTTTCACTCTAAGTCCCGCCAGCTGGACATCAGACAAATCAGCAGTTGTTCAAATAGCATCTGCCTGATAAAAAACTGTGAACTTGGTTGGCTGTGTATATTTCTCCTGAACAAATGCTAATACAGTGATTTAGAAGCAATCAGAACAAGGGACTGGTGCCTGTGAAGCCCTGTGAAGGCTGTCAGAGTACATCCTAGATATCTTTAGAAACATTAATCATATCACACCCAGCCATTCTTTTCTTCAGTGCAAGTTACAGTGTTGTTAAATCACATTGCGGTCTATGTTGTTTTAGGACTCTCCAGGTGTATGTGCCCATCAGACAGTTTTTCTACAATCTTATTCATCCAGACTACAGTGCGGTGACTGATGTGTATGTGCTGATGTTCCTCGCAGATACAGTGGACTTCATCATCATTGTATTTGGATTTTGGGCTTTTGGGGTATGTCACAGAGGCATCTATCTGTAAATCCTCAGTAGGATTTACATGCTGTAGATGCTAAGTATCATGTGAGTGTCCTCCTTCCTCGACCACTCTGTTATATTTTCCTTTTCAGAAACACTCTGCGGCAGCAGATATCACCTCTTCATTATCAGAGGACCAGGTCCCGGAGGCATTTTTGGTGATGGTGCTCATTCAGTTTGGTACCATGGTGGTAGATCGAGCACTGTACCTCAAAAAGACTGTCATGGGAAAGGTCATCTTCCAGGTCATCCTTGTTTTTGGAATACATTTCTGGATGTTCTTCATCTTGCCTGGAGTGACAGAAAGGTATAACCCTTATAATCAGACAATATGGGTTGAATACTGATGCTCTACCAAGTTGTTTGTATTTAAATTTGAGATGGTTATAGCTAAGCTTTGGAATCATGAACAGGTTTCTTCTTGGTCTCATTTCTAAGCAGAATGTTGGAGTGCCTTTCCACAGCAATAACTGTGGCCAACATAAGTTTGAGGAAGAATTAATTATATAATGTACAGAAATATTCTCAACTTAGGCCAAAATGCAAGCAGGTGAAAGAGAACTTGCCTGTAATTGAGTGATTAGAGCCCTCAGCTGAGGCAATGTTGGCCTCTGATTCAGTTCCCTGCTCCCAAGACTGCTGCACGCTGGTTTAGAAGAGTGAGTAGAAAATGTCTCTCTCAGAGTAACTTATAATTTAGCACTTTTCTGGAATGCGTGAACTGTGGATTTAAATCTCCTTAGACTGAGGAATGTCTAAAACCCGTGTCTTCTGAAGAGCAAAAGTTCTCCTCCCCTGCTCCTGCCACATGGCTCTGGAGGCGATGTGGAGGTGGTCACCTGCTGCGTGAAATCTTGTATCACATGCCTGGTCAGGTTCACCCCCAAATCTAACATTTCTCATTGCATGGCTTAAGGCAGTTATCACCTCAGTCTGCACTGCAGAGGTGTTAAGGTTCCCTCTCTAGGGAACGCATAGTCCTTGGCTATCTCCCCTCTTACTTAGGTCTTTAAATTGCGTTGAAGTATTTACCTCACTCCGTTGACTATACAGGGAAATTGAGTGTGTCACCTGGCCACATGACACTTCGTTACCAGTCAAGATATTTTACTGGGAAAAACCAAAATAGGTGCATAGTGTAAAGAAAAACCGAAAGGTCTCATTTCCTCTCAAAACCAAACATTTTATTTTTCCTCAGTGCAGTAGTAATTGTGCCCCAACTTGAAAAAAAAAATGCATTTTTCAAGTGGATCTCCTATCTACTGTGCATTGAGAATTGCTATGAAACTTTTGGCTTGATTTGGTCACTTGAAAGGCAATAAAATTGTTTTGACTTTTTCTGTGCTTTTATGAAATTTATATCAAGTTGTTAATCTCAAATCTGCATCTGAAACCTCCTGTATTCCTTCTAAGTCAGGCTGATTCTTAATGAAAATAGTTTTGCAGGATGTCATTGAAAATATTGGATCATGTCTGGCTCACAAATCCTGTCCATCATGAGGCATCTCCTGCAGTTCCACCATGCTATTGAACTGCAGTCAGAAGTGGCACATGTTCACCAAGATGGTCAGGGGGATGGAGCACATGACATGTGAGGAGAGGTTGAGGGAACAGAGTTAGTTCAGTCTGGAGAAGAGAAAGTGAAGAGCTGTCTTCAGCTACCGATTAAGAGGGCATTGAGAAGAAGCTAAGCTTTTTTCAGATAGGTCAAGAGGCCACAAGTTGGAAAAAAGGGAAATCCCAGTTAGATATGATGAAAAATCTTTTCACCATGACAGTAGTCAAACACTGGAGCAGGTTGCCCACACAGGTTGTGGGATCTCCATCTTCAGAGATATTCAAAACTCAACTGGACAGGTCCCTGAACAATTTGGTGTAATTAGACCTGATTCAAGCAGGGGAGGGTGAAAAAGATGATCTTCAGAGGTCACTCCAACTTAAATGCCTGTATGAGTTCATGACTTTGGAGGTGCCCCCGTGAACACAAATAGCCATTAAAGCTGCCTAGATTCAGTCCAGATGTCAGCCCTCTGAAAAGCCAAGAGAAGCAGTGTCTAGCCAGGGCTCACAGAGGGATGTGCTGTCGTGGAGGCTGAGGGCATACTGGCCCGTGTTGGGCAGCAAGGCACCTCTACCATCCGGAGGGAGAGGGCACTGCCCCAGAGCCCTCACTCTTTGGGAAGCCTATTCCCAGTCTCTCCCCTGTGACCCTGAGGTGACAACAGATGCTGTTTGTAGACTTTCTCATCCAGCGTCTTTCAAATACTGTTTTAACCCTGCAGTGGGGTCAGAAACCAGGGGCTTTTCACAGGATCTCAGGAAAGGGAAACTGCCAGGAGCACAAAACATTTCAAGCTAATTTGGTCATACACGGATACAAAGCTCATCATTTTCCTTTATCTGTCTTTTCCATTACAGGAAATTTAGCCAGAACACAGTTGCCCAGCTCTGGTATTTTGTGAAATGTGTTTATTTTGGCTTATCAGCGTATCAGATACGCTGCGGATATCCAACTCGTGTTCTTGGCAACTTCCTCACAAAAAGTTATAACTATGTCAACCTGTTCTTATTTCAAGGGTAAGTCTAGACCTACCGCCCTCTTCCTTTCTTTTGTGAAATAAGGATCTGTTATCATGAGATTCATGACTTCTCTTCACAGGCTGCTGGAAATGAGACAGCAAATTTTGCACAGCACACACTGTGTATGCCATATGTCCCCTGTAGTCCACAAAAAATCAATTTCAGGAGTGCAAATTTCAGAAAAATCAGCCTCCCACTCTGAATCCAGAAGCCTGACATACCAGTCAGCCATTCAGGCCCCTATGGAAGAGACATTTTTAACACTTGTAAGAAATCACCTCTGTGAACAGAGATAGGGGCTACACATTGTGCTAGAAAACAGGTAATGTTATTTGCTCTGCAGTCCTAAAAAGTAGTAAGGCATCAAATCCCAAAGATATCTTTGGAGCAGGTCTACAGGCTCTGCCTCAGCAGGTGAGAAGAATAAAGTGAAAGACAATACACAGGAGAAATAAGAGCTATGCCTCAAAAAATGTTTGTGTATCTTTTGAGAAGTGCTGCACATTTGAAACTCTTCAGGAGTTAGGAATGTTAGTGCAAGTAACAGGCACAGCATCACCTCAGAGTGAAAGGTTGTGTTAAGGAGGCATCCCACCCACCCTCCACTTATGCTGTTACCATGATGTTGTGATTAAGCCAGTTCAAAGCATATATATATTTTGCAGAAAAGCTGGAATAATTTCAGCCTTTTCCCAATATTTTCAGTATGGGCTTGTTGCATTCCAGTAGGAAAAGTTATAGAAGAAAGCTTTCTTCACATGAAATAGTCTTTGTGACCTGGCCAAGCAGAAAAGTGTGGGACTAGTAAAGGGAATGATGCACTTTGAACAGCTGCTATATGCATGTTGGTTTCCTGTTAGCCCACCTTCTTCTGCCGCTTAATCCTGAGTCATAATGCCCAATTCCATGTGCAGCTGAGGACTGCCCACCTATTGCAAAGCCGTAGGCCTTTGGTGTGAGGAGGTATAAAACAAGTTCCCACCATCCTGTGGAAAGGATGTTCCCCTACTCCGCTGCCGGGTCAGAGGAATTTGGGGATAGAAGAAAGTCTCTCTTGTACCATTCCATCAGTGGCTCAATCACAATTACTAAGCATAATGATGCAAAAGTGTGTTTATGGCCTGACAAGGAGATCTAGAGGAACATGAGCTATGGCAAAAGATACCACCCCCAAAACATCAGTACTAGCCTTGCAATCTCAGAATATGATTGTATTTGTGTTTGCAAAATCTCCCATTAAACTGTCTTTTAACATTGGCTTAATTCTCCCTCTTGTCATATATACACTTACTGTGCTCGTTTAATGTGATCCCTCCCATTTCTGACGAGTTGTCTGCTGTGGTCTCCCTTCAGGTTCCGCCTGGTTCCGTTTTTGACCGAGCTGAGAGCAGTAATGGACTGGGTTTGGACTGATACCACTCTCAGTCTTTCCAGCTGGATCTGCGTTGAAGATATCTATGCTCATATATTCATCCTGAAGTGTTGGCGAGAGTCAGAAAAAGTAAGGAAGCCCCATATAAGTGATCCAGGCCTCCTCTCCCCTATGCAGAAATGAAGAGAAATAATCGTGAGTCCCTAAATAATTGGGAAATCCACCATCAAGACAGTTTGTTAGAAGATACACTTGGTGTTTATGTTCAGAAATATTCAGACTACTGGGTACTTTATGTTAGTTGGCAGTCACTGCAAATGAAATTTCAAATGGCTTCTCTTCTGTGCCTAGCTGATTTTTCCACCGTTAACATGAACTCCACAAGCACACGCCTGCTAGCTTAATTGCATGCCTGAGTTTCAAGGCTGGGGTTGAAAGTCCTGGTATTCACACAGGCTCATTTTGTCCATAACAACTAAATGAGTAACCCGCAGTAGCAGGGAAACTGTAGCTGAAGAGAAAGGTCAGTAGAAGGAAGAGCTCATGCCTCCACRGTGTAGGTCCCAGGGACACCTGGTTCATGTAACCGCAGAGGGAACTCAGCTGGTTCCTTTATCTCGGGAGAGTCCCCGCACATCCAGAACTGAACTGCAGGCCAGATAAAGCCACCATTTGTCTGACTGAAATTTCAGTCTCTTTAAATCATTTAAGCTTCAGTTCAAATTAAACTTGCAAATTCTGGATTCCTTATAACTGCTATAAAGATTGCAACCATATGCTTGCTTATTTTGCCAATTTGAAAGAGAAATTAAGCATTCTTTTAAGAGTGACCCAACCAGTCAGAAATTGTACATCTGCAATGAAACGGCTGTATTTTTAAGTGTTACTGACGTATTTCTACTTTTATTATAATCCTGTCTCTTAATGGCAATTACTTTCCAAGTATGTCGCTTAGATTAACTCAGAGCTGAAGTGCACACAAATCTTGTATATAGGCTTTTTCTGTATGAATTCCATTTCTGCCATGAATGGAGTGTCATGAGAGGCTTCAGGAGTCAGAGAAATAATAATCCAGTTCTACTTTGACTGTCCATGTCACTGCATTTTTTTACGCTACAACAGGATCGCTCTGCATTATACATAGCATAGATTTGACGTGGGAAGATTTCCACACCTCAGCTAGCATGTGTGTGCTAATCCCATGTAGCAAAATAACTACCCATGACTTTATGAGTGTTGTTCAAGGTACTTTGATTCTCTCTCTCTCACATTAAGTGGGATGCCTAAGTACTTTGACTGCTAGAGGCTCTCTGAGCTGTTCTGTAACATCATTAAAGGTGCCTGAACTAATCTCATACAGACAAATAATATACCTCTGGTGATCTTGATATGATATTTTAATGAAAACAGTATTCTGTAGTGCAAGACAAATGACTTGATACACTGCTTTTGAAAAGTAACTAATTTTTTTTAAATATAGCATTGTATTACAAATTTAATATTCTCCTAGGGCTTTATGGATTCATGTTGTAAAGCAAGAACAATTTCCTGAAAGCCAGATTCCTGGCGTGTGTTTGAGGTGCAGTGCAATACAATGCATCTTTATTTTGCACATGCAGTATGCAGTGCATGATAGACAGGATCCTAAAACACTGTGTGGGGTTAAATCCTGTAAGAGAATACACCAAAATAAATTACAGTGATGGTAAGGCATTTTACAGGATGGTGAAGCTATTAAAGTATACAATCATGAGGCCAATAACAGAGGGCAGGAATTATGGACAAGGCAGAACAGACATGCAGTGTGATCTGCTTTGAAAAGAGAAGGATAAAAGCAAAGTCACTTTTGGTCTTAGAAGCTAAGAAAGGGAAGGATGTTACATCAGCAGTGTCAAGACTTTAGGAACAGCAACAAAACTTTAAACATTATTTAAATGTAGTTGGTGTGGGATTCACTAGAAACAGATGGGATCAAGCCTGTGAACAAGTCTTAGAAATACTGTATGTAAGGTGTGAAATGAATGTGGAGGTAGTGCAATATCAGACAATCCTACTGATTGTGCATGTTAGTTGCTGGCAAGCAATTTTTTTGTTCCCCTGAAATACAATTTGCAGCATTTCAAGCTCTATGAGACGAATTCTGCCTTAAGGAGCTTTGAGATAAAACTTTTTGGAAGGACAAATAGAAGAAAGTGGGTCACTCCCAATATCAGATTTTTGAACAAATTGTTGTATCACTGTTGCTGCTATTATTTTACATTTGGTTCCTGTGAGTTCATGCTTGCGCTCATTCAGACAAAAAATTCAAACTACCCTACCCAATTTTTCCCTTCTTTATGGTTATGAAGAATCAAAACCACAGAGTTTTACAGTATTTTTCACACCAAATGCACACTTGACATGGGTTCATTTGGCACTTTTCTCTGTTGTCACCAGATATTCAGTGTCTTTGCAGGTAAAAATCTCAAAATAACTGGCCTGACAATGGGTAGCAAATTACCACAGAAGATGGGAAGCCTTAAGACCGTTATATATTCAYCCATCAAATTATACCAAGTGTACCTCTGATAGAAGAGACATTACCATGTTGCTGTTTGCTTTTGCAGAGATATCCCCAACCAAGAGGCCAGAAGAAAAAGAAAGTTGTGAAGTATGGAATGGGTGGCATGATTATCGTCTTGCTGATTTGTATTGTCTGGTTCCCACTGCTCTTCATGTCTTTAATCAAATCTGTTGCAGGCATCACCAACAAGCCTCTAGATGTATCAATCACAATAACTCTAGGAGGTTATCAGGTAAAAAAGAAGAAAGACTAAAAGCAAACTCTGTTTTTGCACTGTATTTCCTTGTGCTATTTCTTATTCCCTTCATTGAATTGAACTCTCCTGCCTTATGCAAGAGGTCAGGCAAGCTCCCACAAATGATCCCATTTGGGTTTAAAAACACGTTAATTTATCACTGATGTAAAATATTATCTTCATTTGCAAGTTAAAACCAGAACCTACTGGCAGTGGAATCTGAATAAATTATCCTACATCAGGTACACTCAGATCATAGAATCATAGAATAGTTTGGGTTGGAAGGGATCTTTAAAGGTCATCTAGTCCAACCCCCCTGCCGTGGGCAGGGACAATCTTCAACTAGATCAGGTTGCTCAGAGCCCTGTCCAACCTGACCTTGAATGTTTCCAGGGATGGGGCATCTACCACCTCTCTGGGCAACCTGTGCCAGTGTTTCACCACCCTCAGCGTAAAAAATGTCTTCCTTATATCTAGTCTAAATCTACCCTCTTTTAGTTTAAAACCATCCCCCTTTGTCCTGTCGCAACAGACCCTGCTAAAAAGTTTGCCAGCATCTTTMTTATAAGCCCCCTTTAAGTACCTGTAGGCAGATAACTGCCTACAGGTCCACGTGGTAAATAGAAGATAATCAGAGGTAGCTTGCTTCTCAGTGGAATAAGATCATAACTTTCTGCTGTTGAATTGAGTGCCATAATTGTCTTGGACTGCGATGCACAGGATGCTGTACTGTGTATGTAGCAGCTGATGTGAAGTAAATGTGACAAGTGTGTGTTCTTTTGTTTCCCAGCCTATTTTTACAATGAGTGCTCAACAGAGTCAGCTCAAGGATTTGAATCAGACTGGTTTCAATGCGTTTCTGGGAAGCTATAGGGGTAACACTGTAAGTGAAATGTAGAATACCTCATTACTTGAAAATGTGTGCATGTTTCCGTGGAGGCCTTTTGTGAGTTTTGGTTGTGTAGTATAAGCGGTCAGCAGTGCTGCCATCATTTGGAAGATGTTTCCATGAAGAGGGTTTGCACGTGTAAAGGTTCGGATAGATCATTTGTCAGGACAGGGCTGGGTTAAGGTGAGACAAGTTACCATTAATCAAGACATCTTTGCACAAAATCATGGAAGACAGAAACCCTAGTTGTTCTGTTGCCTGAATAAAAACCTCCCCTCTAAATGACACAAACCTTCAGGAGACGTGATGCTGTTGGTGTATTGCCAAAACAAATGTGTTGTGGGGACACAACAGTGTTGGCATTTTTAAGCCCCGTGCTCCTTCCTATAGACACACAACTTTCACCTCCCAGTGAGGAGATGTGGTGCTGTCCAAAGAAAGTGTGTATGGCCTTGAAAAGTTTTGACAAATGACAAAAAGTTTTGACAAATGTCAAAATGTCATAAACATTTAAACATAGTCTCACTATTTCATGATGCAACATGCACAAAGTTATCACAAGTTTCTACAGGAAAAAGACTAGTAATTAGTAGAAGCTGTTGCATTACTAAACTAACTGGGGTTTGATCAGATACAACTTAAAAAGAAGTGCTTGCTTCTAGCCTATTCAAAAATTAACATTTTTTGATATTAGATCCTACCAAATAGCCCATGTATTATAGCAGTAATATTGTAATCTCAATCCACTTTGGAAGTTACCAGTTTCAAGGTGCCTTATCCTTTGCAGACATCTTTCTATGCAGAAAGATGCTTAAGAAAAGACAGAGTAAAATTTTAACTTAAGTTTAAATGGACTTTACACAGTTCACCTGATGAACTTTCAGACTCACTTTGGCCTACGTGGCCATCATTCTTGAAACAGCTGGGCCATTTTTGTTTTGCCTTCTTAGCTCGGCTATACTTTGTTTATTCCCCTTCCCATATAAAGCCCCAGTTGGTACCTGAGGAAAACAATCAGTGCAAACCACYGCACTTACAATTAATCAAACATTTACAATTTTGCCTGACTGGGAAATGTGGCGCTCTGTCTTGTGAATATTACCGCACTGAAATTTTCTTTTCCTCTTCTGCACCTACAGGCTGCTTTGCAGTTTCTAGAGGGCTATGGAAAAGAAGATATAACTCTAGCAGATCTAGAGGGAAATTCAAACTCTTTATGGACCATCAGCCCTCCCAGTAGAGAGAAAATGATACAGGGACTGCTGGATTTTTCAGCTGAGTTCACTGTAGTTCTTTCATGGAGCATTCAAAGGTAATCAACATGGCTGTTATGAGGTTGATGGATCATTTGCCAAGCGTTTGCTCAGCAGAACAGTTCCACGCTGCATTTTTGGTTTAGTTTTTCAGCAAATTCTATTGTACTGCAGAGTAAAAAAACCTGAAAGTGGGAGGGGAGAGACAGAGAGAAGTGACCTTTGTTACCCAGGAAAACATTTGTTGCCTGCAGTTCTCAAAAAATAAAAAGAGAAGTGGAGCCACTTCCAAGTACATTATTTAAAAAGGCAGGGTGGAGGTTTCAACAGGACTTTGGAGTTTTCAACGGGACTTGAGGGGAAGGAGGGAAAAGTAAGAAAATTTTAGCCGGTTTTAGATGGAGATGTTCAAATAAACTGCCCCAAACAACGACCTTGTTAGCATTTATGGGAACTGAATACTTAGACCTAGTTAAGGCAGAAAAACTATGAGGAAATACAAACAGAAGTGCTCGGTCCTTTTATTAAGGGAGTCTGGAACGGACACAAACTATTTTTTAAATAGGCATATACTCAGAGACTTTGTTATGCAAATAGCGTAACAATGGCATAGATCCATTTGGTCGAGACCTTTGCCTCTTGTGGTTCCTTTGGCCTCAGTGAACTATTACTTTACAATGAAGTTTTTGCAAGATACAGCCTAGAGTATAAAGTAGTTGCATGCAGGCTAGAGCACACCCAGTCACCGAGGTGGTTTGTTGGCTACTGTCTGCCAGCTGGGATCCCTGTAGACTGCTGGATTAAACTGGAGTTAAGTCATCACTCCATGGAAATTAAGTACCTTTGCAGCCCCAATATCTACCTGTTTTGTTGGAAGTAGATGCTGGATTGTTATAGCAATCCTCAGCAAAAGACTGTGCAGAAGAAGCAGGTCAGCTGAATCGCTGTGGGAGCTCTGAACATGCTGGGTCAGTCCTTCCACAGTCAAAAATAGGCTTGTAATGAATCTGTACCCTTAATTCAACTTTATTTGACCCCCCTTATTTTCCTGGAAGCATTCAGTATTAGCTAGTGAATTACATCACTCCATCATTTCTGAACCTTATATTAATTTTTAATACTGCTATTCAGTTTGCCCATATGCTTGCATAACTACAAACATTCATACATTAGTTTAGAGAGACCTTTTTCACCCTCAAATTATATCCTGTGGATTACATTGTGACCCTGAATGACTGAAAGTGGTAAAGACTTACCACAGTGACCTTCTACTTTTTCTCCGTAAAGGGAAGCTGCTGTCTTTCATCTAGGCCAGGAGACCACAAGCAGCTGTAAGATGAGCCTTTTGTGTCACTCAGGCAGCATACACGCTTCTGCCTTTGCACATCATCTGCCGGGGATGTTTCTCTGCAGCCCCCAGCAGCCCAGGAGCTGCCTCAGCCGGCTGCTGCATCCCAACCGCAGGGCATGGCACAAGGCATTCTGCGAAAGCTGATCCCGCCCCAGCTGTGTTCTGCAGCTGGCKTGAAGACTCGGGGGAGGCATGGGGGCCCCATCAGCCTGTTAGCCACACGCTTCTGCTGGGCTGAGGTGGGGTTTTGGGAAGCTGTAGCTGACTGCAGCATCCTTAGCTGCCCTGGCACAGATGTGTGGTAACGCAGGCGGTCCTGTTGCCTAAAGTCAGAGCAGGCATGCTCCCTTTCCCATTCTGCTTTGACTGATGTAATGAGCAAAATTACATTAATCTGTCATCATTGTCCTGTAATACATAAAAGGGCACACTCAGAAAAATACACCTTTAAGGCTGCTACATATCCTCCGTGGGAAAACACACCATGTCAGCTACAGCTAGCATGATGCTTGCTTTAGCAAAGACTGGGATAGCCAGGGTCAGTGCAGTTAGACTAGTTAGACAACTAGCTCTAGCGTTCAGCAAACAAGTGTTTAGGTTGTGCTCTCATTGTAGGTTGACAATGTGTCTTCCCTTTTACTTACAACAGAAATCTCACCCTTGGTGCCAAAGCTGAAATAGCATCAGATAAACTTACCTTTGTCCTACCAGAGAACACCAGAAGAGATATTGCTACAATGATGTCTGGACAGCAACTGGAAAAGGTGTAAGTTATTTTCTTTGCCTATTTATATCCAAACCTTCCCTTTTTAAACCTAATTTCCTAAGGAGGTCAGGCTTGTGCAACTGTATCATTTGTCTGCCCATCTATCCCCCTCTAATAACTTTGGAGCCTTGTTCACAGAGGCCAACAGCACTGAAGTCACCTAATAGTAACATTAAAGGTAAAAACTTATTCCCTATGATAAATGTAGGCTGAGAAGACCATGAACACTGGAACACCACCAACAAGCATGGTGAAGCTATTAGTTACTTTTCTTTGATTTATTGGATAAGCACAAGTTCATTGCAGTATATTCACAGTTAAACTCTCCTTTGAGTTACTTCAGTTCAACTTGTTCTGAGGATGTTGCATTGATGATTTTTTTGTTCTAAATAACCATCCAGACTGTATTTCTCATTGTTATTCTTGAATAGTATTAGATTGGCAAGGAAGTGTTAAATCGCTGCAGTCAAAGGGTAACATCTGCAGTCGTTTCTGACATCATATCTTTTCCTGTAATGGAAATTCACAAGGCAGAAAGAGCATACTCTTCATATGAATATCAAACATTATTCTATGGATATAGCCTTATAGCATTAACAGCAGTGGTGCCTCCTTTCAGATTTGAAAGGAGTTTGGCTCTTCCTCTTTCCGCCTGCTCACTGGGGATTACTTCACAGCAGTAGTCTCTAAATACTGCTAAGCCAACACGTCATCCCTGAAGGCCACCTGATCTGATTTGTGGCCACAAGAGTTGAAAAGTTAAAGCGGAGGCCAGCTGGGATAGTGAAAACTCTGAGAGGTTCATATCTGTTAGTAGGTGGAAATGAGATTTGTCTTTTCTGTGCACAGCTATTTTTCTGCACCCACGCACACTTGTACATCCAAACAGGCTGCTGTTGCACATCTGATCATTGCATTTAAAAAATATTTTACGCCTCCTCTACTTCCCTGCTTTGTGAGGATGCAGGAATATTTCCCAAGGTGATGTAGTGCCAAGGAGGGTAGATTTTGCTCTTTTGTGGGAGGAGGTAATTCATTCGTAATTCTCTCTTTGCAGGAGACAAGCAGTAACATAGAAGATATACCTGCATTTGCCTGTGTTGCAATAATATTGTTGATTTAAGCTTTTTTTACTTTGCCATAAAGGAAAAATGGTTGTGGCAGCTAGTAGCCATTTGACTACTTCAGCAGGGAGCTTTCTGCCACCACCTCTGCTGGGACAACTTAGCTGCTGAACTCTTACCTATCTTTTGGGCCTGCTGGAGTGATCAGGAGGGATTTTAAATTGGCCACCTCTGTTCTTCCTCAGCCTGGTGTATGCAATGTAGCAAAGTGTCACAGGACTTCCCTGAGAGCTCCCCTTCCCTAGAATTTTTCAGTCATTTGGGGAAAAAGTTAGGACAGTATCTCTGCTTTTAATGAAATGTCTCTCTCTCTGGATGCTGGTAATTAATTCCCACTTAAGGTGATTTAATTTTGAGTCCAATGGAAGAACTTTTACAAACATCTTTCTTTTTAAGTTTGAAATCCTCCTACAAACTGTGAAAATATTTCCCAACGAAAGATTCTGGCAAAAATTCTCACTCTTTTCAGGTGTTATTATTGAAACATCTTGCATTTCTGAAGTAATAACTGTTCTCACCACATATTTTTCTAGCTACATATTTTTCTAGCTTGTTTACTACCGGTGATGTGTTGCCTTTCTTTGTGCTGCTTATATAGCTGACTATAAAAGCAGCTTTGTTAAACAGGGGAACAAAATATAAAGTCTACATTCCTTGCAAACACACATGCCCCAGGTGTGTGGGATTCATGGCGTGTGAATGGCGACATTATGGATGGAGCTCCCTGCTGAAGTACTGACAGAACATAGTTAATAAATCCAGCTAACTTTCAGATGTGACATCTGAACACTATAAAATCATAGCTTAAGCCAAGAATTACTGGGAACTGTGTATAGCCCTGTTAGGTATTTCTAAATTATTTTGGAGGTATAAAAATATGAAATATTTGCTTTCTCATTTTTTCCAGAACATTAGAGACAGTGTACCCGTACTACATCAAGGCCCCTAGTGATTCTCTGGCAAAACCCATAAAGCAGCTATTGACAGGTATGTGTCCAGACCATGGAAAACAGGGTATGGCTGAAAGAAGTGCAACACAGCACTCACACTTGCACATTCTCTGAGCTGTTATGGGGCACCTCAGGCTGAAATGCACTTACAGTGGTTTCTACTTGGTGCCTGCAAGCTTGGGGAAAGATGAGATAATACAGTATAAGGCAGAAAATGCATCTGGATGTATTTTAGCTTTGTATTTAACAGTAAGGACTCTCAGGATGAAGTCCAGCTCCTTTCCTTCAAGTCTGCTTTCAGGAACTGCTTTCCCTTGTTTTCTGAGGAAGTGATGACAAGTTTCACTTCTCCGCATCTCCCTGCTACCTTACTACAAACAGTCGGTAGTGCTGCATGTCTGCAAATGTAGCTCCTCAGCTTCAATAATGACACTGAATGATTTTTGTTTTAGCTATTCCTTCCTTATTGGCTACAAAGAAACCAGTTTAGATAAATCATTGCATTTCAGAGTGTTATTACTCAATCAGAATGCATACAGGTACTCACAGACATACAGAATACATGCACGCATGTGCACATACGTGCATGTGAAAAACCTGTTGGGCTGGAAGAGTAGGAACAAGTCTTTATCTAAGAACCCTTTGCTTAACAGAGGTTAAATTTGGCGCTCAGGCATAGTAGTAGTAGTACTATGTAGTACATTACTGTTCAAGGTTCAGTGAGCATGATTAGATTAATTGGGAAAAATAATTCTTGAGGCTGAACCTAGCTCTATGAGTAGCAATGTTACGAGTGCTTCACTGTCATTAGTCAGGTCCTGTCCTAAGGAACTCTTAATCTGAGATTCTTCAGAAGGGCTTTAATGTGTACACTGCTAATGCACGTTCCCCAGAAATCAGGAGGGCCAGAGTTCACCTCCTGTCTGTGTGATCAGTATGCATAATAGGATAGTAAGCTTTTCTTGATATAAGAGAATAACATATTTTATACCAAGACACAAATGATTTACAGTGATAGTTTCACTTAGACATATAGAAGCTGACCACTATCCCTCCAGGTTAAATGTGTTTCTTTAGGCCTGAAATGCCGACATGCTGACTGTCACTGATACTTTGGCCTGAAAATATTGAAATGATTTGACAGTTGTACAGAAGAAAATGCAGGTGATATGAAACATTTTATTTATTTAATGCACATTCAGATGAGATTTGCAGAAGGAAAACCACAGAAGTCTAGATATTATACTTTTGTACAGAAATAATGTAAAATGGGTTTTAGGAGAATTATAACGAACCTCCACACCTACACTGCTCAGTCATTTTATCATGCAGATGTTTGACGTATCTGACTCAAAACAGTTTGACTTTTGCAATTCTTGGTATATATATTAACATTTCTTTTTTTCAATAGACTGCAGATGGGAAAACATTACAGTTTCCCTGGTCAAAAATGTGTCCGATGAGGGAGTTCGTGAGTGGTGGGTTTTGAATCAGCTTGGAAAAAGATACAAAACATCTGAAGAGAGTCTTGAGCTCTTCATATTCAGTGATAAAGTCAGTCCACCAAGCCTTGGATTCTTGGCGGGTTATGGGTAAGAAGGAATCTTTACGTAAAATTAAAATAATGTAGATAAGATAGAAGTAGAGGTGACTTTATTTGCTGGTTTGGGGGTTTTATGTCTTTTTTGTTGTTGTAGTGTTTGAACATTACAACATTTTGAAAAGGGGTTTTATGAGATTTTCAAATTCACGTCTATTAATGTTATCTATAGAAGGCTTCATATTTGTAAGGAACGGTATTACCCTTGATACCTGCTCTCCAGTGGGGAAAAAGGCAGAAGCACCCTTCGCACCAACTTCCTATTGAAGTAAAATCATTTGAAAGATGTTAGTTTAGCTGCAGGTCAAGTTCTGCCCAAACTCTGCCCAGCATTGGCGACCTTCCCAATCTCGTAGCCAGGACCCTGGGTGTGAAACAGTCATGAAATACATCTCCACAGACAGAGGAAGGCAGGAGCCTTCCTGGGAGATACGCCCTTCTGGCATGACTTTGGAGAACTCCTCATAGAAGGATTATCAGGGGAGGACAGGTAAACATTAGTCTGTCACCAGTTACACGTACTTTAATAAAAAATATTAGATATGAAACCTGACAGATCATTTGCCTTTAGCAGCCAGCAGTTGTCAGATTTCCCGTTGTGACTTCCAAGCTGTAGCAGACAGGACGTGAGACCATCAGCGACTGGGGTTAAACCGTTTAAGTCAGCAGCCTCAGCTGTTTATGTTCCCAGATTTCTGTGGTGTTTGAAGAGACCTCATTCTCCTTCATCCTGCAGCACAGCAGAAACAAGATCCTAATTAGAAATTAATGTTCACTCAGCTGACAGACTACACTTAGCTGGGTAGATGAGCTCCCTCACACTTGGCTGACCCTTTTTCAAGGCACGATTTGAACTCTTTCCTTTCTTTCTTTTCAGCATCATGGGACTATATGCCTCGGTTGTCCTGGTGATAGGGAAGTTTGTCCGTGAATTTTTCAGTGGGATCTCTCACTCCATCATGTTTGAGGAGCTACCCAATGTAGACCGAATCTTGAAGTTGTGTACTGACATTTTCTTAGTGCGAGAGACTGGAGAACTGGAACTAGAAGAAGACCTGTATGCCAAACTAATATTCCTGTATCGCTCACCAGAGACTATGATCAAGTGGACTAGGGAAAAAACTAATTGATCTCTTTGGTGTCACACTGCGAATCAAGTTGATTTCATCTGAATTTTAAAGGGAAAAAAAAAAAGCACAATATTCTCTTAAGAGCTAAGCCTTTTATAGTTAGGTAGCAATGATTTTTCACTGAAGGAGTCCTGGAAGCTACAGCCTTAGGAATCCATGCTGCCTTTCAAATTAAGGTTCAACAGTGAAGAAGGTTGAATGATTTGTTGTTTTTAATGTGCCACTCCTCTACAATCTGGGGACTGCTTTGTAATTTAATCAACAAAAAGTTTGCATCTTTGTCTGGCTAATTTAATTTTCCAGACGATCATTACAACTTAAAGAGAAAAGAAAGGAGTGAACCCACAGGTGACTCCAGTGTACCTTCTTAACCCTTTCTGGAGCCATACAGATTGGATTGTGCAATATGCTGTTGTACATCACTGACTTTCAAGCTACAGTAATGGGACGCTGACTAGCCTTCAGGACACCCAAGACCCAGGGCCGCAGTGGGAACTGAAGACATTCTAGCCATACCCATTTGTAGAAAAGCAGAGGTTTTGATGTACAAAGGACACTGTGGACAAGCCTCTGTTAGCAAAAAGAAAACAAGTAACAATCTCTTTAAATGCCTTATTTTATTTGTACAGTCACAGAAGACTTTTCCACCAAACATCAATGACTTTTCTCAGGAAAAAAAAAAACGACTGAAACTTGACACTTCGTCAAGGTTAACTAATGGCTAGAATAATTATGGTGAATTATTGGGGTGTTCTGCTGGGCCATTCTCTTCAAAGTTACTGCTTTCCATTAGATGAGAAAAGAAAGTGAATTAAATGACCTAAGGAGCTACTTCATTTCTTATAACCCTTTAAAGACTGAATAGTGTGTGCTTCTCTCTGCTCCCCATGACATGCTTTTTCCCATTTCGATGATTTAAGGCAACTGTTGTTTTGCTGTTAGCTGATATTCTTCTTCCAGTGTTTCAGGTATACTAAAATGTTTACATATTCCAAGTCACATTTTTACATCCAAGACGGGCTTTTTTTAAGTTCCCAAAGATAGACATACATACGAGCTTGAAAAATGGCCTTTTTCTTAAATTACTATTATTAGCGACACAAATGGCTCATTAGAGAACATTGTAGCATGAAAATTTACAATTGCAATGTAGGTTTCATTCCATGTTAAAAAAATTATTGAGAAAAAAAAAAAATCATTGAGTGGGTAGGGTATGTTAAAAGGGTATACTGTGTAGTTTTGATTCAGTAATGACTTAAAATAAAGCACATGTTGCAAAGTCATTTTAGAAGTATTTTTTCCTCTGCCTTTTTACATGAAATGGGAAAAGTTTGACATTCTTCTGACTCTGTGACAAATAAAACTCTTTCTTGTAGTTAGCTGCTATTTATTATATGAATGATTAGTTAATCACCGGAAAGAAACTAATACAACATAATTTGCTGGCACATTTTACTGCAGAACTTCATAAAACAGCACAACTAAATGAAGTTGCAACATACTCTGCTGAGTGCTTCCATGACAAATGCTGTCACATCCATTCTATACTGTGAAAACTAACATTTTGAGCACCACGAAGTGCACAAAATAAAAATCGCTTCATCGTATTGTAACAATAAAATCATTTGGTGACTGGAACTCACTGGAAGACAACCTGATTTCCTCCGAAGTGTAATGGAAAGGTGGCTGCTCATACAGCCAGGCAGCATTCCCCGGTGGAGAGTTTTGCTCCATTTCTTCCATAGGACCTGTGAATGAAAATCAAAATATACAGGGCAGCCCTGACATAAGATCCAACAGGGATGCTAAAATGTCCTTTGTGGTTAGGTGGATCCTCACCTGGGTGTTCAGTGATTTTAAGGAGAGCAACACTGGAAGGAGAAGTGTGGAGGGTGTAATGTGTTTCTAAAGGTACCAGCCAGCAGAACCATGCTGGCCACAGTTGGTCCTGGCTCCCTTCCTGGTTCCTTCTCTTTAACAGGCACTTCCTTTCTGGTGAGAAAAATCTATCTGCAGAATGGGCTGTACAGTTATTTGGGCTTTGCAGAAATGTGCTGCTCGCTCTTTCATGGATTGATCAAACTTCGAAAATAAAAGGATTCTTCTGTTGGTTTTTTATTTATTTTTTTAAAACAACCTATAGTCAAATTGGTGACATGCACTGGATAACTAACTACAACAGGTGAAAAGTGTACTGCTGATGACCATCCTTTGAGCCCAACCATCCAGATAAATTTGAACTGGCAGCCAGTTTCTAGTGGCCTTCTTTAGGGAATCAGTACTGGGGCCAGTACCATCTAATGTCTTTATTAACAACCTGGAGGACACGACAGAGTGCCCTTTCAGCAAGTTTGTGGACCACACGTAATCTGGGTCTGGGGAGGTTTATGATAACGTAAGTGTGTCAACTGCCCTCCTGGGGCAGGGGGTGGGCAGTTGTTACAGGGAGGGCAGGACTGCCTTTCAAGGCATCTTTTCTCAAGATGCTGGAGAAATGAGCTGCCAGGTACTTCGTGAAGTTCAACTAAGACAAGTGTAAAGTCCTGCGTCTGAGGCAGACTAACCTCATGCAGCAATTCAGACTGGGTAGGTGGGTAGGGAACAGCTTCACAATAAAAGGAGCCAGGGCCGGGAGTTGCATGTGCATCAGCAGTGTGCCCTTGAGGCAAAGAAGGCCAACAGCATACTGGGCTGCATTTACAAAAGTACAGCTGAAAGTCAAGGGAATTTATTAGTCCCCTCTATTCAGCACTTGCAAGACTGCATCTGGAGAACTGCATGAGGTTTGGGGTCTCCAGTGCAAGAAAGACACTGACATACTGGAGTGAGTCTGGGAGAGGGCTGGAGGACACGACGTGCGAGGAGGGGCTGAGGCAGCTGGGCTTGTTCAGCCTTAAAAAGGAAGTCCAAGGGGAGAGCTTATTGGTGTCTGCAGCTATCTAATGGTGAGGTACAGAAAAGGTGGAGCCAGGCTCTGCAGAGCTGCACAATGATAGATCAAGAGGCAACAAACAGAAGTTGCAACAAGGGAGAGTCTGATTAAATAGAAGGAAAATTGTTTTCACCATGAGGGTAGTCAAACACTGGAGCAAGTGCCCAGAGAAGCTGTGGGTCTTCAGCCTTGGAGGTTTTCAAATTTTGACTGGACAGGCCCTGAGCTACCTGTTGTAACTGTCCATGCTGTGCGTGGGAGGTTTGACCTGAAGCCTCCTGAGGTCCCTTACAACCTGAATTATGCCACGATTTTAGGATTCTGCCAGGGATGCTGTAGCTTACCAAAGACAGTGTATTGGCTGCTCTAACAACCACCTCCAAAATGTCAGAATAAAGTTATTGGATCCAAAGCAACAGTATCGTTACACAGAAATACTTGTACCTACAGGCATACCTTAGGAAGCTCCTGAGTCCAATTTTCAAGAGCTGAGCACTGCCAGGGAAAGTTCCTGTTTTCCCTCTTCCACCCTTGTAATCAAGAAATTATAGCTCACATGATGATAACATAAGCCCTTACCTATACAAATGAACTGAATTGGATGGATGGGATTAAATGGCCTTTTAGACTGTTACCAGATCAGACTTAAATGTAACAGATCCTTGTGGTTATTTTCCCAGGTTTTAGGACTCCTTCCTGTTTTGTTCAATACAGGACCAGCTCTTCAATGGAATAAGCCTAGGTAAGAAAAGAAGAAACAGCCTTATAATAAAATCCATTTTGTTTTATAAGCATCAGTGTGTTTACTTTCCTTACAGGACTTGATATTTTAGTGTTTCCAAAGAAGCTGCAGGTTCAAAGCTGCGCCAGGGGAGGTTTAGACTGGACATTAGGAAGCATTTCTTTACCGAGAGGGTGGTCAAACACTGGAACAGGCTTCCTAGAGAGGTGGTCAACGCCCCAAGCCTGTCAGTGTTCAAGAGGCATGTGGACAATGCCCTTGACAACATGATTTAACTTTTGGTCAGCCCTGAATTGGTCAGGCGGTTGGACTAGATGATCGTTGTAGGTCCCTTCCAACTGAAATAGTCTAGTCTAGTCTAGTCTATTACTCAGTGTCAGCAATAACAAATTTCATGTCTGTGGTATTGTCACAAAAGGCGTTTTTCCAACCTAGCCCACAGCTTTTGTGAAAAGAAACCGCAAAATGGTTTCTTTATGTGGCTGAACTGTGCTGATAGTCCACAAACCCCACCCTTGCACCATGGAGAGTCAGAGTGCTGAACCTATGCTTTTCTGACCATTGGTACTGTTAGAAGAGGACAAACTTCGACATAAGGTCACTTTGCTCAGGGACTTGTCCAGTTGTGGTCTGGCAGTCTCCAAAGATGGCAATGTCACAACCCCTCCGGTCTGTCCCAGTGCTTAACTACCCTCAAGGTGAACAGAGGTTTTCCCCATATCTGTTTGGATTTCCTTCTCGCAGCTTTGTAGCACGGCAACTTGTGCTTTCTGCTTGGGAAGCCACTGTGTGTATAAAGTATCCAGCAAGCAGGGTCTGCAGCCCCTCAGCTCTGCTGCCCTCATCAGAGGACCACTCTGGAAGTGGCCTGGCCACCGGGCACTTCTTCGGACACCCCAGACCTTGGCCCAGTGAGCTAGCTAGCAGGTAACCATGGCTGTGAGGCCAAACTAAAGGAGAAATTTGCAAAACGCAGATCACCTTATTGTTACCACATATTAACAGCATTGTGATTAATACAAGCAGCCTGATGCACACATTTACCAGAGAGTACAGTTCCTCTATTTAGCTGGCAGGAACATTGCTTTCCAGGTGCTGGCAGAGGACATGCTGATTCTGCTGTGCTTCTTCAGGAAATGGTAGCATAGCTTGTTTCAAGGTCCAAGATGGAGAACCAGGCATGGAGGAAGGCGGCCAAGTCTGATGAGATCTAATGCTGGCACCCTTCCTTTGAGTTCTTCACCAATTTGGTGAATACTCAGTCCAAGGAGTGTTTGGAGCATTTCCTGAGCGCTTGGCCATCACCTTTATGCAGGAGCTTCGCTTTACATGAGAGCGAGGAGACTGTGAAGGGATTTTATCTGGTTCCTGCTCTCTCCAAAATGCTCGAGCTCCCAGGGGAGCTGCTGCTGCCTGGAAATCACCCAGTGGCTCGTTTCAGTAAATGTCACTGAGGTGCTGCATCGGGACAACAGCAACCACCCAACCCCGCTGCTCCTGAGCAGATCAGCCTGCTCTCTTATATGAAATAAGGTGCCAAAGGAGGGGTTGTCCCTGGGGTCTGCTCCTAGTAAGTGCTTGCAGCTTCCACGCACCTTTGCCATACACCAGGCACTTGTGGCTGCTCTCTTTATACCCCATTTTTGATTCTCCTGCACAGCAGCCAGCATCAGATGACTAAAAGAGCCATAATYGTTTGTGAACTGTTGCCACACCAAGATGTCCCCAATTACCATTCTCTCTTGCAATTAAATAAATAAATGCTAACTACACTGCCTGAAAATGGACCCCTCAGCAGGTTCTGCCTTAGCTTCACTCCTGCATAGGAAAAGGGCACCCAGCTGAGTGGCTGGGGAGAAGCCCGAGACTCGGAGCTGAATGCTGCTTTCTCTTTCCTCACCTTCCCACAAACTCACCTTTTAAACTGAAGTAGCTGCTCTTTTTTTTACCCAATTTTCTGGTGAGATAAAAGGTGAGGTGATACCTTGCCTCTGTCTGTAAGAAGTGAGAGCAGCACTCACTAGCCAGAGGGGTAAAAGACCATCACGGTTGTCAGCACCGTGTTGACAGAAAACATGTCTTGTACTGTCCCTCTCCCAGCAAACCCAGGTGGTTCCTGCAGCATCAAGCACTAAATTGAAGACGATCCAGTTTTCTCCAGCCTCAGGTTTGGCAGCCCTGACTCACTACTGACAGTGCTGAGCTTTCATTTTCCACTACATTGTGGAAATTGTGTTTCGGCTACAACAGTTCTTTCAGCAACCACATGGTAGTGGCAAGCATCACCCTGCATTTCCCTCAGTAATCCCTGTTGTTGAACATGGGGTCCAGGCCATTTATTCCCATCCAGCCAACCTGTGCAACACTGCGCTAATAGCTAATAGCGAAGGCAGAGCAGGGACACCCGTGTGAAGCTTGTGGGCGTTTTACCACCTAATTGTAAGGTGACAGGGAGCTGACTGCAAATTCAATAAAGATTTCCTGCTATTTCAAATAGACTGTTTTTTTGGAGATGAGGCAAATGGCATGGCCAAAGAGGTGATGTCATATTAATTGAAATTTCAGTCATATCCCGTTTCCAGCATTTATCTGGTAACATTGTTTAAAGAGACACCGCTTAAAATCAAAGTGCCCACATTTCAGCAGGCTGTGAATGCTGAGGATGCAGAATGGGCTTCCCAGGTCCCACGGCAGGGACTCACCACCTGCTTCCACAGCCACAAACCAACTTGGACTTCAGCTCCAAGAGGTGCCTCAAAAGCAGTTTGTGTTCACAATAAAAGCCAAGAAGTTCACCAAAAAGTTAGACTGAGTGGCTGAGCCCTGGGAAGAAGCCRCGTCTCACTTGGGACTGACAGCCTGACCCTGTCCCGCTGCCGGGGGGTGAGGCAGAGGCAAGGCTGGGGCAGGAGCAGCTCCCAGCCATGGCATTGCCTCCATTCCTATGCCCCTGCACTGTAACACATCAATATTAAGAGCTGTGTTGCCAGTACCTTCRAAGATAAACAGGAGTTCACATTAATTCTCTCACTTTTCTCTGATTTCCACTGAAAAAACAAAAGAACTTCACTTATCAAAGGGTTTTTCATAAGGAATTTGGGATTGAATTTCATGCTAGGAGCGATGGCTAGGCAGGCTTCTCCAGGCAAAAGCTAAGCCTGCGCTGCCAAGACATGGTTTAAATTGACATGTACCAAAAATGTAACATTTATATTGGCCACTCCTTTATCTTTAGCCATTTCAAGAGACAACACAAAACCCCTCATGTCTTTACTTTTTTTTCATTTACTACAAGATAGCAGAACCACCACCAGCATTTGTTCCCCCAGACCACGGGGAACAAAGAAAACTGCTGGTTTTCTTTCCCAGCCTATGAATGCATTTACTCCCTTGTTATGCCCATCGATGGTCATGACATAACTTCAGAAAACAGGAGGAGAAGCAGATTTCAGCTGCAGTATGTTCTCCTCAGATCTATTTAGAAACCTGTGTGTGCTCACGCACAGAGCAGTGTTAGTTTCTAAGTCAGTGCAAGGACAGCTACTCTGACAACACACCCAGCGCAGTAACACGAGGCGTCCCAGAAATCCCACTTGCGTGCCTGACAAGGCAATTCATTCAGCTCCCGGTGTTTGTGTAATCAAAGCATTCGCGKTTTTCCCTGACTTGCTAAACTGGCTAATCCCTAGGCGATGCTGCGAGAGTAAAGCTGCTGCTGCTCTGCATGGCATCGTGTGGTATTTAAACAGACCGTTTCTACCCTGGGTGCGTATGGGCTATTTTAGATCATTTATTGTTGCTTATTTCTGGAGAGGGAGGAAAACGGAGGAAATCTCTAATGCTTTATTAAAAGCTTGGGGAAGGCAAGGGCAAAGCAACCTGTGAGCATGCAACAGGAAAGGCAGATTCCCCATTTAGCGGCCAAGGAAGCAGAAGCTACAAGTGCAGTACAACCCTGCCCCACTGTGCTGAAGGGCTTCTCCTACAGGTTATTGTAGGGCACATTAAGAATTGAGGAGGACACTTAGGACAGCAGAAAAAGAGCTGGAGAAGAAATAGTATTCAGAATCATTCAGTGAGACTCCTGTGATTGAAAGAACTCCTTCAATCCTATGTTTCAAGTTGATAAAGTTCATGGTATGAGAAATCATTAACAACATAGCTTCAAGATTTGCCTGAGCGATGTGCTGCACAAGTGGAAAGCCATGCAAGTGGTCACCAAACACCTCTCCTTGCCTCTGCTGGCCTGACAGGCACCTCCCAAGGCCAGTTCCACTGAGCGCTATTTAGAGCTGTTATTAAAACAGAAGTCTAATGAAAATAATCTTTTGCTATGGAGAAGGCTGGTTGGACAGTGACTGATGACCAGGGCACCCGCAGTCTCTCTCTCCCTCAAGAATAACTGAGAGATTATTCACATATGAAGGAAACCCTGTTTCTCCCTCCCTAATATGCAGAAATGACCTATATGCTTGTGACCAGCAAAATGCATGAAATGAAAATCCCAACCCTGTCCTGCCCAGGTTCTGAACTCACCAGATCATGAGCCCAAGCCACGGTTGGTTATCTAAAAGGACACACTACACACACACACAGAGCATCTCTTCCTGCCTCCCCTCACCAGTAACATCACACRTAGTCCTTTCGTTTCCTTCTCCTGTTCCTTTCTTGTTGCCTTCAGCACCACTAAGGTATGGGGTACCACAACTGAACCCATGAGGATCTCCTGCTAGAGTAAAGCTTTCAGTGCCGCGGTTGCAACCCAAACCTCCTTCAAAGGCTTTGGTGAGACGGTATCATTTTTCAGAGGGAATCTGGTCTTACTGTGAGGAATTTGACACCTTCACAGGGCCTGGGGCAGCCCAGCTGTGCCGGGGTGCACACTGCTACACCTCTGGATGCCAGCTAATGCCTGCTACACAACTTTAGCACCTGGTCTTGTATGTTCAAGTAGCAGCAGTGTGTATATGAAACACACACATAACATGGACTTTGGGCATCTGTGCGTGTGTGTGGGTGTGTATGTGTGTCTTCTTTTTCAATCGCACAGGACTGCTGTATTAGCTCTCATTAATTTTTCAAGCAGCTGCCTCCTGCAGCCCGTGTTGGGACGGAAGAGGGAGCTGCCAGCAGACACAGACAGCTCATGACGACGTGACCATCAGACTCCTGTAACAAACATTCAGGGAAAGCACATTTTTAACGTTGTGGCAGCAAGAGTGAGGTAATGCAGTAAAATATTAATGAACCTTTTCAGCTGACATCTCTAAATACATTGTAGAGGCTAAACTTTGGAGGTCAAGACAGTGTATTAACTACATATTCATCCAGCTATAAAATTCTCCCTGTTTTAACCAGTGCTGGGAAAAGGTGGGAGGGAGAGAGAGGGGGGCATCGGCGAGAGAAAAGAGAAGGCCATTTATAAAGCTCATTGCATTTCAAAAGGAAGCACATGGAAGGTTAGGACAAAAATTGGATGGTACCTTCCTCCTTTTCAAAGGTGAAGGATTCTACCCTTCGAAGGTACCTTTGAAAGGTCCAAAATACTCTCCCTCAAAAGGTGTCACAAAATAAGGATGAGCTCCAGATACTCTAAGCTTGATACCTGGCCTGCAAAAAGGCAAATGGGATATGCAAAAATGCTTTCATTTGTTTTTATTCCTAGTTCATAGCTCACCATCAGCTGAGCACAGACATGGCGCTCACTGCTGATGACTTTAGAGATGAGCAGAAATACAGATGAAACTGCTTTTGGCCTTGTTATTCAAAGGGGAAGGAAAAAAAAAAGAAAACAGATTAAGGAACAAATAGTTAGATGAGAAAAAACCTCAAGGAATGCTTCTATCTACCAATTGTTCTGCTGGCCAAATAAACAAAGTATATTACTTAAGTCTGCTTCAAAGGGGCACCTAGAGGACAAAAATTGTCACTTTTCCATGGCTCAACTCTGCTCGCTCTCTTCCTTGTGCCTAATGAGAACAATGTGGCTTTTACTGCTGGGCTCTCTGTCCCTTGTCATCAAGTCTCGCGTGTGCCGGCTCTCAGATCCCCTTCACTGCCCCTTAAAAATCTGCACGAGTTCACAGCTGCCAGGGCCCTGCTGCAGAGCTCCCAACGCCAGCGAGCCCGGGCTCTTCCCCGGAGGTTCCAGCTCATCTCCAGCCCCAAGCGCCCTCCTGCACAGGCAGGGAGGCTCACGCTCCTGCGCTGCACAAGGCACTGGGAGAGACCGAGCAAAGGTTCTCCTTTGAAATGGCACTGTTGTACTCCCACCCTAGTAAAAGACACTGTGAAAAAAATGAGGAAATCTAACAGCGCAAAAGGTACAGCAATGCAAAATGAAAATGACTGAAGGTCATTTGTGTGAGCAAGGAGACAAAATGCATTTCAGATGGCTTTTTGAATCATTCTTTTTGATGTTTATCTATATCTGAGCTATTTCTTTTGCAGTACTCAGCCCATCTGGTAATTAGCTCATGATGTGTGGATTCAAAACACATCCTTAGTACTTTGTTGATGAAGTAATATTTCTCCTGCTTGTTTTGCCTAGACAGACTCCACAGCCATTCCTCCAGGGCTGTGGGATTTATGTAGCTACTTCAACTACTTTCAGCTTAAAAAAAAAAAAAAAAAAAAAAAATGTTGGTGGTCTTGGTCAGGGTCCAAATGACAGGAAGGGCACTGGTCTCTGCCAGGGTTTCTGACAGACGCTGAGTCTGCTGTGCATGAAGAAGGTGGATGCTCAGAACACAACCCTTGCATTTCTCTTTTCCCCTGCTCCAGCCATCCCTTCCCATGCTTGATCTCAGCGGTCTGAGCGTGGATTCGGATGGTCCTGACTCTCCTCCCAAAGGCAGCCGGGGAGGTGCTCCTTATGCTGAGCACTTGCTCACAGTGTCCTGGGCAGAGGCTGAAGGCACTGACCAAGGTGGCCAGTCCCAAAGAGAGAGTGCCTCCTTCTGCTGAGCTTTGTAGGAAACACCTCTGAACCAACTGTCCCAGCTGCAGGCTGGGGAAGCCAATTTCAACGCCTGCAGTCTAAGGTAGAGTCCTTTTTCCTGTGCCCAGGTTCAATGACACCCACGCATTGAGCTCAGGTTCCTGGACATGAAGTAAAGAGCAAGCCATGCAGAGCAGTGAAGATGGCATCTTCCTAGCCAACTGCCTCCGAGCAAGACATTGGAGCATTCCCTTGCAGCTCAGCACAGCATGCTCATGCTGAGGTTTCCTTCATTCCCAACTACAAAAGCGTGAGCTGTGGGAAAAAGGATGAAGGGATTTAGGGGAGCAGGCTGACTACACAGGCTCCAACACAACCAATTTGAAAGGGGGTAAACCTATTCTAGGGCTTAGTGACTCAGGAAAGAGCTTTTCTGCCTTGCAGGTCAGGAGCTGAATAAGTGCAATGAAACAGGCAGAGGAATTAACTTCTCTAAAAGGGCTCTGTAGATGGTGTACTCGTTTTGAAGTTTGTCCTTCCTAGTCATGCACTGGCTCCCATCAGAACTCTGGGAACTCCCATCAGAACTCTGGCTCCTATCAGAACTATTACTTCAACATGTAAACAGTTGTAAGCCTTCATTTACTACAACACTTCATCTTTTAATATTAGTATAGGTCACATGGGTAAGAAAAGACAATTATTCTACTTGCATTTGGGGCTGCAGTTCAACATGGTATCTGGAAGAAGAAAGAAAAACACACACATACACACCCATATTCTGCCGGTCACTTGTAGAAGAGAAGCTTTTGTCATTTGGCAGCAGCGCAGATCATAACTACACATAGCAACAGGTGGGGAAGTTCATAAGTGAGAGCCCATGTCTCTGGCACAAGGGAACAAACTGCCCTAAGGACAACATTGGAGGGACCCTTTTCGTCCCCTCTGCGTGTCCCCAGAGGCCACAAGGACAAACCTTCCCCTCTCCCTCAATCTGCATGCAGGCTATGTGTTCGCTCTCAGGGAAAAGTATTTTAAGGAATATGGATCATCTCCAAGGCAGAATATGCACAAGAACAACAGTAAGATAAAGCATTCAGAAAAGAAAATGAAGTTATTAAATATTTTTCGTAAGACCACACAGTTTTTTTCTTCCTTTAGCACAAGAAGTTCTAGTAAGGCTATGAAAACAAGGCAAAAAAAAAAAACCCAAAAAACAAAAGCCAAACCAAAAACCACATTCAAACGTATGCTGAGGGAAGAATAGTGATTTAACACTTATGTTCATGCTTCCTATATGGCTGAGGGCAAAGCAGGCTGCCAGCTCCTGAGTGCTCTGAATTGAGGCATCTCTTTCCACTGACCATGCAAGGATCCCAAGTGCTAAATGAGGGAGCTAAAGGATAGACCTGAAGTTGTGTATGTGAATACCCTCACCCAAATACAGTTCTCAGCCCTGCTAGTTTTAGACATCTGGTGCAGCTTTCCGTTATATTCTCATTGTCCAAGTTAAAGGTAAACACACAGCAACGTGCGATTTCACTCATCTCAAATCATGTTGGCACCATTACTTGGATACTATGGCAACAGGTAATATGGAAAAATGATGCAAGGGACCGACCAGACATGAGGGATTGTTAAAGAAAAACTAACAGTTTTAATTCTGAGAAAAAATCAAATGCAACCACTGGTGTTTACAGAAATGTGTTTTCTGTTTCAGCTGGCAACACCTATTTCCAAAAACATTCCTCCTTTGCTATTACAAATTCATCTGGAAGGTCCACAAAGCAGAGAGGTTAGCCAGCTCTCAGTACACTGCATCTTGCTGTCTTGCTGCTGACTATGAACTGAAGCTTTTTTTTTTTTTTCCCCTCATCAGTTTTCCCAACCTGTGCTTATGAAACCTATCAAGATGGATCAAAATAGATCAAGGACTGTTGTACCTAATCAACGGCACGATTTGGCTGCATTTCACCAAGATTCAGACACTGTGAGTCAGCCTGAGCCAACACTCTAGTTTATGACTTTCAAAAACCTGTTTCCCATGGACTATAGTTGAATTCAATCAACAGATGAAAACCACCATATTTTTGCGTGTATAACCCCTAACTCATATAAGCCCCACAGAAAAGAGGCAGCAGTAAAGAGGAAATTGGAGCGGAAAGAGCTTTAGGGAGGGTGAGATGGGCGACGACTATTGGAGGTGACAAAGGCAGCTGCACGTACACATAGCTCACAAGGACTCTGCACTGCACCTGTCCTTTCTTAACCCTACAGATGCTATGCATGAAAGCATGGTGTATAGCTTTGCTGTGGCAGCCAGCATCACTGCCACAAAGGCACCGAGTCTGACGGAGAGCAGACCTCTGTCCAGGTGCACGTGACTTTCAGACAGGCAGAAACTACCAGAGACAGGCTGCAGAACGGGGACACGGGTTCCCCTTCTCCTACCACCCCCGTTGGTATAGTTTAATGACATCACCTAAAGAAGGAAAAATAAACCTTGGCAATTCACTTCTCTTTTTTTTGTAATAAAAATAAGTGTGCTACATTTAAGCAAGACCTGGCAAAAAGTTTTTCATTTGTATAGTTAGATTCCAAGCCATTTGGTGGAAGATCTGGTCCTTCATGCTGTTTAAAAAGCCATACATGCTTATGTTGTTGACATAACAATTAAGACATTTACTTGCAGGTGTTTATAGCCTCATTCAATTTATATGTTTAATGGAATAGTCAGATTGAGAAATTAGACTCACAGAAGTCAAAAAGTCTGAAGTATGGATTCCCAAAGCAACTGTAACTTATATCCCACTTTCATATAAAACCAGAAGAGAAGTGGTTAAGATGTCAAGAGCAGTACAATTCAAGATTTCTTCTTTTTTTTTTAAAAAAGTAGACTCTTTTAGCCAACGGAATAGGAACTGAACTCCAAACCACACCTGATTATTTCTGTTTCTGGAAAGCACCCCTAGACCTCCATCCTCTCTCACAAACAGTTACCAACCAGCAAACAAGTAGAGTTGAACTCCCAGTACCTGCTGCACAAGCCCATCCACCCTCCACAGGGCCACCTTCTGCAACCACAGCTATAGACAAACATCTAAAAAAAGGATTAAAAGCCACATTGAGCCATTGTAGTCAGTCAGTAGGCTGTTTCTACTGGTACACTACTACACCTGGTCCTCCATCATGCACACTTCCTGAGAAACATCCACACCAGGAAAAAAAAAAACCAGCTCCTACAGAAAGGATGCCTATGAGACATGACTGTACTGCACCTATTAAGAACATTATAAAGCATAAAAGCTGACCCCTTCCAGCAGTGATCACTAACACGAGTTTCCAGACGGTTACTATCAAGATTTAGTGCCATTCAATTCCAGGCCATAGGAAAGGTTTATGCTGATCAACCCAAAGGTCTAAAACAGGATTCTCCCCCCTCTCCCCATGACACCCCTCCTCCCACACACTCTCCTTCCACTTCTGGCACTCCCCAGGCTGCTCACTGGGATCCAGCTGGTGGGACAAACCTACATTTAATGCTGTTTCCTGACCCCAGATCTAGTCTCTGGAAGCAATATAAAACATTAAGCAGTGTTAGGAAACAAGTAAGAATAGGCAGAGAGACCTGGGGTGGTTAAAGGGAGAGCTAGCTGCCATCTTCAACTACCTAGTAAGTGGCTGTAGAGAGGATGGAGCTAGACTCTTCTCCAAGGTGCACCGTGACAGGACAAGAGGCAGCAGACTCAAGTTGCAACACAGGGGATTCCCATTAGATATGAGAATTTCTTTTTTTACCACAAGGGATGCAAAAAATTTGTGGGATCTCTGTCCTTAGAGACATTCAAGGCTCAGCCAGACAGCCCCGAGCAAGCTGATGCAGCTACGAGCCTGGTCCTGCCTGGAGAGGGGCTGCCCCTGGGACCTCCAGAGGTCCCTTCCAACCCAAACAGATCCTGTGGTCCTTGCTTCTGGGTCCCTCTTTGTGCTCTGATGGTTCTCTGAGTCCAGCATCTTGCTGTGAAACTATTCTACTTAATTTCTCTCTCCCTGACCACATCAGACTCTGTTTTTAAAGACGTCTGCAACATGCTATCTTCTTGCTCCATCTCCTGGGGAAGTGGTATTTCTTCAGACTTTATTCCTGCAGAGAGTGCTGGTTGCATTTAGGATGTAGCTATTACTTCTTAAATCTGTCCAGGTGCTGATTACAGCTGATAAAATGGCCGAGAGTAGTTTTCAACAGGAGTTACAGTTCTGTCAAAAACAATGTTTGGGTGAAGCTTTATTACCGATTAAATTCTTCAGAACTCAGCAACCAAACCAGATGCTGCAGCCCACTCCCCCGAAGTTTTACAGCCACTGCTCTTTCTGACAGTCTTTGCATGCCTCTCCCTTCCTTTCCATCCCCTGAGTGAATATTGGCTTGGAGGGTAGGAGGTGAAAGGAGGGAGGGGGGAAAAAGTTATTTTTGGCTTTCAACTTTTTATGGCATTCCTGTCCCATAAAACTCTTTGGAGCTGTGCGTCTCACCCTGGGTCAGAACAAAACCAGTTCTGAAATCGCAGAGAAATTTCTTCGTGAGACACAAGTTGTCCAGCTGCCAGCCGGTAGCGATAACGTCCCAAAGCACTGACCCACTCGGGGCCCCGAGCTGGTAAAATGCAGGCATGGAGAGCCTAGGGATACAAGCTGCTTATAAACCCACTGGATGCTTAAGCCCACACTCAGCTCTGAGGCAAAATTCCCTCGACGGGAGCTTTCCTTGACTTGAAAGGGCTGAGCTCAGAGTCCTTGCCCCGTGCAGGGCAGCAGTCTAGACATGACGGCGTGGGCGGGCAAGCGGGGAGGCGGCGAGGAGGCTGGCAGGACGGGAACTGCCTTGCGCTTTCTTCCAAGAGGCTCCTCCACCCTCCGGCCATCCCTCGGTACTGCCACGGCACCACAAAGCATCAGCCCTCCTGGGCCTGGGATGGTCCTTGTCCAAACGTTTAGCCAACACATGAGACACAGCATTACTACAAGAAACACGTGAGCCTCCTCAGAATAGACACTGAGTTTTACGGAGGTCCAGTGAAGTATAATTGTCTAACCAACATAATTGCATAGCTCATCAAGAATTGCCTTCTCTCTTCGCATCTTCAGTATCAGCAGTGCCTGTGAAAAGCAAGATAAAGACACTTTAAAAACTCTTTGGAGGCTTTTATGGCACCGATTCTCAACGTATTGTTTAAAAGCTTGAAGTTTGCTTACTTAAAGTACCTAACAGAGGTGCAAGCCCCAGAACAGAAGTGGGTTTTAGGGAACAGGTCCATGACATAATTTCTCAGKTTTTTTTATTTATTTATTTAATTTTTTATCTTTTTTCAAACAGAGCCACTCAAGTTAACTGAATTATCACGTATGCCTCTCCAGACACCATTCAGCACCTAATCAAGTGGTAGGATTATAAATACCATGTGTTGCAGCAGTGGCTGAGCCTCAGTTGTCGAAGGTTAGATTGTCTTTACAGCTTTGCACCAGTGGGATAAAGAAATTGCACCAGGAAAGCAGTGATTTCATTGCATGAGGCAAACGCCACACAGAAAATAATTAAAGTTTACAGAAAATGTGGGTTATGTGAGTCATGCAAAACACATCCTTTTTGCTCTGGTTCTTCAGTAACATAAGGCAGAAGTGACCTCTGAGCTGCTGAATTACAAGTAAAATGACAAGGTAAAATTACAAGGTAAGCAGATCCCTGCTTAGGTAAAGCTGTCTGGCTCTCGCTGGGAGACAGACGCTGTCTCTCCAAACTCCCAGAGACCAACCTTCATAATTGAATGGGCAGGAGATCTTATAGGAAGACAGAGGGAAAAGATGGGATATGGATTTTACTTGTGCTTGCTAACTCTTTTGAAATAACCTTGATRGAAGAATTAAATGTAATTTAGAGAGGGAAATGTATTATTTATGGAGGTACTGCAATAAGCAGGGAAAAAGTGGATACTTCTTCAGCATCCTGGAGATAGGCAACTCCCGAAAAGAGGAATGAGCTAGCAGCAGGGAAAGAAGACATTGCTGGATGATGTGTTTGTTTATTTTTAATTGGATCCCAGAGATCATAAAGAGATCATCCAGCTGAGCTGGAACCCAGTCCTGGGATTTCTAGGAGCTTAACGAAAAGACTGCAACTGAGAAGAGAAGCCCAGATCTCCTTTTTGGCCAAGCATTTTTCCAGGGCTAGTAGAGGGAGTTGCCCATTCTCCTGGCTTATTTAACTTCCAGGCTTACTTCCAGAGCCAACAAGCTTGTATGGCTGAGTCTCTCTGTGCTCACCACTAGCAAATACTTTGTTTATTTGCAGCTGCCATGCTCTGAGTAAGATAAACCAGATCAGTACAACTTATGTGCATGTGTAATAGTAGTCCTAGCTAAAGCCAACTGAACAGGTCAGCCCAATGCCTATATAAAGGGGCTGGCATCGTCTTGTAATGAAAACAGAAGGAAGGTGATTCAAGCACCAGCCAGACCTTTCTCTGAAATACACAAATCAACGGGAGCACTAGACAGATGCACACACAGAAGGAAAGGCAAAGAAAGGATGGAGGCCTGGTATCAGCTAGGATCAGGAGGCAACGGCACAAACCAGTATTTGAAAGGCAACAATTGCATGTGGATTTGACAAGGTTATAAAAAGACTTAGTTTTGATGTCCTACATACAAGCTCATCTGAAGAAGTTACATTGTACAATCCTGTAATTGATATAATTTCAGTGAGTCTCAGCCCATGAACTTCTATTTTTTGGACCTCTCTCCTCAGTCATATACAGCTTTGACCCCACATTTGCACATTCCAGCAGCTGTTATATTTTCTTTAGCATTCAGCCTTCTTCAGCTTTCATCACAATGATCTCTAATCTGTTTCAGAGCTGATCTGGCAAAGAAACTCACATTGAAAAACTGCATGCAACAGCTCCCTAAAGTCTGCAGGTCTTATGAGTTTGGAGGACTTCCAGCCCTCTCCCAGGGACTCCCCAGTTCACACTCAAAGAAGTTTCAGACAATTGGGCTGACTTTAGATAAAATTTAACTCCCTAATTCCCCAGGGGCTGGAATAAAAAGTGAAAAATACATATAAATTTAGGTATATGAATAATTATACAACATAGAGAGAAGAGCTTCGGGTGGCTAGTGGAATTTGCTGCTGTCACAGCAGGATGGCTGATCCCAGCTCAGCTGTGGCCATAAGCAACTTGCTGGCCTCAAGGTCCTTACAGAAGCTTACTGAAGAAAACCACAAAATTTGTTGTAGGAACTTTGTGCCCTCAGATAAATTGGGGGGGGGAGGGGGGAACGACTGGCACTGCACATTTAAGTCTCACTTCTGAGGGAAGAAGTGTTAACAGCAGTCTTAATTAAGAAGAAAGGCAACAATATGGTAGCCTTCAGCAGTGAAGTCCCCTCCATATAGTCTCATTTGTAGCGAAGTCTGAAACCATGCAATCTCTCCCATTAGATATTGCATGTAGCCACTGGGCAAGAACAGAGATTCACAGCCATGTAGCGCAGCTTGGGAAAACACGTTTATAGCTTACTCATGTGCACGACGTGGCATCCCGCAGCATATCTGAGCGATGCTGCATTAAAGAATTGCTGTATCTGCTAATGCAATGCATATATTTGTATATATTACCTATGTTCATATGTATTGCATACATATAGTGTATAGATTCATTACATTGGCAGGTTTATAGGATGATTTTTTTTTTCAGCAAAAGCAGAACTTTAAGTCATCTGTGATAAAAAAAAAAAAATTTCTGATGTTCCCTCAAGGGAGATTGTTTAGGGAATATTTAAGAACATAGTGGATGGGCTTAGTTTACATGGTAGTTGGTCTCTTCTCTTAGGAGAATCCCGAACACAAGCATTTTAGAGCAGTCCCCCCAACGCAGTGACTCTTTCCAGCAATGCAAGGCAGTTAGCAAGCAGCTGGTTCTACCCAGACCAGCAAAGCAATATCCAGGTAATGTGCTGAAAGACTGCAAGCTGACAAAGTCCCACATATGCCACCTTTTCCAAAAGCAGTAGATATCACAGAGACATACAAATCACTCATTCTTCACGTGAAAGATTCAGTCTCCAGTGTCAACTCCGCAAGCCTGCATATAGCCATCTCTGCCTGGAGCCCTCAATCCCACAGCTTCTGGTGGCCACAAAGCAGTAACAAGGACTTTGCACAAAGCCAAGGTTCAAAAATCTCCCATCATACCAGAGACAGACTTATTCCCCTTCTTCCCTGACAGTTAGTGCATATAAACAGCAACTGAGCTGTGTTGTGCAAGGCGACATACCCTCTCCCCAGGATGGTTCAGCCCCACTACGGTCCAGCTGGAGAGAGCCATGACACCTTCACAACCAGACACAGACAAGCTCAGTGCAGTCTTGGACCAAGCAAGCACAACGGCCAACTTCCCAGTTGGCCTCAGGTTGAACAGGAGGCACTGCAGCTGCAAGAAAGAGATTCCTTGCTGAATAAAAGAATATGCTGCTCAGAATAAAAAAAGTCAGCTGAAGCAGGACAACGGAGCCAGCCTGTGCAACAGCGAGAGGCTGGGGAACAGCTCAGAACAGCAAGTCTGTTTTCATGATCCTGGTGGCTATGCACAACATAGGATAAGAGATCATGTGGTTGCAAACATCACTGGAAATGGGAACTTCACTAGAGAGCGCTGCCGTGTTCTTGCCTCACTTCATAACCAAGACTGCTGTTAACACTGCTTCCCTCAGATGAAAACAAAAAACCGAAAAAAAATCCTAGTGTTATTACTTCAGATTAATGCAGAACTACAAACCACATGTAGACAGCAGAAACACACAAATTGAAATGATACTGAAATGCAGGAATTTGTCATCCAACATCAATTCATGCAGGAACCCTAGCTTTTAATTTTTACAATAATAGGCATTAATGACTAACATCTTCAGGTTTAAAAGCCTAAAACAAGTGATAACAAACACTGTCTCAAATAATATAAGCCTGTTACTCTGGAGAATAAAGTACATCAATTTAGCTTCCTACATAAAATTAATATCTACTTGCACTGTAGCCCTCTAATAGAAATGACTTCATAGTCTGAAGATGTTCCTACAAAGAGTGGAAAGGGCTTCTTCTATTACAAGATACATTAATGATATTAGCATATACTGCTATAATTAAGTGGCTGGTGTAGGGATGTTATATTAAAAAATTAACAATAAAAACTTTCAGTAGGTGAAAACTTAATTTCCACCTTCACCATAAACTGGACTACTCCAAAGCCTCATTTAACTTCGGTAAGGACTCCATCAGCTTGGAAATGAGAGCTCTAGCCTTTAAAAATAATAATAAAAAATCCGTAGCTACATACACAAAAGACACTGAACATCCTGGACAAGAAAGAAGGCAATGAAAGAGTATAAGCCTGCTGACAGCAGTCTGCACAAAGGCAGCTTCACATGTCTCATGCAATCACTAAGATTTAAAGATCAGTAATGTAACTAAGATTTAAGATGATCTGTGAACATCCAAAGCAATGCTTAACAGCACACTGTACCACTAGTCACATGAGTAAATTCTTTCATGCAACTAAATCAAAGTGCTTTAAAGGATTCCCTCCCACCTCAAAGCAATTCTCCAGATATCATTTGGCTATGAAATACTTTTAGAACAAAATCTTGTTGAGTGTTGCTAAGTGCAAAGGTATCACAGGGGACTCCTCTTTGCAGTAAAATTTAAATGTCTATCTTTCCTGTTACTGGTGTGTCCACAGCGTTGTAGTTTGGATCTGAAGCACAGGACTGAGGGCAGCTTCCCAGGCATCTCCCTCTTACCAAACTCTGATTTGCGTTATGGGGTGGTTTAGTAGCACGTGAACTGAATCCCTTTCGTATGAAGCTAATGCAGAGGGTGCACTGCAGGTACATATTTAATGTGCTATAACCGCTTATAGGCAAATCAGTCCATCGGACCAGATTTCTTTTTCCTTCAGCCCTTTTCCCTCGGGGGAGGAGGTGTGACAGGGTCGGGCATGGAGAAGTACAGAAGATCCACACAACTGGGCTAGAGCTAGGTCTTCATCAGTGATGCCTTCATCAGGGACCTAGAGAGAGCATTAAATGCTTTGCTAAACCCTCGGCCTACAAAGCTGTTGGCCTCAGGACCAAATCCATTTGCTCTCCCAAGAACCAGCAACACTACTCTCTAGGTCAAAATACATCAATAAATCACATTTAGAAGCCTTAGACCCAAGTCAGATTCCCTAAGAAACATGACTTCTAGAAAGGAAGAAAACTCCTTTCAAGCTCTTGTGGCTGGAATACTTCACGGCAACGTTATAGCTACAGCAAATTCCTCTCTAGGAGGAAAGATTTCAGGCAAAAATTAGAGAGGATTTGATTTATAATGGAAAATAAAGTTAAAACTAACGGGCCAAGTTTTGCTTACACTGAATAATACTTAGCACCTACATAGGAAAATTCCCACTGACTGCAGTCAGAGCAGATCTGAGGCTTTAAACGTGCAGTCTCCGCTTCAGCTCCAGAATAGCAGTGCTAAAAATTAGGTGTCAGACTGGGACATGCCCTTCCGATGAGAAAGGGGGAAGAAACAGTATGCACGGAGCCCCATCTTCCTCTGGGGGGGATAACAGCACACGGGCTTCGGCCCTCAAGAGGAAAACTGACTTTGCAGGTTCATTAAACACTTCTGGGAAAAGGGTGAGCAGCTTTGGCGGTGCCCAAGTTGGTGTTGGAGCTTGTAGCTACAGGGAACAAGCTTGGGGAAAGCCGTCAGGGACCAGTTGAGCCAGAGTGCTCCACGGCTGTTGGGTTTAAGCCAGACCAGCTAGGAAAAGGGCAAAACCTGCACTTTGCTGCAGGCAGAAACGGCAGGTGACTGACTGCCTTCTGCTGTCAGCCATGTTATGGGGGCAGCTGGTGTCCTCCTCCCTCCCAGGCAAGGGAATGGAGAGGGACTGGGCCCGCCACTGGAGGTCACAGTCCCGCTCTAGGTGAACAAGGCCTAAGGAGAGCAAAGCTGTTTGAACAGGATCCAGCCCAGCTTTATTGCTTGTTGCCGTATCTGTTCTCCAGTTCGCGAAGCAACGTCAACGTAACGTGTGCTCTGAGAGCAAAGCTGCCATTTATGGCCTCGGCGGCCAAGAAAGCAGACAAACCTGAGCATCTGCGTTTGCAATCTCCACTGCTCCATAAAAGACAAGGTCAGACAGAAAACATGTGTTTCATATTTGCAAATCTGAATGATTTATATTAGGGGAGCAGGGCTGGACCGCGTGCAGCCTCTAGGTTGTTAAAATTTAATTTACTAATCAATTACTATCAGATGCTAGACTTCTTCAGCTGCCCCATACGAGAAGCATAGTTTCTCACAATACCCTGTCTTGATTTCAGTGCTGTATCTCCTTCCAGGGGCTGAAGAGAGGTGAGCTGAAGTGGGTGAGCAAAAGAAAAGGACCACTCAGTCCCATGAGGTCATATTTTAAATTAAGAGAAGCCACCAGAGCATTATCTCCCCATTTCTGTTGGTCATTTGGAAGATGACATCCTCTTGCCATTATCTGCACAAGGCAGCTTTACCTGAGGAAGCAGATCCATTAGAATGAATGGTACGTTTCTCACCTCAAGGGAGCAAGTCTGGAGGAGAATCAGTGTCCCTAGCTGCACTGTCCTCATTTTGGCTGGATTGTTTCTCAACCATCAATCCCAGTTTAGAACATTTAAAACATTATAAATGCATGTCTCTCAGCAGCTGAAACTAAATGAACTAGGATAAAAAGTAAAGCCAGAAGCAAGAAAGATTATTGCTGATAAGCATCCTTCCTATTATGTGGGTTATGAGCTATAGGTTGGGTCTCCTGTGCTGTACTGCTTTGGGCTGCAGGTTTGCAGATAATTCTGACCTTGGGGCAATGGTGTGTGTGGATCTTTCCAACACTTCTTAAGAGTAAAATGGACGTACTGAAAATGCACTATTCAGATGGCTTACATGAGCCAGAGACTCTCAAATACAAAGCAGCTGCATGAACATCACAATTTTCATAGCTTTCGCTCTCATCCTCATATACATGTCAACTCCCACACAGTCCTAAGAGTCTGAGGGTCTCTTCAAACCTCAGGAACACAGGACACCATCCCTATCCTTTAAGCTGAGTTAAAGAAACCCTGAGGGTCTGCAAACTTGTTGCAGACACAAGCAGACAACACCTGAATGGTTTCCATCTTTACCCTCTCAAGAATAGTGGTGTCAGGAACGCTGCAATACAGTGGAGATCTTCTAGCTTAAAATTAGGATAGTGCAGAGCTGACATTATGCTGCCTTCCCCTGTCCCCGAGCATCCTCCTCTCAAAGGCACAAGACAGTACTGACCATTCTCGGCGAGGCTTTGCCTATCCAGCTTGATACTGATGATGATATGAATATCAAAAATCACCACAAAGGACAAAAAATATCTCAAAACATGTTTGCAGAGCATGTTCTCCTTTTGAGAAACAGAGGAACAAGACAGTTTTCAGAGTCCCAACTCCAGTTCACTGAACAACTCCAGTTATATCCAGTTCAGGATACGAACATCAACACTAGCATTGGTCGAAAAATTTTTTGAATGTCCTCTGTTAAAATTAGCTCCATTCTTGGTTAGTAAGTCATGCATGAAATGATCCTGGCTTCCTTTTAACGTGGTAATCGGAGACAAATAACATTTTGAAATTATGGGTGAATTGCCAGCTCTTCTCTCCAACTCTTTGCTATCTGCATTTTGGGTGACAGGTTCCCTAAGAATAGGTTAATGTTACTACTCTTGGAATGGAAGAGGGAAATATTTTAAACTGGGGAATAATCAATCCAGTCCAAACCTTCAGATGGAGAATCATTCACTTTAAGATTCATGAAACTCTTAGAATTCATTATGTTTTTTCCAACAAATACCCAGCAGGTCACAGGCAGTTGGACAACTAATTCCACCATGGTAATTTATGAGACTGTCTCATAAATCAGAGAACTACAGCTTTTTTTTTTTTTTTTTTTTTTTTTTTTGAGGGGGAGGGGCAGGGGTAGGAGGCAAGGAGGGGAGGAAGCCAAAAAATGTCAGACTCCAGGTCTTAGGAGTATTTTAATGCCATCAATTATCTGAGGACTGACTGTAATAGACAGTATATCAGATTGTGCTAAAGCTTCCAATGCATAATGTTGAGAGGTTTTTTTTCATATTTCTGAATGCTAATACTTCAGATATGTTTATACCTTTCCAGGACACTTCATTCAGCCCCGGTTTCACTAAATGCTGTTGACCTGATGTTACCCACTCACTATAACTGGAGAACTACAGCAACGTTACTGTCTGGCAGATTTATTCCTACCTGGCACTACTGCTTAGAAACTGCCTAATTAACAGTCTGTTAAACCAACAGAGTGAAACATGGCAATTTCTATGTAACAAACACAAGGACAGCAAGCCAATATAAGATCACTGGGTGTAACAGGGCCATGACTGCAATATGTGACTATAAATGCTCATGACGGAAAAGAATAGCTGACAAACTTTTGAACCAAGGCAATGAGCAGAACCAGAAGTGATGATTGCAGGATAATCAGCCCAGCAATTAGTCTAAATAGCATCAGATTCCTATTTTAAATCCATCCCGTAGTATTATTTGGAGAGCACTATTTTTCATGTAATTGCACTGTGGGGTTTCTGCATGCTATTATGTTGTTGATGCCTTCAGCTCTGGGAATGGCTGCATTTCAGTAATAACTCAAACAGCCCCAAGCATAGTTTAAGAAGCTCAAAGACAATTTGCATGGAATTAAATGGCCTTGACAAATGGTAGATGTTTCAGCCTCCAGCTCATCCTTGGCCACATAACCTCCCTGTCCACTTGCCTCTTTTCCACTCAGTGCCTCAGCAAGCAGGATCCAGTGCTTAGATACCCCGACAGAAGAAGAAAGCGGATTATCTTTCCCCCCAAGTGAGGGAGTCTGTGACTGGTAAACACATACAGGAGTCTCAGTCAAGCCCTTGCCTGCCATGGAGGCCTGTCTGGGAGAAAGGGGTGAAAGCCAGAAGTTTGCAATCCTTCGCTGCAGGAATTTTGGCCTGTGGGTACAGTTGGCTGCCTCAAGGCAGCGCACCTTGCACACAGCTGAGGATCTGCTGCGTTATGTCTGTAGGCAAGTACATTAAGGGGAGAGAGAGAGTCTACCGCTTCGGCTTGATGTGCACTTGGAGAATGCTGGATTCCAACTTATCTCCCACACTGAACTCCAGGGACGTTCAATTGCTGACCCAGATCTGGAACCAGACTTTGGGATTTGCTCCCAGCTCTGTGATCACAACATTGATTTGGCTACAAACACATCCATAATTATAAAATTTAAAAAAAAAAAAAAAAAAATTAAAAAAAAAAAAATTGCATCACTGAAGAAATAAAAAAATTGCCATTTCCTTATTTTAGTTATTTCTTGTCCTTTCCTGAAAGTGATTTTTTTTAAGGTATGTGCACTCACAGGTGTGGACAGATCTGTGCACAGACTACCGCAGTGTTTCATCCTTTCCTGCTGGTTACGGAAGTTTCACCCTTTGATTCTTTTAACTTCAGTGCAGTTGGGATGTGCAGCTCCCAGACTCTTCATGCAGCCTCTCCTTCCTACCATTGAGACCTTTATATGAAAGCTCACCAGCAGAAACAAGATAATAATCAAGGATTGTCCTAGACTTCTGCTCCAAACAACTTGATCACAGCCTGGCTATAAAAGGTTGCCAAAGGCCCACAGGCTGCCGGTCATTCATCCAAAAAAGCCTGGAACACTTTGAGAGCCATGAAGTATCACAGTCTGGCTCACACAGTTGATATGTAACGTGGCATCCCTTAAACAAAATGAACCATAGGGGCAAATGTAATCTAGAGATTGACAGGGTGAACAAAAATATACCACAGCTGTCTAGGAGTAACTTAAATCTTCATCTGAAGAGTAAATCACTGCCAGAGWTTTTCAACTATTCATTTAGACATCAGGAATATCAACATCTTTAAACACTACTTAGAGATGATGTTTAGGAAAATTGGGAAGTGAGCCAAAGACACAAATAACTACGCTGAAATAACTTAGAAGACTGACAAGAAACATAGCATTCATATGTTAAGCAATTAACTCGCATTTAACTGAACTGTCTCAAAATGCTATACTTCTGTATCATATGGCACGTGCTATATTAGTGAGCCACACCACAGTTAACTCAAAGGAGTGTGAATTCCTCACTCAAAGAAAAAGAGTTTGGTGATGTATGACAGCCCTTAAAAGTCTGCTTTCAGAGTGAAAAGTTACTGCAGAATAGTTTGTAAATTTTAAATTCAAACCTTCATTTAATCTACCACAACTCCCAGCGTGGACATGGCCTAAATCTAATGATTATGTGACACATTCACCCATTATTTGTACTTAGTCAAAGATAAAAAGCCAAAACAGTGACAAAATGCCAGCCTTTCTGCCACCAGAACACAGCACACCCTGGACTGCTGATGGAGACCAGGAGCCTTCCGTCAGCTCCAGCTCCATGATAGTACATTAACTTTATTACTTGTTTCTCTCCAATAAGCACAAACCAAGTTCGGCACTCTGTCAATTAAAAAGCAATGATTTTAATAAGATGCTGAGAATCAAGCAAAAAATGGTCAAAAGTGCGAAGACTTACTGGAATATCCCACCAGAGCAAAGGTGTGGTTTCCCTTCAGGGTAAACTGAAAAAAAATGGAAACTGCTATATAGCAAAGCCTTCAAGGAATACTCCTGCTGCTGCAGCAAAGACAAAATRCACACACCTAAAGAAAGGAGAAAGGAAACAATGCAGCAGACAGCAAACAAGATCCCCTTTATTACACTCTCTATTCATTTGCTGTACACGTGGAAACTCCACTGAAGAAACGTATTAGAAATGTATTACGTTATATCAGTATAAATATATCAGTATAAATCTGACATTAACTGAAGGGACACCATAAAAAAGTGCTTTCCCCTACTGCATTGCAGCAGAATCGTCAATGATGCTTAAAACACCTTTAAATCTCTGATGAAAATAGTGACTTGTGTGATTTACACCAGCCATCAGACGTGTGGTTCACGTTATGCTTCTCTGTTACTTGTCAAACACCACATTATGTCTCCAGTTGTTCCTTCAACCTTCTTCATGTTTATGGTCAGGAAATCATAAGAGGGCACGAGTACTCTTAGCWCTGGGCTGGAACCCTCCTTGGTTTCTGCTAAGTCAACTCCTTTCCACTTCACACACTGCCTCTGCGTCTCTTTCTATGCTTCAGACATACTGAATCTATAATTAACATTTCCCATCTTCTGTTCCATAAAGATCAGAGTCCTAGTAACTGCAATATCTGTATTTAAGAGTGGCCAATATTTTTTGTTACAGCAATACAAGTCTACATACAGTAGTCAGCAGAATTATCCACAATGCAATCTGCTATAAGGAAAACTCAACAGGCATAGGCTTTTCTTTAACTTTTTTTACTATTCCTGAAATACCCTGAAAAAAAAAAAAACTACTCTGAATTTCCCCCCTACATTTTTAACAAACTATTTCAAAGTCCAGTGGAGTGATCACAGATGTGGAGTGTTTCTCCATATCTKTCTCATGCAAAGCAGGTACAGAGAAATTTATCCTTGAAACAGAAATCTCTTTGAAAGTGTTGAAGCAATTAATGCATACCCCAAATTACAGTAAACTTCAAGATATCCCATTACTGCACTTCAGTCTTGTGAAGAAACACTACCTGTGAAATATCTGTTTCCTGTTTTAGATATCCATGACCTTCTAAAACAAAAATTATCATGTCATAAATGCAAGTGGAGATAAGTATATAGCATGTGTATGCATTCAGGCTGCTACTTGCATTTACTACCTTGGCTGCATGTCATTAATACCAGATTTTGTTTCGCTGCACTAAACCAACCATGAGGCATTCACACCTGTTCCAACATCATCATAGCATCTCCAGGCAAAAAATGCAGCAAAATCGTATATACGTGAAGCCATTTGACAGCCTATCCATCAAGAGATCACAGGTAGTTCTGTGTTAACACACCCAAAGACGAACAAGTGACTAGCGTGTGCAGGCACGTGCATGCTTTCTCTCTTGATTTCCCTCCTGCCCCCATCTCAACCACAAGAAATTTTTTGCTCCCTAATGGCTACAGAATGACACATACAGAAAAACAGCTATCTGAATTTCAGATGGCATATTAACACGCGTGAACAACAAAGGAAAAAAACCGTAATCCTTATATTAGAGAATATTAAGATCTAAAGGGGGAAAAAAAATCACATAAGCCTTCTACATACATCTCCCTCTGTCTGAATCAACAGGAGACAAGGGTGCTTGCTTTTCCTTTCTAATGTTCCTCAGCAGCAGGGCTTGTCACCAAACTCATGTCTTGCATCAGGAATAGTCTGAATTATTTCAAAGGGGGGAGAAAAACCTCTCTGCTGGTGTTTCAAAGAAAATTAGTTCTCAGGAATTCCCATGAGATGCAGTATCTGGTAAGTTTGGGAGGATAAACATTAAGACCACTGAAGTACCAGAATAWTATCTTACTTAAAGGAGAAGTTTTAAAACACCAGTGTTTCTGCATCTCTGTTATCAAAACTTTAAAATATTTTGCTCAGTTGGTGTTGCCACACAGCTGCCTTACCCTCCAAGTCCACCCAGCTTTAACCGCTCACYCCTTATACACCAGCCTGTGCTCCGGGCTCTGGTGCAGCTGAGAGGATCCTCATTCTTTCTCCAGCTATTCAGCTTGGAAAATCATACATTTACACAAGACGGGAGCCAGAAAATTACTGGATGGTGGTCAGTTAAATAAAACACTTGGCACCAATAAGACACATGGGGTACCATAGGTCTTTACACTTCATGAATTCTCTGCTATATTATTACTAACACAATTACTCTGGGACTGTTGTTGAGCAGTGCAGCAGAGCAAGCATTGGCTAGAAAGTTGTCAGCTGCACACACACAAAAAAAGAAGTCCCTGTCTGCTGCTATAAGGTTTTTACCTTTAATTCCTGAATTGCAGTCAGTTAGTGACAGGCAGAGGACGCAAATGCCAGAATGTGTCTGCATTCATACTGCCTCACATCACACACGGCAGCAGAACCTCTCTCCCCAGCATGAACAGAGCAGTCATGCCAGTCCTCACCCCTCCCTCCCTGCCTTTGCAGATGAATCGGAAAGTGGTATTTTTTTGAAGTGTAGTCCTTTCGGCAAATTCCAGCAGAAGCCCTCTCTTCCATCAGCCAACATACCATTGCATGATGACCGACTTCCTCACTCCTTCCATTTTCAGCTAACTTCCCCCCCCCCAACTTGTTGATTTCTGTCCTTAACGCTGCATTTTGTCCATGAGGCATTTCATAAAATTTTGTGGCTGCAAGGAGAGTTGCAATTGTAGCAGAATCAGCCAGCCCTAGAGTTGAAAATCTCTATTAACAAGTTATACTGCACACTGGCTACTGTTTTATGTACTCTTCACCCACCCACCCTGTGTAACCTGGCTCTTAATCACCTGATTTCCCAGGCCCGCATTCAGAGAAGTGGAGAGAAAGGCAAATTTATAATATCCATCACAGCTGGGATCTGAACCTCTTGAAGGGCCCATTTATCATGTGATAAAACACTCCAGCAAAAAATAAATGCATTTGTCTAAGTTTAGGGGGGCAGGTGAGAAGGAAATGGGTATCAGCACAAGCGGGAGGGAGGACTGGACCTCTATTTATTCTCAGGCATCCTCAAAAACACAGCATGGGTTAAGTTGTCTTCCTTACGACCAGAACCACACTCTCGCAGAGCAGCCCCCTTGCCTCCTGCCTGCAGCACAGCGGACTGCCCAAGAGTCCATTAGCAGCACAGCTGGCGCGAGCGCCTCCGGCTGCAGGCAGCCAAGGCAGCCCCTTGCCACCAACTCTCCAACAAGGCAGGGAGTGGGAGCGTTAACTGGCAGCCAGCTCTGCCAGGCCGCTGGCGCCAGCCCCGCTCGGGGAAGCTCTCCAGCCAGCCCTCACGACTCACAGCAGCCGTCGGGCCGGGAAGTGTGTTGGCCCAGACTCAGCTCGACCACGAGGCAAACTGTAAGAGCAGGTAACCCTGGAGCAAGGCTGTACGCAGCACCGACCCCATCTGCCCCAGCAGCGGACACGGCTGCCTCGTGGGGCAGTCGTAYTATGGCGGAGGACTTGCATGGCAGCGAGTGTGCAGCGCCAGCCAGCACCAGAGGGGAAGGTGATGGGTTGGCCCCGCAGGACTGCTTTCTTCACCAACTTCAAGAGGGTGTTTCAAGTCATGAGAAGCAGCAGAGAGGGCAGGTCCCRCTGCAAATGTTTCCAACCGAATCAATACTCCAGCTGAGCGTATTTAAATGTAAAAGCTATCCTAGACATGGAGCAAAGGCGTCCCACCAGCGGAGGAAAGCCCTTTGCTTGCTCTGCGGCACCATCTAGCGCCAACAAAGCAACAGCGCTCTTGGGAAAACAAATCCATTCCGGGTTGCGCTGAGTTTAGAAATAAAGCAAAATACAAGCACATACATACCCAAAACATGCAAGGCAACTAATGATAACCCATTTTCACTTTACACATGATAGGGCCTACTTCTGTCACTCCAGTACCAAAACGTTTCTGTCGAGTAATCTGAACTGGTTGCACACCAGTTAACATCCCCAGCAGCATACACCTCGGAGCCCGGCCACGCTCATTACCACTATTCCCATTAGACTCGGCAGATGAGCCAACAACAGCCATATGTTCTTTAAACGTACGTGCAGCCTTGCAGCTGCCTCTCGCTCCCGTTCCAGGCTGGAAGCTACACTGCTGCACCGCGTACGCACTGGAAATCACAGCTGAAGGGCAACAACAGCGGCTCTGAAACACAGACCCAGCAGCCTTTTGGAAGGTGGTCAGATATAGCACTCACACACACCATCTCCAACAGGTACTAAGGTCCAGGAAGAGATGAGCCCAACCCCTGGGGATGCTGGCCTCTACAGACCATTAGCTGAGAGATTAATATCCCTGCTCATACTCAAACAACCACAGATCCCAAGTGGTTTCCTCCTGCTCTGGAAAGTTACATCTACTTGCCCCAATTTTATTACCACTACTAATTGTTGGGGTTGGGAGGGGGGGCTTCTTTTTTCTACTTCCTACATCCAAAAAAGTTCACTACTTACTATAAACCTAGATGATTAAAAAAAAAAAAAAAAAAGTTTTATTTTTCCCAAGAGCAGCTTAGTTTTTATCATTTTTACAGCTGCTTATTCACAGCATCCGAGGGCTGATTCCTGTCACACTGAAGAACTTCAGTGCCAGATTCTTCAGCCTTCAAGTATTCCAGCAAGTTTGACTTTTAAATAGTAGAAAAATGTGATTTTTCTGCAATGATGAAGTCTCCAAAGAGTTATAGAGTTCACATCCTTAAATTGTGTAAAGATCTATGGCTTTTGAAATGTTGAAATCTAGTTGTTTTTCAAACTCCCCGTTGGATCCAACTGAATAACGACAAGCTTGCATTCTCATGGACAAAAACCGCTTTGAAAATCTGACCCAAGTGATAAATATGATTAATTAACTCTAACAAACACAGCAGTCTTAAAATTCATATTTATCCTTCCAATGCCCCCACCCTCTTCACTATTTCTGTACGAATTCAGCACATACAGAAACCTACTTATGTACTTTTAACAGAATCAGTTTTCATTCAAATACAAATAACACCCCCGCTTTAAAAGAAAATCCGCCCCCCAAAATCTGTAATAGAATTACAAATTAAACTTTGGGAGAAAAAACTGTTAATCTATAGAGCTACTTAAATATACACCAGTGACACTTTAGCATGTAAGTAAAATGACATAGGTACAGAATGAATTGTTCCAAAACCAAACTAACCTTCCTCTTCACCCCACCCCCAAGTCTTGGTTTTAAATCAGCAAAAACCTATGACCTAAATAGCCATTAAGTCACTTTTACATGTTCTTGCCGAACAAYGAACACCATTTCTAAAATTATCCTTGCTAGAAACGAATGTTGAAGTTCTAATGGCTAGGGCATCCACCACATTCAACTGACCCTCAGTCATTTTGATGTGGGCACCTATTTTAGCCTCCAGCAGAGCCCAGAAGCACACGATGCATCTGTCACAGTCGGCATCGATACTCAAAGCACCGTTTGGTGCAAGAACCTTTCTCACATCTCTGCTGCTCCCATTAATGTTCTCAGTCCTTTCTGGATTTCAGCATATTCAGGTAAATCTTGGAGCATATTTGTGTATTCTTCCAGAAGACTTCAAGAGTTTGCTACACATTTAACCAGCCCAACTGTGGAAACAAGTGCTTTATCTCTATGGCAGATCTAAGAATCTGGATGTCCTCCCTCACCATTAGAAACAGTGTCTTTTTTTTAATCCGTAACTATGCCTTGCATAATTAGCCAAGTTTAAGGAAGACGGAAGACTGGAGAATCAATTATTTCTATTTCGTGTTGTTAAAGATGACAAATCCAGGTCTGACAGTCACCCAATATAACAATTTTGTTTTCTGAATACAAGCCTTTGGGAAGTGAAGTGATAACAATGAACCACCAAGATGTTACAATCAGCAGAGAGGCAAAACACATACATACCTTTTATTCTGAGTGGACAGAATTGCCTAAGATGTGTCACCATCAAATAATGAAAGTCAGCAGAAAGGTACCAAAAGGTCAGTTAGAAAAACAAAAACCACAGGATAAATGAAATGGGCTGTAAGCAAATGTCTAGTGAATAAGCCACAAACGTTGGACACCACTGACTTTCAACACTCAAACCTGAGCCAATAGGTTCCCAAGACTTAGTCCTTGATCACATAATATACCTGCAACGCTTGGTGACAAGATCTGCAGACAAATGGTCACACACAACATCTGCTTGAGATTAAAAAATAGTATTMATTTTCAAATAGTGGTGCTCAGCAGGACCTGATCAACAACAGGGAAAGCTAGCACAAACGCGTTAGTTTCAAGTTTTATTTTTCATGTTGGTGAAACACAGCCTCTTCTCAAGAAGCAGCAGCTGTAGAGCAGTTACAAACACATTTTGTGCTCTAATACACCACAGATTTGGAAAAAGAACAAATAAAGCACAGGTTTCACAATGCACTTGGGCATACTGAGTCTTAAGTTACAGATAATTTAGAAATCTTTTGATTTTACATATACATTGCATCGGCCATCGCTCAGCCTTCATGCACAATTTAATTTTATTTTTCTTACAGTCAACACTGGTTTTGGAAACTTTCTTGCTGTAAATGGTATCTTTTCCACTTCAAATCACTTAAATGATATTTACATAAGTGTGCAAATTGCTTTGAAAGATAGAAACAAACACTAACACATAATATATAGACAGCTTCTTCTATAGTTAAACATTTACTAAAAGGCAATTAACATTCCTATCACACTTTCATTGCCTAAAATAGGAGAATAAGTTATATAAAATAGACCATCTTATTTTCAGACACTTCCATTTCTGCAGATTTGGTCTTTGCAGCAACATTGCAATCAAAGATCAAGATTCTACTACTAAGATTCAGAGAAGCCCCTTTCAATTCAGTGGCAGCTTAACATGCTTAGTACAAATTACTTTTGTCCCAGATTTTCCACACTTGGCACAGGCAAAAGAAAAAAAAGCTGGGGGAGTGGGAAGACGGTCTTGCACATCTATTTTATTTTTTTGGCAATACGACAAGTATGCTTTAAGAATCTAATGCATAAATTATAATTTTTCTTTTAAGGGCCTGTTAACATTACAAGCAGTCTAAAAGTCTGCGAGTTCTTTCACAGAAGCACACAAGGCTCCCAGTTTTTCTTCTTATGCATGTCATCTTCTCAGATATATACAATTGCTCACACACAAAAAAGTAGACTCCTTGGGACCGTTTAACAAAACTGATTTCAGAATTGGAAGCAGCAGGAAAAGCTTGAAGAAAATTACTTAGTGTTCCCAGTGCTCCTACATGTGCAGTTTTTTTCTCCTTGTGATAAAGACTCCCCATAAAAAGTGCACGGTCACCTTCACGAACAAATCCAGAAGGCAAAAGTTGAGTAAACTGGAGTAAGTTGCTCCAATGGTGAAAAGAGTTACAGGAAAGTCTTCAAAACCATCTTTCATCTATACTTGTAATCAGAGAAAAGCAACCCAATTGCCAGAATTTCATTTAGACTATTTTATAGAAGAGCAAAAACTTCTATATACATCAATAACAAAGGGAAATTACCTGTCAGACAGTAAAGAACTACAGGTGTAGTCTCAAATAGCTTTAAAATCCAAGCTGRTTATTACATAATACAAAGAGACAAAACTGCTTTTTGAACACCCATTAAATTGAATAACGTGCCTTTTACAGCAGCCCTGCCTGCAAATCATGCTGTAGCTTGTGCACACATCACAATGCTATTGAGTACTATCCACCCCAAGGAAAGTGAATATTAACCCTCTAAAAGTTTACCTTCATCACAATTATGACTGACACACTGATGTCAGACATCACATATATGTCAGACATATGACTGATATTTTTGAAGACATCCAATTCTTTAATATGGCAGAAACTGTACCAACACTTAACACTGTGCTTTTGGTCTACTGTTTATTGAACTTTGGGCATCACATATCACACGCAAATCCCTGCTGGATTCCAAGTGATCTCACCCTAGTACACATCTTGATTAGTTCTTCTGAAGAAACAGACCACAGGTACAACTTCTAGGGTTGTCAACTTTTAAGTATAAAATGATCAAACAAGTTTAAGACACTACAGAAGCTTGCAAAACACATGATGACATGAAACCAAATAAAAATAGAGAAGATGCATTAAAATTTGGTTACTTTGGATTCTGAGCTAGTTTGAAAAATGCCATTTGTAAGAGATAGCTGTTCTAAGTTTTGAAAATGTGAAAGAATGAAATGTATTCGTAGACTAGCRTATTGATTAGTAAATAAACACCTAGAACACTCATGAACTCAAACATATCACTGAAACATTCCACCTAAGTTTTTGTTAAACATTGTTTTCACAACTTTATATTCAATGCACGTTATCTGCTACCTTCCGTTTCTTTTTTGGTTATGGCATGCTTCAGAAACACAGCTAAGAAAGGTTGTCCAATCCTTCCATGCCCAAGGTGTACATTACAAACACTATGCACACATTTCTTTCCAAAGACTTCAGGTCAATAAAGTTCTTAAGATGAAAGATGTGTGTGTACTTTTAAGCTTGCAAGATAGCTTCAAACTAGTTGACTTAGTATTTTCCACACCCACCTGGATACTGCTTGCAAAGAATAAGGTATTAAAAAATATTCCACAGTGGAGTAAAAACATGTTGAAAATAAACTGAATGCTCCCCCTAGTGCTTATACTAGTGAAAAATCCTGCCTGGCACAGTCTGCCTTAAATGGTGTTAAACAGGAGATAAATAGCCAGATGAATAATCGTATATTTAACTCAGAAAACCATCACAAATGTATTACTGGGACCAAAAAGTGTCAGCTGTTGAAATCCAGCATTTAAAACCTTGTACCACTCTCCCACTCCAGTGCTTCTGGGGTTTTGGTTTCTTTTAAACTGTGCTTTTAGTAAAAATTTCTCTCAAATTTTTCCCATCAACTGAAAGCAGGGCCCTGAGGAAGCTCCTACCAGGTAAGAAATGAAGTCCAAAGATGTTTCAAGATGATGGGTACAATCATGCTTTTTCTCCTGTATTGTACCCAGAAGCTGCCAAGTTAATATTTGCACTCCCATATCACAATTGCAATGAAGCTCTAGTAAATCTCGTACCTTTGGATACGCTCAACATCACAAATAAGTCAGATATTTAAGACAACCTCTGTCTGTAGCTAGCATAGTCCACCAGAATATTCATCCTCTTCCTCATCAGCATGAGACCCCGCTGCGGCTGGTCCTCTTGCTTTGTCTTGTGCAGCGTTTGGCGATTTCTTCTTGATTCCACCTCCTGGGACCACCAAGGTAAGACCAAGCTTGGCATACTGACAATAACAAGGCAAGTTTAATTTCTGTACTATCACAGAAGTAAAATCTTGTTGAACTACACTGCACAGAATTGACTGATGCTCACAACAAACAAGCAGGTAACATTCAGTACAGAAAACAGATAGATGCTGCTTTCAGAGTATATTTTTCCAGCTTAGAATAAGCCTAATATTGGCTCATTTTTTCTACCTCAAACACCCTGAGATGGGATGCGAGATCTGTATTGATACTGCTTATTATAGAATAATTTGGCCACATCCTACAGCTTATGTGGTTCAAGCTTTACATAAAAAAAATAATTTTTCAGTCTGCAGCTCTGCATACATTATCTAGTTCATGTAAAAAGTCTTACAGGTGTTTTTCAGTAAGACTAGTACCTCAATTTTTACTATTCAACATAGTAACAAAGTAAAATTAGTCAATACTCTTACAAAGTTTGGCATGGATGGATGTCTCCTTTACTTCACACCTTTCCTATACTTATACTTCCTACAATTTACAAGTACAATTTAAAAAAAACAAAACCAAAAACAAACCAAAGGGGGATGGGAYGGGACACACAACTACTTTCTTAAAATAAATTAAATAAATTAAATCTTTCACTAATTAGTACCTTGCTAAGGAATAAGCGCTGAAAAAAAACATTCAACAATGCCATCCTGTATGCATCATATTCTGTAATGTTTATGCACGTATATCAGCTATATGGTATTTCTGAGATAAAGCATAAGCAGCAAACTGTTCTGGCCCCTAAGGAACCAAGCAGAAGGGAACTGAATTTTGGTCAACTCAACAAACAAAATCAGCAAATCCATAACAAACTGCTCTTTCACCTAAGCCTTCCCACCATCTGAAAGGAACAATGATATGGGACTTTACATTGGCAGGCAGCAAAGTAAAAGAATACATAAAGTTCACAAGCACAGGGTATGATGACATAAATACGTGGACCCTGCTCTTCTTATTTTCCTCTACTAGAAAAGTCTCTCTCAACCTGAACAAGCAAAAGGATTATTAAAAAAAAAAAAAAAAAACAAACAACAAACCATAGGAACTGCCCACTTACATCATTGTCCATGTATTTGAAGAGTGGCAAATTACAGACTTCAGAAACTTGATCCTGATCTTGCTGGTCATACCCTTCTAAAAGTTGCTCTAGTGCCGCACAGTCTTCACTTCCATTAAATCCTGGTATACTGAAGGAAATTAAGAGTTCATTTAGGGCATTTCAGCAATCCACTTGACACTCAGCTATTCTACCTTTAAATGCTGCTGATTAATAGCAGAAGAGCAAGCAGCTTCTAAGAATCTGATGGACAGCTTATTCCACAAAACTGCCTACGACCACTTTGATTTCTCCAGGTACGTGGATCATATCCATAAAATTCAACTTTCAGCAATGTTAGTTTGCATGCTGAGAATAAGACCACAATCATAGTCAAGACAAAAAGAGAATATTAGAATTTCTTAATTTTTCCTGGCTAGTCAATAAACTCTTCCTCCACTTTACATACAGAAAAATTCTGTAATGAGTTTCTATATAAAATACAAATAGAAGACTTGGAAAATATGAGCAAGATGTTTCAAGACTGATCTCGAAAAAATCTTTCTAAAAATAAAGTAACAATTTAACTTACACATATGTTCAAGTCATTTCACTAAAAACAYAGTTTAAGTAAAAATATGTTGTTTCAGTATTTTGTTACTGAAGTCCTAATGAAAGCTGAAATGGAGAGTTGCTGGGAAAGCCTCTGGAACCAGGGTTAAACACTAATCCAGATTTTGACACCAGAATTTTCTCCTGGATGTGTAAAGAATGCCACCTTCATTTCAATGTATTCAACTGAACTACTTTCTGCTTTCTAAATTATCTTTCCGTTCAATCAACTATTTTTAAAAAAAAGTCACAAAAAGTAGAAATCCTGCTTTTCTTCTTCCAATGTATGACAAGGGTAAGATCTCCTCGATCAACATAACCAGCAATGTAGTAATTCACATGCTGCAAAACTTTTCTTTAACAAAAACATTTAGATTAATCTTTCCCTCAATCTAATCACCATACTAGATGGTTTAGTTGACTATACTGGGATGCTGCTATTGTGCATTTTGAGATTACATTCCATATTTCCATCCTCAAACTGTAATAAAATATGGTAATGACAAGTTAGAATTTCAACTTTTTAAGGGCCTCCACACATGACATGGCAAGAAGACTCTGAAAAAATTAAAATTCAGTTAGCGACATCCAGAAATACCCACTTTTAATCCTAAACATTTGTTTACAATAGCTAACATTTCAGCTATTCCATTCAAATGGAATCTCTGTTCCATTTGAAAAAAAGACACAACCCAAAGGATATCAGTAAGGCAAGAATCCCAGCCATAACAGTATTCTGCTCAGCTTTTAACAAGGAAAAAAAAAAAAAAAATGGAAAGAACTTCTAATTTCCATCCATTTCACCTGTCGCACATAAATACTTCTTTATGACTAACTTTTTATTTTAGGTTCATTAAGAAGAATTACCATGGTAATTACAGCTAAATCTCTTAAGAGTGAAAAAAATTACTGATAGCCACCTACCAGGGAATGCTATTATTGTACTGTAAGTCAACAGAAGTACAGGCTTAAAATTTCTTGACAGGCAGTGTTTCCATTGCTCTTTCATAAGAATAGATCTACATTAATGCAACATTTAGTTTAAAATTATAGGACGTGAAGTAGACTTACCTATAGCTTTCCCTCACACATCTTTCTGCAGCAACATAATCATTTCTGTGAAGATGAACTAAAACTTGAGCAATTGTTTTCTAAACAAAAACAAAAAAAAMCCAACCTGATGATTCTTTAGAAATGAACAGTAAAATATGAGAAAAATACTGGACTGCTAATATTTAGCATGAAAAAGGTCATTACAATCTGCAATGATTTTAAGACACTGACACAAGAGTCAGAACAACATGGTGAAAAAGTAGTAAGCCATATCCTCAGCTGGTATGAAATAGATTATCTCCTATAATGCTGTAATGAACTGTTGCACCAAGCAACAGTTTTTGTGGTTTGTTATTTTTGATAACATTTTTATTTTTGATGTGTGTGTTGTTTTTGACAGCTCCTGTAGATAACAGCATCTTATCTTCAACATTACAGTAGTGAAAAAGGCACACTTAGAGGTTGGGGAAACATGCACTACCACAAATTCTCATCACTTAGCAAGAAACGTAACCCTGAATCAAGAGGTACATATCATCAGTCAGATGTCAGCTGTCTTTAGTTACCCAGAAAAACTTGAAACGCAGAAATTGTCACTTAGCGTTTACCTTATAGCATGTTGGGTAATTTTCAATTTCCTTATAAATACTTTTTTCCTTTTGAAGAGACAATGCAGCCTCATCTAATCTAAAAAACCAAAAAACAGTTAGTAGTATCAGTGCCAGGAATACAGCATGATGAACTTGAGGCTAATTACAAAGTGTTTAGCTAATACACCGGCAAGTCTACTGGAATAAAAAGCAACACAACTAAAAATCAGCAGTAGATCTTACTAACAGAGTAGATAAAGAAATATATAGTCAGCAATTCCTTTTGTATACATGCAGGCCAAGAACATCTCTGGTATTCATTCAGAGAAACCTCATTTTTCATAACATTGTACAACATGAATGCCTTGTTACGTACCCTAACAGATTTCTGTATGTCATGAGGTAGGTCACTATAAGCTATCAGTAAGTCTGATATCCATGAACTATAAATATTAAGTCATAGCAACTGGTTTTGAGTTTGAATACTCTTTTAATCATCATATTAAACTTCTAGAAATTAGCAATAGCACATGAGCTATAAAGCAGCAGAGCAACCAAGTCTTTCAGATGTTTCAGAAGCTAGGTTGACTTGCTTTCACAGAAAGGCTTTCAAGTTACTTTGTAAATTTCCTTTTCTGACTGCAATTCTGCAGTGAAATAAAGCATCTTAAAAGTAGAGCTAGAAACCCAGACAATTTCTTAAAGGAACTACATGTTTCAGCGAAGCAAGCCTAAGCTGAACTGCAGGTCAAGTTTGGTGCTAGCAATTAACAATTAAAATAAATTCCCATTGAGACTCCAAGATACACTCTTCTTTAAGAAGTCCAGAATCAGACTGCTGCAAACAGATTTCTTTTCTCAGGTTAGTCACCTAATTCCCCTGTTTTATATTCTACAGCCATAAAAGACTTTCAAGTACTTTCTATGTATTAGTTCTGGAAGAAAAAAAAAAAAAAAATTTCCTGAAGTAGTTTAAGAATTAATGAAAACTGGTGTATGTGCTTTCTAGCTATTCAACAAACAAAAAGTAAACAAAGCCTTACAGCCCACATTCTCCCATCCCAGAACACAAAACAGGTGGTTCCTGGATGAACGTGGCATATCCCACAGAAACTGAATTTTAGTTTGAAATGCGTCTCACAGAAGAATTAAGTAACAGTATATAAATCCAACAACAGCAAGAAAAAAACCCAGTGAAAATCACTATTAAAAATTCAATTACATTTAAAAAAAAAAAGGCATAAAGCTATACCTGCGTCCTCTGACTAGAAGTCTTGATGCCTTCCCTAGCATTTCTAATGCTTGCCGTAAACGTTCTTCATTCTAGAGAAGAACAAAAAGAATTCATGCATTTGTATTTCATTTGCATAGAATTATGATCACTAGACCTTAATCTAAGTATGTCACCTGTAACTTAGAACAACTGTTAATTATTATATCAGCAGTTCATACACGTAAGGGAAACATGAAGAGTATTGGTGCACCCAAGTCCCACAGCCAGCTCCCATATGGATTTACAGAGCAAAGTAACATCAATGCAAACTTGCTAATCTGGGAACATGTGACAACTGATGATAGAGAAGTACACCAAAGGCAGTAGCAAAAAGGCAAATCATCTGCTCATGGGATGGGTAGAGCATCAAGCAAACTCTTCTCTTCTGTGCCTTCAAGGATTTCGAAGTATTTTAGGCTCCAGAACTCAACAGCAGCCATGTTCCCTACCCTCTGGGCTGCCTAACGAGGCAGAAAACTTGACAACATACAAAATTCAGATTCAGTCAAGTCCCGAACTGAGAAAAAGGCAAAGCAAACTGACTCCTAACTTTTATAATCTCCTTCTCTACAGCATAAGAAGCCTTCAGCTTCATTACTCAGCCACTGATGTGAAAAGAAGGAAAAATAATTTAGAACCTAATCTTAGGCTTTTTCTTAACTTTATAGCTGACCCTAAACACCAATTCATTCATCTCCGTATACTTTCTGGGACTGGAAAGTTCTTTGCTGGGGGAGGGGAGGGGGGGAACAAAACAACACAAAAAAACCCCACTTACTTCAAACACTGACGCTGCTTGCTGGTAGAGCTGCACAGCCTTCTCTGGGCTTGCATTTTCTATTAACCTGTAATAAACATAAATAATTTCTCTTGAGATGAAAATATTTTTTACCTAAAAGCACCAAGAAGACAAGAAAGAAAACCAAAGACATACCCATGCCCTGCATGCATTCTAGCCACTGATACCACAGACTTACTTTCCAGCCCGTTCCAGTGCAATAGCTGCTGTATCTGGTGTCCCGTTCTCCAGGTACATCATACTGGCTTTCTCGATCAGCTGAACTGCTTCAGGGAGTCTCTGCATCTCCTGCAAAGCGACAGTCAGAGGGACGTTGCTGTCAGGAATTGTGCTTTGATTTGTTTCATTGTACATAAGCAAACTGTAATACCTTATTTATTAAAAGTCTAATTTTTATTTACAAACTTGTAGAGCTAGTGAAAGTTGACCACCAACTCCATAAAATGCACTTTTAAGTACCACATTTTCATGTAAGGCATGAATTTGTGGTAGTTTAACAGAAGAGTGGTGCTGCTTCTGTTCTACCCTCTGACACAAGGCCCTCACCTTTCCTTCTACAAAAGGAAAACAATTTTTTTTCCCCAATTACAAATGTCACTTCCCTAACCTACTGAGGGTATTGGTGGGGACTATAAGTCAACAGAAAAATATCACTTTAATATGCAATTCGCTTACATATAGCTGTAAAATGGTCCAGTGCACAATATTCTTCACTATAAAATACAACTTTTTAATAAGAAACTAGTAAATGAAAATACCTTTAGCATCATGCCAGCTTGTTCATAAGCTCTGCAGAGAAAAAAATTACAATTTAGTTAGATATGGTGTATTTCAGCAAGCTGTAGTTACACAGCAAAACCTAACATGCATCAGCTATCACTTCACTGTTAATATTTAATGATTTTAAGATGTTTCAAGTGTTTTATTTAACAAGACAGTGCATGCGTAACATTATCTTTCACGAATGAAGTACTTCAGCCACACTCCCCACTAAAAATCTATTCTCATGATCTGACCTACAGGCAATGTTTGGATTATTTGTCATTATCTGCTTGCTTTGAAGTACACTTCAAAAAAAAATTTCTTTATAAGCTCAATAGTGTAGAATTTCAAAATTAGAAAAAGTTCATCTAAGAAAAAATATTTGATATCAAAAGGTGCTGAAGAATGTCAAAATCATCATTTCTTCAGATGACCATTGCAGGTTTTCAGACCTTCCTAGCCCACGCTTCCATTAAACTGATTTTGAAACAGCTAAATCACTTGAACCATACCATTTACTACAGTGAGATCAAAATGATAGTTCATGCTTGTACCGTATGTTAGAAAATTTGTTTCAAATTACCCAGTGCTTCTGTACTTACTTGGCAGCATGGAAGAGACTGGAAGTAACATTGTCAAAGTCAAGGACAAAAGTCACAAAAATATAATGCAGAAAAATTAATAGTGTACAAAATCTTATACAAGTACTAGTTTCAAAGCAAGGAATCCCATAAACGCAAATCGAACCTACTGCATTTGTAGGCAAGGTGTCAAGAATAAATGCTTCTAAGGACAGAATAAATGCAACATACCAAAGTATAACTGCATGTAAAGTTGTAAAAAGCACATTTATTTAAAATATATTCCTGGCTACTATATACTACTACAAGCACTGTAATAACATCAGAGTTGCATTTAGTTTATAATATCCATTTGTAGGTATTAAAAAAAAAAAAAAAAAATTCTGAAGCAGTATCTAGACATCTCAGGCACTGGTCAGCACCTCATCACTCCAGATGTTATTGGAAACAACACAGATTTTCTAACCAAAAGAGTTCYTTAGTTCTCCCACTCAGAGCAGACAGGAATAGTCTTTTAAAAGAGAATTTTGTTAGATTGACAAAATGTGCAAATATATTAAATGCATCTTCTACCAACCCCCATTACCCCATTTTAAGTAGCAGCTAGTCAGCTTCTTGGAAAAAAGAATAACAATCAATGAAAAGATACGCTTTATTGTTTTCATGTGCCTCAGCTTCCCGTAAACAGGCTTCCCTTGCCTGGTCAAACTGCTTGGCATTCTTAAAAGCAACAGCTGCAAGAAATCAAATCAAGTTATTATTTACAGCTTGCCATTTTCCTTTTTTCACCACTTCTGCTCAAGAATTTAGCCACCTAAAGATGCAAACAGACTCTTTAAATGAATGGTTACAGTTTACCAAGCTCTTCCAAAAAATCCTATGACAGTCCTCCTTGCTTTATTAGTCACTTAGTTACCATTAAAAACATTTATTGTCAATGATACTTCCATACCACCACTGTACCACACATTGTGTGTAATGTGTTTAGCTGGATTTTGGAATTCACTCATTCTGTATTTTAATTACAGAACTGCAGGAATGCATATGTATATAGTTTTAATCATTAGGGGTTACACAAAATCAGTATGGCAGGAATAGAAGTGTACCATCAACAAAGCAAACCTGTAACAACTTCCTCAACACAACCACTTCAGGGCACAAATACATATTTCTATCTCCATTAGACTGATAGGATATTAAAGTCTATTTATACAGATTTAAAATAAATTTCCATTTATAAATGCTCCAGTTGCTCTTCCAAGTTTGTATTTTTTAATTCAGGCTTAAATGAATGAGTAGGAATGCCTAGAGTAAGAAGTCAAAAAAACATGATAAATTGCTATTAACAAAAAGAAGAAAATTGTTTAAGAGCAAAAAGGAATCAACTAGTAGGAATTTTATATTCAGTGTGACACTTGCAGTGGAAAAAAAGGAGGAAAGAGATCTTACTATGCCTAAAAACACCTGGCAGCATCTCTCTACCTTACTGAKACAGTCTTTGTCAGGACATACTTCATAAGATGATGGAAAAGCAAAGTTTTAAAACCAGCTTGAATATTTGTTGTTTTGTAGGTAAAGTCTTAGGATTTGGGGGTGGACAAGTGAAAGAAGGAAAGCTTTATTTTTATCAGACGTAGTAATATACAAAGCAGAAGTTGTAAGCTTCAAAAAAAAAAAAAATAGTTTTGACAACTGTTCTAGATTTCCAAGTACAATCTGAAATTTATTTTACAGTGCTACTAAGAGCAATTTTTTTTGTTGTTTCATCTTACTTTGTCTTCACAACAGTTTCGCTTACACATCAATGTACTGAAAATATGTAAAACATTATCAGGGATTAAGCTTAAAGAATACTTTGAAACCATAGAGTATATGACCGTATTTACAGCCATACATACCTGCCTTCCCATATTCGGTAGCTGCACTGTCATAATCTGGTTTCCACTTTAAGAATCCAGTTTTCAGACTAAAATGCAAGAAGAAAGGCCTATTAGCGATTAGTAAAGATTTTAAGTTTCACCTTCAAAGCATTTCAGATATATTTAAAATTTTAGACTACCTCTGAAAAGGAGCAATTACCTATATGCCAATACTATGGTGGCATCACAACTGTAAAAATAAATGTCAGCACTGTTAGGAATTGCATAAAGCACTGCAATGATCTCCCATAGTTACATATCTCGCCCTAACATGCTTCTGCTGTCCCCAGAGAGCCTTCACAAGTCCAGCTCCTCAACAGTACGAAGTCAACAGAAGAAAAATACTTCCACCTACACCAACATATCTCAAGATTTCACCACAACACCTGACAATATTTTTTGTTACACATCATGAAGTTTCCACTGTTCCTCTACAGTCATTTTTTGCTGCTGAGAATTATCACTCTCCATTGCATACACAAATGAAAGAATTTACTTACCAACACAAAGACAAAGCCTCATGTCATTTATATGTCTACAATAGATCATGACACTAAACGGGGCCACGTGCACACACAGACATATATATAGGGAAAAATATACATTGCAAAATAAGATGAGTCATCAGGCAATGTTGACTTCAATATTATGACTTCCTCACTTTTAAAACAAATATAAAAATTACCATAACTTTAGAGTCCACTTCCATATTTGTTGTAGGCAGATACTTCAGATGCAATACATGCTTCATTTGGAAAAACAGTTGTATATAGACTCTACATTGGTTTTGCTGTCTTACTTGGACGAAAGCCACAGTATGTAACTCTAAAGCAAGCCTTTATATTGTGTTATTTTTATCACAGGCAAAGTCTCAAATGCATCCAGCTGAAATACACAATGCTTTAATCTGCAGACAATTTGAGATCTAGGTGCCTTGTATTTCCAATGCTTTCCAGGATAAGCTTAAAATGAATTCCACTGAAAGGCACTTTTGATCAGGTAATTTGAATAAGATACTCTGGTAGAGATTTTTTTATTCTGAGGAAGTCTCTCCTCTACCACAGTTTACTGTGTATACTTTTGATCCATGACTTCAGGATGGCCCATCACTACTCTTACTAAAATTAATTATTTGGAGTAGTCAGCTCTATTACATCTATACTGTAGTCTGTCAAATTGAGACTTATAAGCAAAATGGCTATATTCAGTGTAAAAATACACTCTGAAAGACTATCACATGTAGATGTTAAGCCCTAAGCTAAATGTCAGCACAGGTCTTTGAGGCCATGTAAAAAGAACACATTTCTCACGGGCAGGAAACAAACACACCATCTCAGCAAGGTTAAGCTCTTTTATTCACCACAATCCCCATAACTCTTTTCTCCAGTTTGTCTTTCTCCCACTAACTTTAGCAGAAGAGCAGAAGCGACTCCCCTGGCTTTTCGGTTACGGTCAGAGCAATACAGGCTACACAGCCCAGKCTCCAGGCCTCTGAGCCATACGGCCTCACTGACACGACTTTTTAGTTTTAGGGCCACTTTATTCTCCCAGTTCGGGGAAGAGGGGTGCCCTTTAGCACCCACCCCCTGTAGGGAGGGACCCCTGAGGCAGAAGAGGGGCCAAGCAGCCATGTCCTCCCGCGCCGGCCTCCACCAGCCCCACACCTCCCTCCCCTTCCCCCGAGGTCACGCCGCCTGGCACATGCGGTCCCCCCCTCAGCTCCGCTGCGAGCCCACCACAGGCTGCCTTCTCCCCACCGCTCCGCGCAGGGCATCATGAGTGCTGTAGTTCCCCCGAGGCCTCCACTCTCCGCACGGGCGCCGGCGAGAACTACAACTCCCAAGAACCCACGCCCCCCGCCGCGGCCCAGGCGTGAGGAGGGGGGGCCGAACTGCCGCGCTAAGCCGGCGGACAGCAGTCCCAGGGCTCAGAGGCCGCAGGGGAGGGCGGCCGCGGCGGCAAGGAGCGCGTTCCGCGGAGCCCCGCTCGGGCAGGAGGCCACACGGCGCCTCCATAGGGCAGCAGAGCCGGGCGGGCCTGACAGCCCGGGCGCTGAGCTGGCAGCCGTCGCACCCACTCGCCAGCTTCCCCCACGCTCCGACCTCCCTCCCCTCCGCTCACTATTTCTCTGCTTTAGCGATGTGCTCGAGCGCCTCGTTAATCTTCTGCGCCGCCATCCCGCCAGCGCGGCGAGCCTGCCCGTGCCCGCTCGCCGGCACCCCTCCGCCTTCCTGCGCTTCCGCTACGGAACGCCGCAGGGCTCACGGGGCCTCGAGGGGAGGGGCTCGGCCTTCCGCCTCCTCACCGCGCCTGCGCGGCGGCGGGGGCCGGGCGCTGCCGCGTCAAAGAGGGGGCGGGGTGGCGCAGCTCCTGGCATGGCGGGGGCGGTAGCCAAAGAGGCCGCAGCCCAGGTCTTTGATGGGGGAAGCTGTCTCGCTCTTTCCTCGGCAGCCCTGTGGGTGGTATCACCTGGCAGGGGTTGTGCAGGTGAATGGTTGCCCATAATGTTGGGCTGTGCCTCACTTCGGGGAGCCGGAAAGTACATCCCTTGCAGGAGCCCCCAGCCCTGTCCAGTCCATGGCCGACAGAAGCTTTTTAGAAAACAGGAATGAGCGCAGGCCTGCATTTCCCAGGGTTTTCAAATGGAGGCCAGTTTTTGGTAGAAATGCACAACTCATGGGCCAAAGGCTGAAAAGCACTGCTTGCCCTGCTCTGAAAGAAGCCTCCAGAGGCCTTTTTGCTGAGGCATGCTCCTCTGACTTGTTTGGTATTTGTAAAAACGAGGCTGTTTCCAGTCAGGCTGGCGCAGAAATCTAAAGCAGAAGGCGTGAGTGGTGGTTGAGCACACCAGAGTTGCTAACACAGGCTACGCAATCATGCAAGATACCCAAATTACACACTCAGTAACTGAATTGAAAATGCTAAAGTCAGTTACTGCTCCTATGTCCGGTTTCCTTGACTCCTTATTTTTGTTAATCTGAAACATCCTTGGGTAACAAGATCAGTGATTGAGCCCAGGAAGGTGTTTATTCYCCAAACTTGGACATTGTTATTGTCTTTCAGTAATCTGAATAAGAGAAGTATTTATCAACACAGGAGAGAGAAAGCAAAGCGAGAAGCTGGTTAAACTTGCAAAACTTATCAGAGCATAGGAGTCATTGAAAGTCCATACTATTTACAGGAATCAGAGCTCTGCGATTTTTTCTACCTTAAATGGTGAAAAGAAGCAATATTTACATGATTTGTTTTACTCTAGGTAGGCATCAAACTCGCAGGTCTGATTGCTCTCCCTTCCTTTTCCTTTTCCCACATTCCCTTGATGACATGGAAACTTAATTTTCTAACTTTGGTTCTTGCACTGCACTTGAGAAGCTGTCATCTATTGCAGATGGTGGAAAATCCCCACTAAATCTTACCTACTATTATTCTGTGTCCGAGGACGAAGTAGGAAAAACGGGTTTTTTTTCTGCTTTCAAAAGCAGATGAGTGGTCACAAGAGTACTGGGAGAAAATAGCTAATCTTGCATAATACATACGCAAAAAGGTTTCTGGCAAGCTTTCAGTGGTAGCAGGTAAAAAGTAGAGGAAGCTATGATTGGAGAGATTCTTGTGTCATCATGTCTGTCTGTTTTTTCCCTTGCTATGGCAGCCAGGATAGATCTGGCCATATAACTATGAGCTTGCTGCAGTGTCTTTCAAATAAACTTGTGTTAGCTGGGAAAATGAAATCATAGAACTGCAGCGTTAAAGGACAGAAGAATCTCAGAGTGTTCTTCCGAAGCACCCAGTTAATGACTTGTTGTTTGTGTGTTTGTTTGTGCTAGTGCTCCTGGCCTGCTGTGTTCCCTGGGTTATAAATAGCTGTTCATTTTCTAGTGAAACTACACATGTGCACTGTCTAGTTACATTTTATAGTGGAATGACCAGACGAAAGATTTCCAAGACTAGTATTAAATGAAATAGGATATTCCTGGGTAGCTTTTATTTTGTAGACATGGAGCCTCTGGAGATTTTACATCTGGGAAGGATCATATCACAGCATCTGGTGCTTGGCTGTGAATTAGAATTTGGTGTTGAAAAATGACCAGGTACAATGTGAAAAAATTTTACAGTGATAGCAGTTGGAGTGACAAACTTTTTGAAGTATAATCTTACAGGTTTTGTTTACTAGGCAGATGTGAACTCTGCAAGTAGCTGTACCAGTAGGAGCCATTGATCATTAGCCAGTCCTCAGCTGCCCATCACTACACCTTGCAGAGGGTTTCTGTCTCCTATCTAAGCACTTCTTCATGTACACCGTTGCAACCAAAGGCATCAGGTTATCAAAAACGAGCTGCATAAGCTGATACAGCTCATTTTGTCTGAAATGGGTTAAAAAGCACCTGTGTGAGACTTCATGGGGCTAACCTCTGGCAAGAGGCTGGAGGCAGGCAGCTGGGGACAGCACCTTCCACCGTTAACAGCTGGGTCCACTCACAGCCCTGGCATAAGGACAGCCTGGGCTTCCTTCAGAGAGCTGTTGTTAGTTGTAAGAGACTATCAGTATGATCATAGCTAAATTTGTTTCCCAATTAACTCTAACTTTTCTTTGCTATGAATATGTCATGTTCTTGTTCAGAAAGTCAGGACTGACTGCAGTGAGTTGTATTTTAAATCACTTGCTGAATCCTATCTGCTACTCCACTGGATCTGGAAGGTGAATTTAAGTTTTCCTAGATGGGGATTTCCCAGCTCTGTCTGATACCCTTCTTTGGCAGCAGGACATGGAAAGTTCTACCTTGTAATTTATTAGTGTCTGAATTGGAGTTGTAACTACAATAACAACAGCTACACCACCATGCTAAGGGAATTACCTGTGAGGAAGGGAGAGGGATCTGCATATTCCTCCTCCCAGGCAGACTGCTACTAACACTAATGGTCTAATGAACAATTGGTTCAGACGCATTTTGGGCCCGTTATATACACAAAAATGTGTTCTGTGATCACTCCATCCCAGTGCCAGCACCTCAGTGCTCCAGTACCTTTTCTTTTCTGTCTTCAGCATTAAATCCATATAATTCATTTGGCTGTGAGATATTACTAGTTCCTGTCTTAATGGATACGGCAGAAAGCAAACAAGTAACTCTGAGGGCAGCAAAATTAAGACTGCTTTTCTGTAGATTTGTGTCTCCCTGCTGATTGTCTTTGATTAAATAGCAGAAGACTATAGTGTGAGCATGCCTTTTATTAGATGTCAGAGAATAAAGAGAGAGAAATTATAAATATCCCAACTGGGGGAAGGAGGTAATGTCTAATTGGCTTTCCAGATTCATTGGACATGAGAGAGGAGGAGGGTATTCTGGTGTATAGTAAGGTGTTCCAATGTGAAACATTCATAATGCCTTCCACACTATTTATTGAACACATATAATTTACATGTTCCTTTTCCAGGTTAAGTAAGGTGGCCTGTCCACCTAGGTAAGGCCCGTTGATTTTGTCAGTGGGTAAGATGACGCATGATGATTACCAAGTCCCTTTTAGTCCCTACCTACTATCCCTCCTGCCTCCCTTGCTTCCAACAAGAATCCATTTCCCTAGATCATGACAACCTGCAGATGTAATTTATTTATAGTCAAATTAATTTTATACAATAGTTCGCATATGACTCACAAAGATATGTACAATACCTACAGATGTGAATAAAGCTCTTCTGGAGAAGAGTTGAGCCACCTTTTCCTGTTGGGTTTTCAAGAGCCCAAGGTCAGATAAAAGCCTGTAATTGCCACCATACCGCTTCCCACATGCTCCAATGGGGAATCTGACGAACTCAATATTGTTGGCATTTGTCACCTTCTGGACTTGCTGCTTGATACCTTCTTAGCCACTGCATCAGCAGGTGATGATAATTTGCTTTCGTATCTGATGATTATATCCACCACCAGTGCCTGACCACCCTTAACAAATATTAGGTCAGGCTTTAGAGCTTGTTTTGGTGGTCTCACAGGAGTGGCTCGTGAAACACTAGCCAACCCTTCTTTTGAGCTTCTTCAAACAGCAGATCACACAGTTGGTTATGTCTTTTGATCCTAGTTTCCTGAACTGGTGGGCAATACCAAATAATATGTGTGCAAGTGTCACTCTCAGCTTGACAGTGCTGGCAGATCTTGAGGTTCCTGTCTACCCCAATTCCCTCATGGAGTAGACATTAGCTCTTAATTGTAAGGAGGTAATGAGCTTCCTGTAGGGAATGCTCCTGTAACATTCAATCCAGTTGTTACTAATTTTGTCTTTTTCAAAGTTGGCAATTCCACGGCCCTGACATGGCAACCTGGTCCAATTAAAAAATTCTTCCTTCCACCAGTTACTAGGTTTTGGAAAGATGACCTTTGGAGCGGAAATTTCCCAATCTGAGACTGGGGCCTCACCACAAACCACTTCTGGAATCACAATGACTGCTTTTGGGTCCCAAATTGATGGGAGTCTTCTCTTCCCTTCCTCCTGCAGCAATCCACAACTTTCTAAATTTATTCTTGATACCTTYTTGATGAACTATTGATTTTTTAGTGTCATCAGAAGGGTGGACAGTTCGGTGCAGCTGACAGGCCTGCATGCTTGGGATTAATCCCGCGAGTCTGATAATACCCAGGCCTCCATTGCACGAGCTGGAATAAAGAATGATGTCACAAGTACAGGCAAATAGATGTAACCATTCCTTGACAGCAGATTGAATGGCCAAGTCAAGGGCTTGGAGGTACRTAGCCTTCACATCGGTGTGGTCAGCTAGATAAAACAATCGAGGGATAGTAAATCCTTTCAAGATGTCTTCCTTCTGCAAAGACTTCAATGAAGCCTGCCCAATCTGCCTCAGCCACTCAGTTTTTCTGACAGTTCAGGTTTTGATAACCCAACCCATGGGTCTATATATATAGGCCCAGATGTTTCTCTGAGCTGCTTGGGTCAATCATACGGAACCGTATGCCATTGATTGTCCAAGCAGGACAGTCATTGATTGTATAAGAATCTTGCATTGCTGTGATGTAGAAGCCATGGCACTTCAGCCCCTGAGGCCAGTCAATTCACACAAGACTTAAAAAATGTTGATGTTCTACATTCCATCGCAAGAATCACTCAGTAGCACCAAGTCGTCTGCGAAGGCTAATGTTGTTATTTTTTTCACACAGTGCTGGAAACCATTGCCTTCCTCCCCAAGCTTGCACAATAGAGGGTAACTGATAGATTTAATAAAATGGGAGACATTGCATTGCCTTGCTTCACCCCAATCCGGATCCCGATGGTTTCCAACTGTTCATTCTTCAGATCTATCTGGGTATTAATATTATGATAAAGAATTTTAATTAGGGCAATAATATGATCATGAATGCCCTTCTGTTTTAGAGCCATRATAATATGAGAGTGGCTTGTGTTGTCAAAGGCTTTAGCCAAATGCTGCTCTGACGAGCTGGTGTTCCCTGTTAGCATATTGAATAAGTAGCTGTAGTAGTTTTAATTTTTTGGAGCAACTAGGTCATCTTATAAAGCCCCTCTGCCACAAATTAATAGGACATGCCTTGGTCAGCTGGGCTGTTTAGATCCTTGAAAACGGCCTCAAAATGGTTGAMCCAGTCACAATAGGTTGCTAATTATTGATGTTTCTCTGTCATTCAGGCCACACAGTATTTACTCTGTCAGGCATTCTTTTACCATGTCTGGTATGACACTGGACACCAGCCATAGATTAAAAAGTTCCATTAGTTGGACATGCTAGGGATCTATCTTAATTAGGTCCCTCAGACTTAAATGGTCTGGGCCCAGTCTGAGTTTTCACTAATTTCTCTGATGTTCTTAGAGATCTCTTTTGCTATAATAATGGCTTTGAATGCCAAATTGTCTGTGGAGCCAGTAGTCTTGAAAGCTCCCAGGCCTTTGAATGTTCCTGGCAACTCCCATCTCGACGTGAACACAGTGTGTACCCTGTCCATCGGGAGACGGTACCTCAGGGATTCCAYGTCATCTAGAATAATACTGGCTCTACCCAGTTGGAACAGCCACTGGAAGCATAAGAATTCATAGAATCATAGAATTTCTCAAGTTGGAAGGGACCCATAAGGATCATCGCATCCAACTCCCTGATCCTTGCAGGACTACCTAAAACTAAACCATATGACTAAAAGCGTCATCCAGAYGCTCCTTGAACTCTGACAGGCTTGGTGTCATGACTGCTTCCCTGGGGAGCCTGTTCCAGTGACCAACCACCCTCTCAGTGAAGAACCTTTTCCTAATGTCCAATCTGAACTTCCCCTGCCTCAGCTTTGTATCATTTCCTCGTGTCCTATCACTGGTCACCGGAGAGGGGAGATCAACACCTCCCTCTCTGCTGTCCCCCTCGAGGAATTGTCCCTGTGGCACTGCTCTCTTTTTCATCCACCTTTTTTGTGGACCCAAAGGGCATGCTTCCTGGTGCTTTCACATTAGGCTGGCTTTTGCCATAGCAGATTTAGCAAACAGGCATGAGTAGCAGTTTTCGGAGGTATCAGCAATCAGTAATTCTGGATCTTCCTCCCCCTTGATCACCTTCCTATAAACCCCTTGGAAGAATGGGAAGTTTATCAGATGTCAGCCATTCCAAGATAACCCTTCTGTAATGGGATTTCAACCCACCTCCATGCAACCCAACATCACCTTGATGTTCCCCTTCTTCCCACAGATGTTTCTTCCAATCCAGATCTTTCACCTTGTTTTCACTGGAATCTTAAGGAGTTCTCTGTGCTTGTCACTTATCTGTTTGGCCAGTTTAGACAGCAAGTGCTCTGCTATCAGCTTACTGGTATTTTTATGCCCCTCATACTGCTTTTCAAGCTTTTGGAGTAAGTTAACRTCCTCCTGTGTCCAGCACTGCAACCTCCTTGCTATACCTTTTTTTGGGCAGGGGACTAAGATCTGTTCCACATTCCTAGTAATTGGGTGGACCAGGCGCTTATGTCGAGTCAGGCCAATTTTAGTTTCAAACACACGATTGCATTCTCCACAGCTCCAGCCCTCCATCAGGGCAGATTCCACAGCCCCCTTGTACTTCGAGAAGTGGCAGGCGGTACTATGATGTTTCACATTTGTTCACTGAAACAGGATCTTTTTCCTTCCATGAGCTCTCTTCAGATTATCAATTAGTCCCGACATTTTTCCTATCTGGTTCCCACAACAAGGACATGATGGACTTTTATCTGGGACCTTCGCAACCAGAGTGCTATTGGTTGGAAGATCTCCCTGGTAGCCAGGACAGGCTTTGATGGCACTAGTGGAAGTTGGGCTACAGTCATGGAGGGCAGGGGTTCCTCACTCTCCTCACTTTCCACATCAATTGCGTGTGGAAATTGTGTGACCGGAGAGGCGGTCACCTCATGCACCTCTGGTAACCTGACCAGATAGTCACTCCTGRTGGAAGGATGACACCATTCCAAACCACAAAAGTCCAAGTTTATAAACTCCAGCCCAAAAAGATCCATTTCCTATTCCACCAGTCTTTTGTGGTCCCTGAAGTTCCTAAGGACCACGTCATCTCACAAGTCCAATGGACTTGTTTGTGTGGCCTCCAAGCAACCAGCATTGGCCAGACCATAACATCATACAAAATGCCAGACAGCCCACCCTCAAACAGCTGCCTGACTTTGCCCAATTATACCTGTGGGCACAGGCTCTGGGCAATGATCTGTAGGATCTGTTGCCAAAATTTGGTTTCACCTAAAGAAAAACTGTCGAGTGGTCAGTGAAGCCAGTCAATAGGGAGGAAGCAACTATAACTCCAAACACACTGGGGCAGAGGCTATCTTGGGTTACCCTGAAGGACGTGGAGCAGGACCATGAGGAGTTGTAGCCTCTACTGCAGAGCTCAGCTAGTAACTATGGTCCCGTCTTAAGAGARTCATGGTTACTCCTGCAACAAGTGTAGAGATTACTCTATAGTCTTTCCTCAGTGGCACTGTGAATGAGTTATCTCCTCTGTATTTATCTTTGTATTTCATGAACCCTGCTTAAAGTTTACATTTTTTAGTCACTTTTATTTCTAGTGCTGTCAAATTTTGTTGTATTTGACTAATGGCTTCCAAAGTTAAAGCGGGATATTAACTACTAYATGGAGTGCGATTGTATCCATTTGTTTTCTTGGGAAACAAGGTTTTTATTTCCACATACACCAATGAAAATATATGGAAAACATGTTCCTGAGTGCGTCTGATATGCTTCACCTGTGTTCTTCCCGCCTGTGATTCCCAGCATGGGATCATTGGTGATACATTATCTTTCATGTTTAGTTCTTGCTGCCTTTTCCTGTGTGCTGGTAGGTACATGTGTAGCCATGTTGTGACCTGAATTGGAGAACTGATCTGGCTTTAGGAAAARAAGGAGATAAAGAACCCTGCTGCAAAATACTATGTTTTTACTGAAGGCCTTGTCCCACAAAGCCAATTTGGTCAATATCTTTAAGGGGWATGGAGTCCCTCTTACCTATTTTTATAACAGTTTGGCACATATTTCTTTTGCTGTCAGTACTAGCTTCATTATCTTCCAGTCCTCATTATGCAAGAGTGTTCACACCCACCCCTGCTTCCCTGCATTGTTCCAGCACAAATGTTTGTGTGGTCTCTCAGTGAACAAATTCTTACTTTTTTGGCTAGGCTCTTCTTAGCTGGCTCTGTTCCCTCAGGCAATTCACCAAGCAGTCACACCTGCACAAAGAGCAGGTCAGGAATATATGGTRGGGGCACAAATTGCTAAAGCCAATTTAAGTACCACATGCTAAATGTGTAATCATAGCTTTACTTTAGCTTCTGTTTCTGTTGATGAAGTAACTTCTTCAAGATAGAGCACATACATCATTTCAAGATGTAACACCTTTTCTGCTCCAGCTTTCCAACTGCAGAACGTCTGGAAACCTCTCCCCTTTTTCTTCATTCTCCCTTCTTTCTGAATTGTTCTCCACAGAAGGCTCTTGCATCAGACTCTCCTGGTAGAAAGCCAGTTATTCCTCTCACAGGATCCATCCAGTGTTAATGGCTCTTGATGGCTCTTTCATTGCTTTACAGCAGTTTATCCACAAGATGCCCAATGCCTCATGCAAGTAACGTGGAAAATGAAGTTTGACATGTAGCATTGTTCCCCAAGTCAAGAGGCATTCATAACTTGACATGAGCATGTGTCCTTAAATCTGTCACTGAAATAGTGTTTGACATAGATCCCAGAACAGAGGCAGGAAAACATAACAGTTGTCATCAGTTTTGAAAGCATAATTAGATTTTTCCACTTTTCTACAGGATTGCCAAATTGCATAATGAGTGGTTCCTCCAGATGCCAGCTTCTACTCTATATCCATGAACAGGGAAGTGAGGAAACAAAGATCAGGGGTTTCCTCTCCAATGGCCCGATCACTAATATTCAATAAAATCAGTAAGTCTGTCTAAGCTTTTGGTCACTTCTATTGACTGCATAGTTTTGCATTCCTGAAGCAAGATTTGCAGAGGAGTGATAACATATTCCTTTTTTTTGGCATAACCTTTGTCGACATTGTTTTCCTTAGTCTGCTTCAGAAGAGCATGTGTAGCTCTTCTGGCACCCTAGCTGATTGCTTTTGAACCAGGAATGCCATCCTGGACAGAAGCTGCTGTGCAGTGCTCTCCTCTTTTGAACTACGAATGAGACAYATTAATACTTCAATGCTGGCAGAGGCACAGCTAGTGAGCTTAGTTAAGTTCATTTTCATAGCGTGCACAGTTGCTAGGTTTTGTTCCACATGGTAGCATGGAGTAATTAAAACATCTGCTGCATTCCTCTAATGTTTTATTCCTCAGCATAAAATGCTTTCTGAGATTAATTGGTTTGGTCATGTATCTGAACATCCTACCTCATAACACTATTCATTAGATAACAATATCAGAGCCTATTTCTCCCGATAGAGGAGTCAGTTCTCCCGCTCTGAATTGTTATTTACATACGCTATTATCATGCTGCTGCAGTATGTGTCTGCAACAGCCTAAACTATGCATTTTTAMAAAAGTCTTTTTTAATGAGCTGGTTATCAAAAATTATGTGGCAGCCATGTGGGTATGCTGCTGAAGGCCTCCCAGGGTATTGAAGTCAGTTCCGTGGGCAGCCCGGCTGACTGAGAAGTGAAGCTCTATTGTTCTCAGTGTAAACATCAGAAGTAAAGAAAATAAACCTTCCAGTTCATTTAACACTATTAAAGGTGGTGATTCTTACTCTCAAACATAGCAATGAGATAGTTTTAAAAATATTGAAGGAGAATTTGATAACAGGATTCCATTTGATTGAGTGGCCTAAAGACTCTTTAATCCCCTACTGTAGATTAGGTGTTAGTCTCTAGATAAAGGTAGTAAAAATCTCCTTTAGAGTTCAGTCTGTGGACTGGAGAAAATCTCCTTCAAGTCACTAAAGTGACTGAAATTTCCATCTTCTATAAAAACTCAAACCCCTCTAGCCCCTTGGTGTAAATCAATGGTATCAAAAGCTATAAGAAGAATTCAGTGGGCTGCTTCATCCAGATACACTCTGACATGCAGTTTGGGTTCACTGGTCATTATGAACCTTTGAAAAATGGTTTAGAAGGGTTGGACAAGATGTTCATAAAGTGCATTCCTACTAGTCCCAACTGTAGCCTTTTGTCTGCATTTAAAGCTTTTTATTAATTTCCTTCCAGGGAAAAAAAAAGTCTTAAAAAGTCTTTAAAAGTCTAGGCAGACATTAGGCGTTTCATGTCATTCTCCCACCAGAGCTCATATTTCTCTTCCAGTAGACCTAGTAGTTACAAACCACTGTATTGTAAGCAGCTCATGTGAGTTGATGACAAACATTTAGAGGAGAGTAACTGACTTGGATCATTCAGAATAGTTAGCTGTGGCCTATCCATGAATTTCCCTTGAAATATAGATAAAACTTTAGCAAACCCATGATTTCCTTTGCCGTAAGTCACATTCATTTTTTCATATTGGTTTAACTAAAGCTCCGTATTTCACCTGAGTCCTGTAAAACGGAATACTTTTAATTAATTAAGTTCAAATAATCCACCTTTTCTTTTTGTGTGACTTATTTTGATAAAACCACCAACTTTGTTTTCTGCTCCTCAATTTGATACACAGAACATACAGTTTATTACTGTGGTGCATGGAGAGAACTCAGAGGTGGTTTTCTCATGAAAAGAAAATGTTTAATATTTTGTGAAAGTAATCTGAAAGATCAGGTTAGCCTATCTTTGGGCTATCCACAGATATGTAATTAAACTGTTTCTCATATGCAAAAAACATATGAGAGTGAGCACAGTGAATTCTCTTAAATGTAATTGCCTTTAATGTCATCTTCTCTGAAAGCACTAGTGGGAAAATTTCAAGCTGGAGGAATCAAAGCCTCCTTGTAAAAATCATATTCTTTGTTTACTCTTAATATGGAAAAGGAATTTATGGAAATGGGGGTAGGCCTCCATTTTTATTTTGAAGAATTGTAGAAGTGAATCAACTACCAATTCTTTCTTTTAAGCTGCAAAATGTATTTTCTKGGCTCTAAACCTGCTCAACAAAGAACAATCACTGCACTTACAGATCTGCTTCCCCTGCATACATACATTATTAATAAAGATCACAGATGCCCCTACAGAGGAGAAAAGGTAACTCGAGGTAGTGTTTCCCTACAGTTCTGCATACCAGGTCTTCCCTGTGATGGATGTGTTTCTTACATACCTTTCTGTCTCACAGTATTGCAGGCACTGTGTCATGCCCCGCTTCTGCACGTTTGCTTTCTACCTCCTACCTTTTTACACTGTTYTCTCTTTCTTTTCCCCGTTGTTTCATCTGGTTTCTGGTTTTGATTTTGCTCTTTCACCTGGTGGCTGCTTTCTTCTCTCTCCTTTTTTCTTCTAAGTTCTGCTTATAGTAAAGGTGTCCCATGATAGTACCATTATACCAAAATATTTATATTCTTACAGATGGTTTAAAGGCTGCGGAAGAGAAACAGAAGCACAGATGGGTGCATGGACCATATAATCTTTTCCACATAGTTGGATAAGAGGCTACAGCAAAAGCAGGAGGAAAAACTTATTTTAAGTGCAGCTCCTTACTTCACCTGTGGCTTCTGGACTAAGATTACAAGAGGGATACCACATATTCCCATGTCATTTGGAAAATTGCCCATATGGTTCAAAATCATATGAAAAAAGTAGTGAGGAATTATAGAATCACAGAACCATTGGGGTTGGAAGCCATCTCTGGAGATGGTCTAGTCTACCTCCCCTGCTCAAAGCAGGGTCAACTATAGCAGGCTGCTCATGACCATGTCCAGTCAGGTTTTGAATATCTCAATACAGAAAGCATGGAGGGATATATCATAAGTAGCATAAGCAATACTTATCATAACAATGAAGCTATTGTTACTTACAATGGCTACCACTGAACAGTGGTGTAACTAAGACAGAGCTARTGGTGAATTCTTTCTCACTTGTCATCTTTAAATCAAAACCAAATCTCTCTTAAAATACATGCTTTTGGAGCTTGATACAGCATTTGGCAAGGGGAATTCAACAGCTGATGTTGTGTAAAGGCCAGAAGAGAGAAGCTTGGCTGTCCCTTCTGGAGCTCAGTCTTGTGGATGTAGGACAATAAATGATCTCTCAGATTTAATGGATGTTGTAATGAAACCTAGCAAACACAGGAGGGCTCTATTTGAACACGTATTAAGAAACGTTTAGGGTGGTGCCAAACAGGAGTGATATGTTCTGGTGTTACATAACCTTAAACTAAATTGCAMTGCAGTTTAGAGAAGTAGACGATTCTTAACTGTTTGCTATGAAATTACCAACTTGTTTTTGGGAATGTATGGGTTTATATCTAAACATCGTCTCCGTGCTGGAGCATAGAAATATAAAAATAAATCATATGAACCCCAGCTGAAGTGGCCTGTTATGAAACATATAAAATAAAATTTCTGATTTTGTCATTTATACTAAATGTATCCATTCCGTATGAAACAGGTTTAGGTTTAGCTATCACAGATATGTCACAATACATCACAAGCTGGCTTCTGATAGGAAAAATGGTCTCTTTCCTTGATTTTACATTACAAATCCTAATTTTTCCATATTGCTACCATGGAAACAAATGGAGAATAAAGGCAGCAGGGAACAAAAAGCCACTATTGCATAATGGGGTTTGGTCGTTCCTCCACAGAGACAAACAGGCTTTCACAACTGGGCTCTGCTGCAGCACTGCAGTATCACTGCAAGTCCCTCAGGGCAGGGACCACGCTTGCCTGTGCCAGCGTGCCCCTCRCGGCAAACTGCTTGCGGAGAGGCCTCCATCTCGATTTGAAGCAATGGGGCTGTGCAGCCGTTCAGCGTCAGCTGTATCAGGCGCCGCTGAAGCGAACATGTCTCTCACATCAGGCAGTGCTCCGAGACGGGGAGGATATCTCCTCTTTGTCTGGCTTCCCTTGCCCGCCACCCCATTCACAGGGCAATTCTGTGAAAACAAACAGAGGGTAAATAAAATCTTTCTGCGACAATAATGTAGCAGCCCCTGCAAGAAAAAGGATTTCTCCAGCGCTGGTGAGAACAGTGGGGGTAATGATTAGCAACGACGGCAGTAACAAGGACAGGGAAGCTACAGTTTCCTTGTCTGTCTGAGGATGCCCACCTGTGAAGGAATGCCGCTTTGCCGGGGCCAGGGTGCTTACACACCTGTGCTATAAGCTCTGGTGCTTTACACAGGAGGTGTCATGGGCCTGTTCCCTCCCTTCATCTGTGACTCTCTATGTAAGGAGTTTTGTTCCAATGTTTCTTGCCATGAAAAGGAACAACGTTACACGTGGGGAGAAAGGCACCGATTTGGATTTTTCCTGCCCAAATTTGAGCATCTAGCTGAAGATCCCATGGTAGGAGTGTTTTTCCGTTAGGCAGTTCCTGAAGCAAGTTGGAGATCAGCTACCCTTACAGGTGCACCATCCGGTTTCTTGTTCAATAGGGGGCCTCTGGAGAATAATGTAGATGTTACAAATCAGATGACGTAAATCCAAGCTGTTGGGAATAATGAAGGCGGCCTATTGACAGAAATCTCAAGATCAAACTACTTTGGAAGAATCCATGAAAAGGAAATGTTCATTACCAAATGAGAAATCAGAGGTAAAGTTACTCCGGTAGGATGAAGAATTGTACAAGACTCTTGCATTAATCCTTTAGGACTTAATTATTTCAGTTCAACAGTACACTAAGATTGCACATGAGTGCTTCCAGTAAGCAATACCAGTTGTCAGTCCCATCACATTTCCCTTATAATGCTAGTTGACTTTAATGTTTAAACCTGTCACGTTAAGACCACCTCCAGCAGGCTGGTGGTTAAAGTTAGATTTTATTATAATTGGGGTTGGGTTTTTTTTTTCTTTCTTCAGGACTTTTCTTTTGCCAAGAAGTATAAACCTACACTGACATAGCAAATGATGTATTCATTTACAAACCCTTTGGGAAGGAAAGTACATGACAAAGGATTTCTGGGATGCAGTTTTTAGCCCAGATAATTATTTCATAATCTATTTTTCCTTCTGAATAAATTATTTTGATTTAGTAGACATTGTTAATTGCTACTAGTAATCTTAAGTTTTTTCTTTTTCTTCTCCCTTCAAAAGCTAATGACAAAAGAGTACAGAATATATTACTAAAGGGACATGTATTAGTTCTCCTTTGGATCAGTGCTACAAAGTGCAGCTAATCAGCATGAAAAGATTAATTTCTTACGTTATAGGCATGCTGTTCTTGACAAGTGGGTTATCATTTCTTTACAGCAAGCAGTGTTATAAAAATAATTCAAGCCGCACTTACACGTGTACAAACAGAGTAGCCAGGGAATGATGGACCTGCAATCAGTGGCTGAGACTGACCCAAGCTTTGAAATTGGAATTTCTGAAAAGGTTGTTGCTCGTTGAATGTGTGGATTTGGCTCATTACAGAAACAGGTTACAATATGCAAACTTCTGACCTAAATTTGGATGAAAACATCCTCCTACTTCAGCAAAGTTTGGATCAAGGCTCTGGGTTAAATCTTAATTCAGATCATCATCTGGTCTTTCATTAGGATTACCAGGAAAAATGTTGGCTTGAGACGAGGTTTTCCCTCTCAGATGTTTATTGTAAATTCTGTTGAAGTAGTCCAGATTGATTGCTGTACATACATACTGGAAGAGATGCTATATTTTCTTCATGTGACTGTCCAGAAAGATACAAGGAAAAAGAGTATGTTACTGCAGTACAGCTGTGGGTTTGCTAAGCAAATCTGGCCTGCAGACACATTTATATAGCAAATCTCCCAGTCGCTGCTTCCATTTTGATGAACCACAAATATCTTGGCATTCTAATCTCTCCACAGCATATTAATCTCAGCTTGTAAAAAAAGGAGACAAACAGTGAAAACACTGTAGTAAGGATTGCCTTCTTCCATTCCATCATTTGATGCTTGCTGTGTTCCTCCAGAGAGGAAGACGAAGGGAAGTAACACATTTGTGATGTAACGCAGACAGGAAATCTCTTTAACTCAAGGTCTAGTAGGAATTTTTAAAGGATGTTCACCCTCCATAATGAATTTTCTGTCACTACTGGATTCTGCTCACTTCAGCTATCCTGTGGGGATGGCAATCAGAGAAGAATCTTTTTTCAGCTAGTGGGAAAAGTAATGCAGGTTTATCAGGGGAAAGTCTGGGCAAGCAGCAGAAGCTGTTATAGGTGCCAGTACTATTCTTGAGAAGGAACATTCTTAAGGAGAAAAACAGAAGAAAGTCTATTCTAGTAGAGGCTTGATCAGATGATATACAGGGCCAGCAGGTACTGTCCAAGAGATATTAAAGCCTTTTCTGTCTCTAGCAGATCAAACAGCCACATTTATGCTGGTTCTGCAACCTTCCATTAGGTCACTGTGCTCCTCTACCTTCACAGGCAGCTTGGAAATCACATATCTGTGTGAAAATACTTCATTTGCCATTGTTACAAATGCCTATTTCTTACATGTAACAACAGCAAAACAGTTATTCTCTGATTTTCCTGTGTGTTCAGTTGGAGCAATTGACATTGCAGTTTGTTAAATCAGTTGCATTTTAGAGGCAATCAGTGAACCTTTTTTATTTTTTAGCTGAGGAAAAAACACTTTATATCCCTTATAATAAAGCAAGCAGGAAAAAAACCTCACAGCATTTGCATTATCATTTCTCTTTGGGGTCTTTACCTTTTTCAATGACTCTTTAATGTTATATTGTAACTCAAATACTTATCAGGGTTTTTTTACTTTACAAAATAAAAGATTGTTTTAAAGTCATGCTTGACAAATCTGAGGCTGAGGATTATCAGAAGCTAAGGAAGGTCACACCTGGTTAGAAAATAGAACCATCTCCTCCAGTCTTCTGCTCTTCAACAGTACCCAGAATACCTAGAAAATGATGTAATAAGACAACCATATATGATACTTCCACTTGTAATCTCCTGTCTTCCAAACATTTTTGGTTTGGAGACTTCCTAGGCAGAATTTATTTTCTGTATATTTCATAAGCCTTGGTGGGATTCCCTTCCATGAGTTTGTCCAGTCTTCCACCCATGTAAGATTTCAGCCTTTACAACATGTTCTGAAGAGGTGTTCCACAGCTCATCTACCTGGTGTAACAAGAATTACCTTCTTTGGTTTATTTTGAACCTGGATTTTAGTGGCTTTATTTGATTCCCCTAGTGCCTTTCCTGGAAGAGACGTTGAACGGCATCTCCCTTTCTCCTCTGTTTATGCCAGTTTGGGATTTTATGGACTTACTAGTTTCCTGTTACCAAGTCCTGAGAGCGGGATAGGTGTGACATGCTTATACTTGGGAATGCTTGAACATATTGTCATGTTTCAGCACTTGGTGCAATCAGCATACGTGCTCGAAGACAAATTCTAGCTGAGATACCCGATAGAGTTGTTTCTCAGGAAAGATACTGATACAGAGATACTTAGCACAGATACTGAAAAGAGTTCACTCTTAGCAGCCTTTCAATCTTCAAAGGCAGCCTTCATATACAGTTTATCCCTTGTAGCTATGAACAGATTGAATCAAAGGGCTGTACATATTCTGGTTTCTCCAGATGTGAAATGGCTTTTATGCCAAAATGGGGTTTATATACTTCTTAAATCTTCTTATACAAGGCTTCAGGACACGTATACTGTAAGGATACTTGTTTTATACTTGGTTTAAGTGATGCGCTCACCTTTTGCTCACCTTTTACACAACTTTGAAATTCAATCACTCTGAATAGAATTAAGTTGTATTAAGGTTTCATATTAGGATTGCAGCTCATTCAGGTTTCTTACACAAATATCCCTCCTATACGCATTAGAAGCAGACACCGTGCTCTTGTGTTCCTTGGATGTGCCTAGCTGTATGCACTGTATGTATGTCTGCAGCTGCCGTGCCCTTTTGTGAGGTACTAGAGGCAAGTGCATGTATTGCACACGGGATTATTTTCCTTACAGGCATCTGCCCAGTGCTAATATCTTAAAGATCTGAGACTTTTGGAAGGTATAGATATTTGGCTTTCAGTTTGTGAGGACATTAACAGCTTTGCCATCTTTCAGAAGAACAATAAAATAAGATAATAAAAATGAAAAGGAAAAGGAAATAGTGTTTTAAACATATCTTCTATATGAGGAATGGCACTTAAGGGCAAGCATGCTTCTCTCCCGCCTCACAATGGTTCTCTCTTCTTAGCTCTTGTCACTTCTAGTCTATCAACACAGAAAGCCCAAATCTCTGCCTGGGTGCTGGCTCTCTCTCCTGTACTGCTGCAGCGTTGCCAGACTCTTCAGTCAGCACTGCTTTGAATGCCAGCTGACTGCCTTTACAATGCTGTATTTGACAGGCAAATGCTGATTAATGAAGAATAAAATGCAAGCAACAAGAAAGGCACTTTTCACAGAGCTATACCACTAAGATCTTAAATTCTTGCAGAGGCCACAGGCAAAGAAAATTACTTTCTATCTATTAAAAAATGCTTTCAGCAGCCTTCTTTGAAAAGGAAGTCTGCCTGTTAAGCGTAAAGGGAAATGAGACATAGGATCAGAGTATGACAGTCTGCCATATATATTCTTCCCTGGTGTGTAACATGCATCTGGAAGGATAAGGTCTAAATTATTTGTTGTAAATAACAACTTGGAATTCAGTTGGTGGAAATGAGATCAGCCTTCATTTTTTTTTATCTAAGTAACCTCGATAAGAGGTTAAATTTGAATGTAAAAAAGATAAATCTTGAAGGCTTCTTAAGCTGATGAAAAAACACTGCAACAGAAAAAGCCCGTGTGCCTTAACATTCCCCTTGATTTACCTGGGTCTGTTCTTTGGGGCTTACGTGAACAAGTAGAACAGAGTTCTTGTAGTTTCAATATGCAGATTGTACTTCTGTGCCTAGCCAAATCAAACCATTCAGCTATAGCCCCAGCCCAGTTCATGCATCTGGCCATATTTAGGAGGGCAGGTTTCTAATGTCTTGTTTCTGTGTAGATTCTGGGTCATCCCTTCAGGGTCTTTGTTGGACATCTCTCTGTCTTTCATTAATCTCGGAGTCTGCTCAGAAACTTATCTCAGATAAATAAGGCTGATCCAAGACTTCAACCAAGGCAACAGTCCCTAGGTGGCTTTAGACCAAAGTGGTAAAGATCAAGCTGTTTCAGCTTGCAGGATTATTTGTGACCTGTGTGAAGTTAATAGGTTGTCTCAAGGTTATCCATGCTAAGAAACATTTTCCATCAAAAAAATGACRTGACCTCCCTGGACACTCCTGCTAAACAGGGGCCAAGAATTTAATGGGCCTAGGGATGAATTATTCTCTCATTTCTGAATGTTTTCTCCTGGTCCATGCTAATGAGGTACATTGGTGGGACAGTATGAAGGACACTGTCTGTTCTTATAATCTGCTCACTTTTTTCCAGCCTTTAGATTTTTAGCTCTCTGTGGATTTATGTGGTCTCAATCCCATAATACCTAGGAACAGTTGTTCATTGATTTATTCTCACAATAGCCTTCCCACTTTCTAAATTTTACTGAGAGCGAATGGAGATGTTCACAAGGCTGGCCAAATTTCTCATAGGAAGTCCACAGTAGGAAAAGAACTCAGCTCTGGTGTCTTAACCGAACAAAGTTTCTTCCTCTGGAATTCCTTTCAAACACTTTGTTCAGTTATTAAAACTGGAGGCGGGAAGGAGAAAATGCGTGTACAGCAAGTTACTAACTCGAAAATGAAATGCTTTCCTGAAGATGCAGGTTCTCAACTCTGCTGAGCTTCTGCTGTAAACACCACGGAAAAGCAGCACGTTCTCTGCTGCTGTTAAGCTGGAATGGTGGGTCCTAATTAGGTTGCAAATCACCAGAATAGTATCATATGAACTGGGCCAGGATGGCTGCCTGGCATACTCAAGACACAGAGGTTTAAAATGGGGAACATGGAGCTGACTGTAGAGGGGAATCTTCTGACGTCTTTTTAGGGGACAACTGTGTGGTAATGCTGTTGAAAATATGCAGGTATAGATCCAAAGTGCAGAATTGCAAGGTACAGGTAAAAGAGAAGGAAAAAATGATGTTAAGATGCCATGTACTGAGTTGTAGATAAGATGCATTGCCATTCTGTCTAGAATTGGAAATGGCAGCCCTAAAGGCTGGAAAAGGGAAAGAGCTGAATAAATACTGCATTTGTTGCAGAATAAGATCATGAATACAGGATGACCCCTGTTTGTTTTAGGATTTTGAAAAAGTTTGACCTTGAATGTAGGATGACTCTTACCCTGTACCTTTGTTCCCTGGCTGTATTCTGGCACGCACACCACCTCCAAAAACACACACACGCATTGTCAAAACAGGGCTGTGCAGAGCCTTTCTGCACAGGCTTATTACTCCAAGCCTCTGCTTCCTGCAGCTTAAGTCAACTGTGTCCTGTTCTCAGCTGTACGTCCTTAGAGGTGGGACCAGAGGCCCTGATGATGGCTGAATTTCTGCCAGCACAACAGAACAGGTGCAGGATGGGAAACATTGTGCAGATACAGCACAAGCTACTGCAGATCCACTGGTTTTGTGTAACTGCTCTCGTGTAGATTCTTCCCCCGTGGCTCCTGTAGGATTCTGCAGAGAGGGAGTTCTTGTTGATGAACTGACCCATGGCTTCTTGACTCTGTGCAGAACAGGGATGCTTAGCTTCCACTCTTTTTTGTTCTGTCCATATTGCTGTTGAGATGAAGTTCCAGGCAAAAGTGCTAATTTTTGTCCTCCAAACTCTCAGTGCAAATACRTAACAAGGTATTCATTCATAAAATGAACTATATTTTTAGTACAGTTTGGGGGAGGGAGGTATTTTGTTGTATGTTCAAACGCATAATCTGCTGAATTGACAGCAGTCAAGTATGTGCAATAGATGATTCTCAGCTTTAGTTCCTGAAGCATAAAGTGCATGTAAATCCTAGTATCCTGTTCAAATGCAGGACATACACAGGATATCACCAGCATATCAGAGAGCATATCAGTTTTGGAGTCATGAGCTCAATAGGAACCTGCCTGGCAAAATCACTGCATGTAGCACTGAAGTGTGAACATAATCTTTATGTTCATTCCTGTTTCACTCAGGCTGATCTCACCTGGATTTATGTAATCAGGTGTCTGTGCTAAAGATTTCTTATTACATATAAGAAGCATCCTCATGTTTACAGAATTTACCTTATGGGTGTCCAATAATGAGTTGGGCTTGCTCCCATGCCCTAGGCTGCTGTATCCCACAGGCAGGTGGACTTTGCATTTCCATGGCTGCCAGTCTGTTTTACTTCTTTCAGCATCTTGACTCTCACAGACAGTTACAGTTGATGAAACCACCTGAAAATACCAAGAGTATCCATACCTTCACRACTGATCCTCTTTGGTGGATGGTGCTCATATACAGACTGCTCAAAGACAGTGACTTTTGCCTGTTCTCTGTCACTTCCCAGCGAAAGGGTTGATGTACTGAGCCGGGAGTGAAGAATTTAAGAGAGGTTCCTTCTTCTTTCTCCCCTCCTTTGTGGTGGCTGCATTAGGTACTAGCAGCCATGCGGAATGTAATATGGTCACACGACAACCCACCCCTCTCTACCTGGAGACTGTATCCTCCCTTGGTAGAAAAACAAAAGTCCTCTTTTCTAGAGCTTTTGTCCAGCAGGTAAGCTTTGACAGCCTTCCTGTGTTTTATTAACACTGTAGATGGTATTTGTTGAACAGGATATGTACTTACTGAAATATCTGTCTCCTGAAAGGGTTATATTGTTCTCTGATATTTTCTTTCTGTTGGGTCACCAGAAGTTTATTCTCATATACTCCTTCATTAGGGTATTAGTTTTTTTTAATTTTTTTTCGGTTTTTTAGGGTTGAGGGTTTTTTTTTAAAGTCTCATGGTTTAATTGCAAGCTGTCAGGGCAACACCATAATTCTTGGAAATTGAAGGATAATCCTTTGAAATGCAAAAGGTGACCAGAATAAACAAAGAGAGAAATTAAGTTACTGAAATTACTATCAGTGTTAGCATCTCAGCTGACTGGGGAAAGACACTCCGAGAGAAATACATTAAGAAAATACAAACCAAAGACAGGATTTTCACAGGGAACTATCATCTTTTTCACTCCAGAACTTAGCCATTATTTTATATTAGTTGTGCATGATATTTTTTTAGCTCACAGAAGATATTTTGTCACTTCCACTGCATTCCTGTTTGAAAATGTCAGTAATTTGAAGTGTCATCCTATCATGCAATGATGTGATCCAAAAGAATTTTAAGAAGTTTGATCCCTTGGATATTCTGTTTTGGTTTTTTTTCCAATGTGTTCAATAGCTTGGACTTCATATGTAGTAAGGTCTGAACATATCACTGCAATGTGTAGCGTTGAATGCAAAACTGGGACCTATGATCTGCAGATTGCAGCGTTCAAACAGTTGTTTTTCCAGCGCAGTGGGCAGTAGGTGAAAAAGAACATCAATCGGAAACCCACAGTCGAGTCATACAGACATCCTGGTCAAACAGAAGTTCCCCGTTTGACTGACAGGAAGACCAAAGCACAGGAAGATCGTATCACCAGGCTGCAGGTGTTTCCAGGGCAAAGACTATAGTTTTATGGGTCTGCTGTAGAATGTCTGCTGCTCTGGGGCTGTGATTTCTAGGTGTAACCATAACACAGATAATAAGACTTAACACCAACGGTACAGGCCAAGGCAGGAGCTGGACTTGAATCACCCGATTTGCAGTCCCTTGCAGAAATTCCTTGCTGGTTTATTATGCCGTATCTCTTCAGACCAACTGAAAGTGCTGGTATTTTTCTTGGAGGATAGAGATTGACAAGCACTAGTTAAAGAGGAGAGCCAGGAGGTAACATTCTGATATCTTATTTGTTGGCCACACTCCCTTTAGACCGGTTCATTTTATTAATGCTCTTTCTTCCTATTATTGTCTCTTTCAGTAGAGCATTATAAATTCTGACCATTTTCCTTTGAACTGATTCCTAATCTATGTTTCTTGTTTAGGAAAATCAAGTGTATGTGAAGGTAAAGTTAGCGTTTTCCTAATATTTCCGTTGCTTTGTTGTTGTTACTGCTCTGATGTGGGAAGACCTATTGGCCACAGACATAACTCCCTCTTTACACACAGCTGGCAAATGAAAACAATATCAGAACATCTCCATGACACACAAGGCTTTTATACAGTGATGTTTCAGACTTTACTGCAGTTTCCTTTGGAAATGCTTGAAACAACTACATCTGTTTCCTCTCATTGGGATTTTGTGTTCTTTAAGCCAAAAGGAGGGGATAAAGCTCATTAATTCTGAACAATAATTGCAATGTCCTATATAAATATTTTTTAGACTGCAGGTTTTTTTTTTCTTTCCACTAAAAATATAAAATAGCTTGTCTGTTCAATGTAATGAGAGTTCCTGGATACTTCTACATTGCTCTGTTATGCGCAAATACTTGAACTAGATTTAAACAATCTGGCTCAGATGTTGGTATCAAGCTAGCAGCGACTACACAGAAAGCAGTACAGAGCCAGACGCCTAATGGCAGGAGAGTTTAATTTACCGTATTTCCCAAGTGCATTTTGCATCCTACAGTGACTGTCAGCCTGTCATAACTAGACTGCTACCAGCCCGAGCACATCCTTCCTGAAAATGCAGTAGAGACCCACCTCCTGTGGCAGACGCCGTAGCTACATCTCAGCCTAGGGCCAGAGAGCGCCTGGCAGCCTTCTGTGGCACTGTACATAAAAGGTGGTGAATGCAGTCGTAAGCCAAGTACAGTTTCTTGAAGGTAACCTAATATTACAGAGGGGTAAAACTGAGTTGTGGAAGCTACGACATCTAATCCAAAACAAAAAAAGAAAAGCAATGCCATCTCTCCCCTTATCTGAGGACCGGGTCTCCCTCTGGATCCATTTGTGCTTGTCAGACCAGTGCTTTTCTAACAGATACGTACAGCTGTGGTCTAGTGTTCCCTGCTTAAGAAATTGTTTGTTATTCATSTCTCTTGAAATCACTCTTAATCCAGGCCAAGATAAAATGCAAATCAAACTAATTAAAACATTTAGAGTAGATGATACATTTAAAAATGTTTATAAATAAAAGCATAAAAGAAAAAAACCCATGCAGATGAGGCAGCCTCTCAGAGATCAAGTCTACTTACCAAGCCTGCTTGCCCCTGGTTCCAGGAAGGCAACTTTTTCTCTCCTGACCAGAATGACACTAGCTGTCCATCTGGTCTGTGACATTTCTGCTGGGCTGGGTTGCTCTCTGTTATCCTTTGTTACTGGTAATACTGCAAATACATTTGGTTAACTCTTCCTTGGGTCCACACTTCAGAAGTCCTATTCCTTCTCTGAGTTACCTGAAAAATTCCTGTATGAAAGTGTGATCCTTTATTTTCACGTGTCCCCTCTGCAGCTCTCCACAATACCTGTTTTCTAATTTACATGATACATGCATTGGGATGTCTCAGACTAGATGCACTCTAGCATGTTCTGTAGTGTGCTGGAAGAAAAGGCACATGTTCATGGTCACAAAAGGAGTGCAGCAGTGTCCCTGGGACTTCAGCTATCCCAGGATTTCCCTATCTTAATTACTGTTAGAGCTTCAGACAGCAGGGAAGTCTGCTTCCACAGGGTACACCTCTGAGTATATACAAAAGAAGAAGTGGAAGAGTATTGGAGCAGAGTATCACAGCTTTGTACTTACATCTCAATAGTCATGATACCTCAAGATTTAGCTCCTGTTCAGACTAACAGTCCCTAATTATCCACTGTGTTATATGCTAGCTGTTTCCTCCAAGCTCGGGGGGAACTGGATCTCTTGGCAAAGGTGCAAGGAAAAAGTGTTTGCACTCAAGTTCTGCAACTCAGTCACAGAATACCTCGAGTCACTTGGAGCCAGCAACTTCAACCCAAGATAACACAGCTACTGAAGGCTACAGAATTTGGTGCCTTTATGTCCTCTTTAACTTATGACTCAGGTTCACCCACAGCAATAAGAGCTGTTGATTGAAAACTGCTATTCTAAACCACCCATTTGTTTTTGAAGTGTTGGTTGTGAGACTGTTAATATGGACATGAAAGACAAAATATGCAGGGTGATTGAAACACAGGCAAGGAGTGGTCTTTCTTCACAGAATAAAATAAGTGTCTTTTTCTGAGAGATCAGGATTGGGAATAGCACAGCACTGTCATATGTGAAGAGGAAGTACATCTGTGCTTGAAATACTGCTGCAGATAACAGAGGAGACATGACATTTTTTAAAACATTTCCCAAAACAATGAGACCCAGGGTGAGTCTCAGAGTAATCCGAATCTGGGATAGTTGGCCTGGGACTGGGATAATTTACTGGATATGAAYGTAAGTAAAAAAAATTCCTTTTATTGGTTAACTAGTCTGTTGTTTTCATCTTAGCATCCTCATCCTGTTCTAACCTTTATCATTTTCTGTCACTCCCACTTCCACAGTTTAGCATTGTGCATACCCCCTTTTTCACTCCAGAGTCTGTGTAGATACATCCCAAGGACCATGTAACATAACCCCAGAAAACTGAGATATACAATCGCTGCTGTGTACCTGAAATGAAAACTGAACATATGGGGAATGAATAGCATCAGTGGAAATAGGCCATTTTGGCATTTACTTCCTTCTGGCATTAAACAAGATTAAAAAGTAAAGAGCTAGATATGGCTTACTATATGCAGAGATGGGAGAGGAGAGAATGTAACATTACGGCTGATACCAGATGGTAAAAATAATTCCTTAAAATGGTACATTTGCTTTCCATTTAACAGTTAATAAAATACTTTTGTTTGATGTTCCCCATTAAGATCTGTAGTAGTTTAGATCCACACATGTGAGGAAACTTCCTTTCTATTACCTTTCAGAAATACTGTATCCTTAAATATTTTTCTTCCCACTTTTCTAAGCTTGTATTTTTTTCCTATTTTAAATTTACTCCCTTCATGTTTGACACTGAGACAGACAGCTGTAATGTGACAAGAAGTACCTGAGTCAATGCTGTTCACTCTTCACACAAAGAAGTTACTCAAACTATGAGATATCTACTATTGATAATCTTTTCAAAGGATGGACCTTCTCTCTATAAATCTAACATGAGCTCTTACCACAGCTTCAAGGTTCAGGTGCAACAATAAAATGATAATTTAAGACTTGTAGGTTTGGCCATTGCTATTTTTAAGTTTAAAGGCCCATTGCCAAGAGGCTTATATCCAAAGCTGACCTTCTTTAAGATTGCTATAATCTGCTTTGGAATGTTTCTTGGATACATTCACAAAAACTATTCTGGCACAAAGACATTGAAAAAATTCATCAGTTCCAGTATTCATGTAGAAATCTACAATAATTTGGCTCTGATCATGTGGCAGTATATGGAGAGCTTTAGGAAGAATTCTTTCCTCTGAAGTATTGCACAGGGCTTCTCATTTTTCTGGGAACCTGCATTGCACGTTGTTAAAGGCAGGATACCAGCATCCATGGAATAAGGTTGCTACTGTGTTTGGAGACACAGTTGTAGAGTCCACACAAAGACCATTCTTTTTCTAAAGCTATGCCGAAAATAATGAACATGAAAATACATTAAACAAGGATAGACAGCTCATGCTCCATAGTACCTGGAGAGGGCATAAGTTGTAGGAGAAGACATGTTCAAGATCCTAGAAACTGCAGTCAACTAATTGTTGGAGGTTTGAGAAGCTGTCAGGGCGAAAATGCAATAGTAACTGGAAATTACTATTATTATTTCAGTCACCCTACTGCAGACAAGGTAAACATCCCACTAGGGAAGGCTGAAGAATCTAAATTGTAATTAATTACAATGGTAGCACTTTGAAAAAGATAGTGAAGGATCCAAAGAAGAGAAGCAGCCCTTGGTTTAGGCTTGAGGAGTGAGCAGGAGCTGGTTCACAGTGTGTTAATTGAGAATCATTCTAGGTCAAGGACCATAACGTGTTGAAAATCCGTATTAGCAAGCCAAAAAAATACACCTCCCTCCACCTCCTCAAAAATGCAGACCATTAGCAGTGAATCTCAGAAAAGTCAGTAAAAGATAAGACAAAGCTAATCAGGTGGAGCAACTAACAGGGTAAAACAGTTGGGAGAATGAGGGCAAGACGACAGTTTAAGAGCACTATGTTAGAAGACTAAATGTTTTCTACCAGTTAAAAACCTTCAGTCAAAACACAAAGAAACCAATGCAGCTAAAAAACAAAGAAAAGAAAGCTATCAGGAGTAAAGTTTTATCCTTCAAAACTGGGGGTTATGTTTAAGAGGAAAATGGAAGAAAGCGTAAATGTTGGCAAGATAAACATAAAGCTGTAATAAGGAAGGCCAATACGAAGCATGCAATTTACCAAAGGTATTAAAACTAATAATAGAAACTTATTCAAACATCAAAAGCRGGAAACATGCCAGAGAATTGGTGAGCCTGAAAAATGATCTCTGTGTAAAAGGCATACTCAAGAAAGATCAGACTAGAGCAGAAAACCTAAAGTCGACGCCAAGGCTTCACTGTTCACTGCAGAGAAGTTTATGGAGTTTCTCATACCAGGACCATTCTTTACAGAGAAAGAGTCTGAGGATTTATCTCAAACTGAAGTGTTGATACAAGGACTTCTGTGCCTAGAAGAAAATGTAAACCACACAATAGCTGTTAATCAGGACCATGTGGTATTTACCTAAGTGCTTCAGAGGAACTCCCTGTGAAGGCTATGAACGAACTGTGGTGCATGATATATTGCTTAAATCAGCCTCAGCACAAGAGAAATATAAGGTGATAAATACAATGGAAAATTTAAAAAGAACAGAGTTAGTGCATATATGGATAAATGCGATTGTATCTAGGAAGAGCTTGAAGAGGAGAATAAAGCTTTTTAGAGGAAAAGTATTACCTTATAAATCTATTACAGTTCTTTGATCCAGTCACTGAACTTGTAAGTAACATCAGTTCAATTGATATAGTGATTTTATCAACAAGCATTTGACATCTCTCAACAAAGATGCTTAAAGGAACTAAGCTGTCATAGGAGTGGTCACATAGATTATTAATTTGTTAGGAAATAAAGGGTAAGAATAAATGGTTGGCTTTTGCAATTGAAAGAGCTTACCAGTAAGGCCCAAGGGAGCTATACTGACTCATGCAGTTCATTAAATGAATTGGGAAGGGACTGAAGAGTGAGGTGATGAAGTTAGTAAATGATACAGAATTATTCAGGCTAGCCAAAACTAAAGCAGACAGCAAAGAGTTGTAGAAGGATCTCTTGATACTAAGTGGCTAGGTTCAAAGAAAGTAAATAGGGAACAATTAAGTGTAAGAATTTATTGGGAACTAATGAAATTATGAGGCAAGCGGTTTAAAGCAAACAAAAGGAAATAGTTTTTCTGCAGATAATTAAAATGTGGAACTCATTGCCACAGGATGCTCTGGAGCCCAAAATTACTTTTAGAAAGTAATTAGACAAATTCATGATAAAACAGCTCATACAGCATGGCTAAACACAACAATGTAGATAGAAATTCTGGCTTAAGGAGCCCCTAAACAAGTTACTACTGGAAGCTGGGAGGTAGAGCAGTGGAAAGGTCATTCTGTAATCGCACAATTCTTATATTCTTCCCCTAAGCATCTGCTATCAGCTGAATTATGGCCAAATGAATGAAGAGTTTTGAGCACTGACTTCTAATAATGGGGAAAATCCTATTCAATTTGTTTCTTTTTTTTGTCTTACCCATCTGCTTGTATTTGTCTCATCTTGTAAGTTTGGGACATGGACATTTATTGTATGTTTATACAGCAGTTAGTGCAATTAGGCCCACCAGCATTTAATTTTTAGCTCTGAGCTTCCAGATGTTATTATAATATAAATGTTGAGCTACCTTTCASAGAGAACACTTGCTGTATTATAAAAACAAACAAACAAAGACCTATATTAAAGACAATTAAATTGCAATGTCAAGCACCTCAGAGTTCAGAAGGATGTAATTTTAAGTTGTCCAAGCAAGCTCTAACCCTTGCAGTCAAAGCCTGGCAAAGCTATATGCAAATGGAAATGACTACACAGAGGAGAAGCAATCCAGAGTTGGTGCCATGTTTAACTTGGCCTCTTTATATATTCATTTATCATTTTATACACACATTCCATTCATATACACACAAAAAGTCATAAAGTCTAGTGCTGTAATTGGGTTCTTCATTTTACAATTTCAGCATGAGTAATGGAAGAATGCTAAATGAAAGAAAACTGGAATGAGGAATCTGTGAATCAAAACTGTAAAACAAAAGGGAAGAAGGTGAAGCATGGAAAGCAGTGATAAGCTTGAGGGAACAGCTTTGTAGAAGTGATATGCTGTCTATTGGTTTGCAAAGAACTTGTGTCATTAGTGAGACAAAATTATGGAATTATTTTCACTGATGGGGATTGCATTTGGGACAGGTGGCTTGGATACATGTATTCCAGCACTGAGCAGGATCTCATATTCACTAAGAAGTTCTGGATTTCATTCATGATCAAATATAGACATAATATGAAAAAATGTATTTATTTCTAGTAAAAACCACAGAAATGCATTTAAATATCTGTCTCCATATCTTTTGGATGTGAAGAATGAAGGCTGGAAAATTCAGATTCTGAGCAAATGAAGAGGAGTTTCCTTGCTGGATATTTGCCAGAGAAAGAAGCATCCAGGGCAGCATTATGTCAGAAAGGCAAAATACAGAAAATGACAGGTATGGAGAGAAAAGATAGAAACAGTTCTCTGTTTCTCCCTGGGGTCTATCTTTCTTCCTTTCAAGCCTTTTATTTTAAAACTTTGATCTCTGCATCAGGGCTGTCTGGTTACTGAAGGCTACTTTTTTGGGTGCTGTTCACCTTAATTTTGCTACAGTTTCTCCCTCCCTCTCTGCACTGGTGGCATGATCTGCTAAGGGTATCTAGGATCATCTGAAGTGGAGACCAATGCCTGAAAGTCTTTATCCTTTAAGTTTGTTCTTCCCTTAAATAAAAATACTGAAAAAAAGTTGGTATAAACAAATATACGATCCATGATGGAGCTGGGCTGCGCATACTGTCTGCTTGTCCATCCGTAGTGGCTAGAAAAGTCCTGTGGGATGTGGTCAGCTTCATCTGACACACTGACAGACTCAATTTGCATCCTATTTAGCGGTTAGGTACAGGACTTGGTGTTGGGAAAGATGGTATGTTTCTTGCATTTCCATTGGGAGGCATTGTCTCATCATTGACATTAATACCAGAGAAGATACTGAGGACCATGAGCAATCTTCTCCCAGCCTCAGCATCAACCAGCCAAGTTAAGTAAGTTTTCCGCCAGGAGAGGAAGAAAGTATTTCTTTCCCCAGTCCCTTTCTTTCCCATCTGCAATCCCTGCTTTTGAGCAGGGGCTAACTGCTGATCAGGTCTTTCTGTTTTCATCCTTTGCAAAGCTCCAGAAAATCTGTCTGGTGTCTCCATGAAACAACCAACAGAACAAATTGTTTACCAGGCAGTAGAAAGGCCACATCTTATTAGGGAGAGTTTCCTGTGCCCAACCACCCAGCTCTGCACGGTGGAATAGATTTGTAGGCTGAAACAGTTACCCTGCACCCCACAATGCTGAAGCGGCCCAGAATGCCATGTGCAGATGTGAACCAAGCATGGGTTTGCCCGATAGAGTCCGTGACAGTGTATGCTCCTTTTTCAAACTTTTCAAGTCTGTATTCAGTTTTCTATTGCTGATTGTTTGTCCTAATACATTTGTTTACATTTAACTGCTAAAATAGATGGGTCACCTGGAATAAAAAGTGYCTCCACTGTGTGTTTTTTCTCACTTTTTTAAAAATAAAAATCTGTATACTGTTTTCTTATAGCTGTGTTGTGACTTCTGGGGATACAATAGAGTAGAGAGCTGGACAGCAGTTTGCTTTCTAATGATCACATGGAATTATTTATTTTTACCTGACAAACCTCTGATTACTAGAAAATGTACCAGTGTACAAGCTAGTATCCTGCTGCAGGATATTATGGAAGCAAGTGGCTTTGTGAAAGGAGGGTTAGATACTTACGAGAAGAAGAACAGCATCTGCAGTTATGCCAATGAGGATAGAAGAAGATGAGGCTCACCAATTGTTGTGCTTCTGGGCATAAGCTGTTCACCTGTTGAGGTCAGAAAAACTTGCCTTTCTGCCATGTTTAAATGTTGGCCTGTACTGTGAATTTGAGTTTGTGTATTTAAAGCATCTCAGACAGGCTGATTCCAGTCTTCATACCAGAAGATACAATGAAAGCTAACAGCAAGTTGCATCTTCAGGGTAACGTTGCTTTTCTTCGTGATCATGCTTCATGCTGCTTCTAGGTACCTCTAATGTCACCTGCTGTGTTAAATGAAAGGTATTCAACCTCTCTATTCATGTGGGCCATGAACTGACAGGAAGGGGGAGTTTTGCACCATTGCCAGTCCCTTACTGCATGTATAGGTCTGCTGTTGACCTGTAAAAGCATAAATGAGCTGAGGTTTCCTGCTTGCTCCTAAGTAGCCCATCAGCAAATCCCCAGGTGGCTCAGGAAAGCAGAAAAGCACATTTTTGCTGCCATAACAACTGATTTTTGGCTTTCAGACCATGAGGAGCAGGCTCCAGGCAGGCAAGGCCAGATGAATTGGTTCGGGGACATTACCTGCTTCCAGGCTCCATACTTCCCTGGGTCCCTCTCACATAACTAGCTATATCTTTATCACATAGAAACGTAGGCCAGAGGGGTGGGATAGATGTATGAGACAAGTGGCTGTCTGTGAGTGAAAGTACAATCCTGTGAAGTGCTGAGCTCTCACAGCTCCCATTAACTCCCACTGTCCCAAAATGGTGAAATACTAGGTACCTCTTTGGATCTGGATCATTGCTTGCATCGCCATTGTAGTCTTTCCTGGGTAAGGACAGACATCTTGCTATCCTTACTTAAAACCTTAGAAAGGAAACATAAGGTGAAGACAAATTCCTGTCACACCCACAGGCTTTCTGAGTTACAGCGTAGGCTGCTCAGGCTCGATTCTCAGTCAAAAATACATCTCAACCGCTTGCTGAAATGAACAGAAGCTAGATAGCACCACCCTGTTCCACAGGCACCTTGTGAGAACGAAACCATGAAAAATTACATGTCACAGTAGTGAGAAACAAGGAGAGAGATACACATAACTGAAACAGGTTTTGCCTCAAGGAATTTTCTCTCTTATCCTTCAAGAAATGATTGGGACCCGAGTATACTTGTGCTGTCACTGTAGCAATCTCTAGAGAGTGACCAAAACTATCTATGAGGATCAAGTTCCCATAAATCCGAAGAGGAATTAGGTGCTTACATATCTTACATGCTTAATAAATGGGGTGGAGAGCTAGAGGTCTCTTCACTGAACCTCAAGAGGACACAGTATTACACAACCCCCAAGGAAATCCCCAGATACTACAGTTATATCACCCCCTCTTAGTTGGGATGTGCACACTCTCTCAAACACAAAATTCCAGCAGGTCCACGTATGATTCTCAAGTAATATCTTCAAGTAGTACATCCTGGCATGCATGCATCCCTGTACCATGGGGGTGAAAAAGTGTCCTGGAGTTATATATCCCATACTTGCTTTGAAAACAAAGTCAACATATTACTTTTTAGACACATGACTAGCAATCTTAGCAAAGCGTGACCTTGTAAAGGTCAGAAAATGTGTGCAAGTTTGCAGACTAACCACAGACATCTACAAATCACAAGCTTAGGCAAAGCTGTTGTCTTGGTATTTCTTTGTGCCATTCCTCATTATTTTTAGAAATGTCTGCTTTAGCTAACACAGATATTATTCTGCATTTTAATTTGCAATTGTTTTTACATGTACTCTAATTAGTACAAGGTCAAAAGGAAGGCTTTTGAAAGGAGATATGAGGTTCTTTGTTGTCACCAGATGACAGCATGTTGAAAAGTTACCAAAATGCCATGGCAGAATAAAAGAGGGATTTTGCTTTTTGTTTTGCTCCTTAACATGAATTGCTGAGCATTCAGGATTTCTTTGGATCTGGGCTCAGTCATCACTTTCAGAGTGAAGAAATGACTCCTTGACAGGAAAGGGCAAACTAGATTCTTGTTTTCCTTCAATTGTATCAACATTTACAGTGGTCTGAACTATCCCCATTGTAGTTTAAACCCACAGGAAGGGGCTCTGGAGAAGGAAATCTATGTGAGAAAATACCCTCACACAGCTTCGTAGGGTTTTTTGTGTTTTTTTTTCCACCGGGGGACAGGCTTTCTCTCCAGGGGCTGTGCCACAGGGCTTGTCTCCAAATCCTAAACTGGGAAGAAGTCCTTTAGGCTGTCTGTCAGCTTTCCATCCAATATGGTTGCGGTGTAATTCCCCTGAAGACTAGCTATGGGAGATTGGGATGTCTCCTTACTCTTGCAGGTCTGAGGGGAAGACAGGGGAGGGTCAAAGGGGGAAAGCAGGTTGATGGGATTAAACTGAAGCCCAGCTATGGGAGATTGGGATGTCTCCTTACTCTTGCAGGTCTGAGGGGAAAACAAGGGAGGGTCAAAGGGGGAAAGCAGGCTGATGGGATTAACCTGAAGCCCTTCYCTCCCATGTGGGATCAAAAAAAAAGCAGGGAACAGAGATCCTGCAAATCAGTGGGAGAGAACATGAGGCTATGTGACCAGCAACTACGCAGTGTTTGGTTCCACTTAGGAGCCATTTGTGCACTTATTTAGGAAATTATACATGAATCTTTGCAGGTCTAACTTAAAGAAAACTCTCATGAGTCACTGTGTGTGCCTGAGTAAGGATTCCCAGTACTTGGCAAGAGATTATACTAAAGTGAAAAGTGAAAAGTTTTTCAATGTTTTCTGTATCCTAGTGTTTTCTGTATTTTGTAACACATTAGGCCAAGACAGTTTGTGATAATATATGAATACCTTTTTTCTTCTGATTTTTTGTCATGCAGAAAGATTTAAAATCATGTTGGAGCAATGAAATATCCTGCTTTTATTTAAAATAATGGCATTGTCGCTAGTTTTGAAATATTGAGGACCAGTCATGTCCTGGAGGACTTTCTGACTTCTTATTTGGACAAAGCGCCCCTTAAACTAATGCACTCACTAAAAACACAGAAAAAAAAAAATCAAGACTTTGTATTAAAAGATTAAAAAACAGATTTTCATCAGAAGATGTGTGACAGAGTTAGATATGGGACCCCAAGATTCGTGGATGAGGTTCAACAAGTGTCAGTAAAGACGTCACCATTTCCTGCAAGTTGAATTTGGTGATTGCCATCTGATTGCCTGTATCTTCAACTGTCTGCATCTCAAATAAAACTGATATTGTTGTTAAACTATTCAGTGCCAAAGTCAAGGGATAATGGCAGCTGCGCCTGACTTGTACATCATGGGAGCCAATAGGAAATACACCATGCAGCTCAAAAGTGACCCTGTCACAAGTCTCAAGTCATTAGGTGCTGGGCTCCTCCAAGGGTAGATCAGAGCCACTCAAGCTACCTTGAGTGTGGTGGTAGATGAAATGAGCCATCTCTGCTCAAGGACCACTCTTTGCCCTGAGGCCAACTGGCACAGCACAACTATAGGGTAAGCTAAATTGCCTTACTCTCCAGACAATGTGGTTGCACCCAAAATGTCCTTTGAGGGTGGTCCTTGACCTGTGCTAATTCCCAGCTGTAGCTGGGCATTGTCTGGAAGCGTTTGGTGGGCTTTTTTCTGAGTTCAGGCCAAAATGCTGCCAGACGTGTGCAGACACAGCTGGGGAATTACAGCCTTGTTCCTGGTTCTGCCCGTGCTCCTATATCTGGAGCAAATTCATTTCTCTCTTTAGCTCTCCTAACCAGCATGCAGGACGAGATCACCCACCTTCTGACTTGTCCCTGCACTCTTCCAACTCACATATGCAAGACAAAGCATTAGATCCCCGGAAGGAAGAGCACTCGCCCTCTTACCCGGTGTGCATAACACGTTGGAAAATAGGGGGGAGTATTTCAGCAGTGCATGATTTTCTCTGTAGGCTCTACTGTGCCATCTCCATTCTTGTAATGACGTTGCAGACTGACTTCTCATGCTTCGCTCCCAGGAAGCTTCAAAACACCTTAGTGGGACACCACAGAGAAGGCTGTATGTTGGCAGCCTAGTCTGTGCATCGTGGCTGAAGGTGATTTCAGGCCCTCCCTTCCCCTAGTGCCCATGAGCACTAAAACCAGCAAGAAACTTAAGGGAATAAACCCAAGATTTTTTCTCTAGCACAAATAACTAACAAAATTTGAGTCCAACTTCTCAAGAGCACATATCCCTTTGCTGGCAGCCCCATGCATGTCTACTGGGGCAAGAGTAGCTTCGTAGTGTCTGCTACTTAAAAGAACAGCAGTTACAAAGAGAACTAGCCACTAACATCAGCGTCTTTGCTTTTATCTTCAAACAACAGATGGTGTTAATCTGGAGCTTTGCATTCCTCAAAGTGCTGGAATCATGAAGCAACTTGCTTCCAACAGGACCCTGAAACACAGTGTAACGCTAGGGGAAACAGTCAAAATGAGCGATCAGAGCAAAATATGCCTACCATCAAACAGACTTCGAGTGAAATTCTTATCTTTTCACAAGACAAGACGTCACCCAGCTGACAATCGTGGGTCTCATTCTGCTTTCAGTCACACTGCCTGTGTCGGGAGTAGCTCGTGTGAGTCACCAAAATCTGGAGTAGCTTCAGTGACTGATATGCATTATGACAGGGTAAGACTAATAAGATCACAATTGCGTTCATACGCCAATTTTACACTGCAAAGTACGCAGCGCTCTGCAACTAGGTCACATTTCAGTGGATTTACTTCAGATTTACTTCAGTTATCGAGATCAGAATCAGTGACTGCCTGGGATGAAAAGTTAAGGTGACACTGAAGCAATTTCTTTTGTATTTCATGTGGGGAAAGCTAAAATAAATAGCATGAAAGGCCCCCACGTTATTAGCTAGTGTGTTTGAAAGAATCCTGCCGTTGTGTTTTATCTTTTCTTAACTGCAAGCCAGAACATTTAAGATTTAATTATTTAGAGAAAGGGGGAGGGGARGCGTGCCTTTTGAAGAAAGTCCCACAAGTTTCCAAACACTTCAACATTTCATTGTGGCAATCAGCCAGATGCCAAACAAAATGCTGCTTTCCACCAGGGATCTGACAGGTGGCCTTTCCAAAGTTTACACACTGAAGTGAGAGCTGATGTTCTGCTGCTTATTTTTCTGCCTTTTAAGTTACTCCTTTATTGAAGCCAGACTGCAGACATCTTTCCACGTAACAAAAGATAAAATCTTTCCCTGAATATTTGGGGATTTTAGTATGCTTTTATTTTATCCATATCTACCCAGGGGATTATTATTCACGCATTCAGATGAAGAAATGTTGGGCTGGCAAGAGAGAGAAACACGTACGTATGCAAGCAAAAGATAAGCTATTTGAAGCTTCACTGATAACACAGAGCCAGATACTACCTAGGTACAACCCAGGGAAAAGTCCCATCTTTCCCTGGAGGCGCTTCCCCTGTGCCATGCCGCCGGCAGCAACGAGTCTCTGGCCGGGAAGAAGGCTGGCACCCCAGCCCCCTCATCCTCTGGCTCATCCCCTGAGGCAGCTCCACCCGGCTCCGTCTGCCTGGGGCTCTCCACCTGCCACCCACTGGCACACCCAAAGAGGCACCTTCGGGGAGAAGCAAACGCAGTCTGTGGTTGCATTCCACTTTCCTTTATCTCTTCTTTCTCTCTGTTGTCCTAGCGCTATCAAATCTCTCCTCAGAATTTTCTGGATGCTCTTGGAAATCCTCTAAATTGAGAAAATATCAGAAGAGACAAAGTACAGGGGAAAAATGGAAGTATGATAGCTCTAGGTTGTACATCTCACTTTCCTTGCTCCCATCATGTATGGTGTCCTTACAAATACACAGCAAGGTCCAGGTGAAGAGATGAGAGAAACCACAAATTCTTCTGTGGCTACAAATTTCTTGAAGAAACAAGAACCATGACTGATTCAATGGAATTGCTCACGATTGATAGCTAGGTTCATGAGGCTCATGTCTGACTCAGTTTAACTCACTTCTGGGACCAGATTCTCACAGCCCACAAGAGAAGACTTGGGACGTGCCCTTGCCCTCATTTATATCCCGTTTGGCCATCATGAAGCCAAAGGAAAGGTGGGATATATTAGATAATGCAGTATGTAACCAAAAACTATCAGCATATAAGAGGGAGATTCTGGCAATGAAAGGCCTAAGTCCTGACCAAAAGTTTCGCTTACTGTTGGCAAGCAGCAACAGGGGATCTTTCCCCGTGTTGTGTTCGTGTTCCTATACTGCACTCTTCACCATCGCGCCTAGGCAGTTTCGGAAAGCTTCCCAGGTGACTAACATCTGGCCCATACCACCTGTTTGCTCACCATTCCCCAGGGAAGAGAGACGTGAGCAGTGAAGTGTCTTATTTTTGGTASGGATTATTTTAAATTGTTGTTATGCATGTTGATATGTATTTATCCTACAGAAGACAAGGCCGAAGAAGTAGCTTTGCACTTGAAGCAGGCAGGCAGACAGTGCTAAGTCTGTGCAGAACCTCAGTTCTTGGGGCAGTTTATTGCACTGGCTGAGAACAGCACACGAGCCTTATTTTTATGGAGGAGAGTCCTCTTCTGCCAAATGGGCAACGTTGTAGCCCATAGCATTTCTCTTATATACAAGTCTGTGTGTGTATAAATAAGATAGAAGTCTAGACATCAGTCAGGAGTCCTTGAAAACAATGTCTGTGTTGGAGTTGTTTTGCTACGCCAGAATGCTGTAAAGGGACATTTCCAATTAGAAAATTAAAAATCAAAATATATAAGTATGCCAACGGACATATTTACTACATGATATGGGTATGTAGTATTTTGTGGAGAGCCAGATCACAGAACAAAATCCTCTGTTCTCTGAAAGTTCAAAATAAGCCAAGGGGAAATGAAAATATGRCACCATCCTGCTGACTTGTCCATCCTTGGTCATAATCCTCATGTTTTGACCAGTACTTGCCATCCAACCCTTTGTTTTCCAAAAATCAGAGGAGGATACCACTGAATTGTCTGCAGGGCTAAGAAAGGCCTGCATGTGACTGAAGGGGAAGTACATTTCAGCATCACATTTTTAAGATCTCAGCTTCCATCCATTCATGACAATAGCAAAACAACCACTGATTTCAGTCGTGCAGCTCAAGGACATTGCAAAATAAGCGTAAAATTATTTACAATTGTTAGCAACATTCCACAATACTTAGAGCAGGCGGAGAAATGCTTGAACTCCTCTGTGAGTAGTAAATAAGCCAATATGCTCTTGCCATCTCTCCTCCCACCCCACACCCTTAAGAACACTAAAAAAAAAGAGAAGAAATATAATAAAAGCAACTCAACAAAGCAGGCAATTCCTAAGGAATTGTCTTGTATTCAAAATCTCTTTGAAATTATCCAGCAACTAAACCACAGGCCCCCTCATCCCTTTGGTCTTACAAAACAACAACATAGAGTCTTCTGTGCTCAGATGCGGTAATTACAGGCAACATGCACAAAGAAAAGCAAATAAAACAATTTCAATTGCCAGAGCCAAACATGCAATTGTGTATCTATAAAGGTAATTACAAACCGAAAGATCAGTCATGGTTCTTGTTTCTTCAAATTACCATTTTGCCCTGAAGAAAAACAATTATCACGTAAGTAATCCTAATAATTTTAACATTTGTTTTGCATATCAGCATCAAATCTGAATGCCCTTCTTTTTTGAGGCATCTGAAGTGTATATTCTGAGCCAAACATTCTACCTCTGACTAATTTCTAATTCAGGAAAGCTTTGGTCCAAAACCCACCAGTGGCAATGGAAAGAACCCATAGAGCTTTCTACTGCTGATTCAGATTTTTTTTTTACTCTTCTTATCTATTTTTAYGTCATTAGCCTCTCTTGCCAATAGGCATTGTAAGCATAAGGAGCAGGAAGCTGAGGGACTCCAGAGAGAGGCAAATATCAAAAGTTGACGTATTTTACTGTTGCTTTTCAGCTTTACTGTTGATATATATGAGATTTTTTTGCTTGCGGTAAAGCATCTGGTCAATAGTTTTGTCTACAGTAATAAAATACCCTGGGTACCCCCTCAATCCTTGACCCAAATCCTTGGAGAATGGCACCTAGTTGTTACCTTTCAGTGCAGGTTGATCCCGCAGGGGATCCCTTTCCCTGCTTGGAGGGAAACACAAACACGTGCCCTAATGCATAAGTACTTGAACAAAATACCTCACAGAAAGCTAACGTACTGTAGAAAACATCTATCGAGCTTGATGAAGAATCTCATTAAAGAAATTAAAAACACTAATAAAATGCCTCAATATGACATTTGGAGTACATTCAGCCTTTGGAAACATTCACCACACATTAAACACCTCTCAAAACCTACAACATTTTGTGCAGGGGAGAAAGAACTACAAATGAAAAAGCCAGATCTGGCTGCTTTCAGTAGCTCTAGCTCTCAGGAATCAGATCACAGCTGAAAAATCAGAAACAGAAATTACTGTTATAACATCAGTGGATGTGATCCTGATGAAACCTTGAAAGGTGGCCTCATTTCAGGGGCAATGAGGAGAGATCAGTTCAGACTTTTCAGCTTTTTTCCCTATGGACAAGCATATCTCCATAACAAAAACAGCTCACGAAGCCTCTCAAGGATGAGCTGTTGAGCTGATGAAGGAGCAGGCCAGGCTCATGCTTGATGCCTAGTTTGGGCTCAGCTCAGCATCTGCATGTAGAGAAAGGGAAAGTCAAGCCAGGAAGGATATTTTGGCACCATTTCCTGGCAGCCGCAGTGACATTGCATATCTATTATGTATTTTCTTTTTCATACTCTATGTATTTAGTTAGCTTTGATGGCTGATGTCCGATTTTTTGGCTTGTTTCACTATGGCTTGGCTGTACCTTTGATCGCTTGGCTTGCCCAAGTCTAGTATCACTTGATTTGTAAAGCTGCTGCAGTTTCTTAGTTGGACAGTTATAGACTGGAATCCATTTATGAAAGTTTGTTTTTAGCATTTCATGCTGCATATGAACTATTTGTTCATTCACTCATTCAGCTTGCTGAATACAGAGCAGGAGCATATACAGGAATTTGGGAAGAGGGCTGAGGGGGAAGACTATGATCAGTGAAGGTCATGAAACCCTCCTCAAAGTACCAGTGCCATTAGCAGCCCTGCACAGGAACAATGGCACAGGTTTTTTAAGGTGTTTTGTGGCAGGCATTATCTCATTTTATGATGTGTATTTTCCTTTCCTATATCATTTTTAAACTCTCTTTCCACAGGACCCACTTATGGTGTCTTTCCATACCTCAGGTGTAGGCAACGGCTTTTACCTGAGAGAAAGCTCTCAACAGGTCAAGCAATGCAAAGGACTATGCATAACATCTGCATATCACCCTTCCCCTAGCAAAAAGGAGCTACCAGCTACTGCTGCACCCCTCAGACTCAGCCACCTGGTTCCCACCACCTTGTTCAGAAGTCTACGTGACACAGCAGTACTCAGAGTACCTGAGCAGGACAGGATACAGTCACAGAGACAGATAAAGTGCCTGGCCTGGGGAACCTGCAGACTAGGAAGGACCATTTCTTATTTCCACCTCCTCCCTTTTTCTTTTCTCAAAGCCCTTCTGTTTGCCCCTCATATTTCTGCCTCCATATTCCCCTTTCGCAGGTCAGGCTTCCAGCTCTGCCTCCTTCAGCTGTGCTTCCTCTCAACTCCTTGGTTGCTTCCACTTCCCTGCCCGCCTGCTTCTAGTCCCCTCGGGCAGGTGGAGGAGTGATGGGGAGGAGGGTGAAGGCACCTGTGGAGATTTTCAAGCCACAACATGGGGTCTCTTGCCAGCTCACAAGAGCAACTCTTTGTGCTCATCAGCAAAGTCAAATGAAATGCAATGGGGCGCAACAGGTCAAGTAAGGATAAGAGTCCTCTTCTCCCTAAGAATCATATAAACACATTGTAAAAATGCTTGGAAGAACCAGTGCTTTCTCCTGCTGCGTTGTGTGCGCTGTGGTGAAATCTTTCTCGACTGAAAAAGTGCAGGAGCAGCAAAAGTATGAATACCTCCTCCCTCACTGCCCCCAAAGCGTGTGTTTCAAAGCCTTGTCAGGACTGTTGTTGTGCTAGCAAATGCAAGCACACACCACAGGCCAAGCTGCCTCTCACAGTTTCCTCCATGTGGATTTGGGGACTGAGCAGGGGCTACTTTAACTTGACATTGTTGTTTCAGCCCCAAGCGAGCAGCTGATTCTTGAAACAGCTGCAGGCAATAGTTAGCATGTAAGCGGTCACCAGCAAAGCTTTGGCATGACTGCTGCTAAGTCACTGAGCCAGGGAGGGCTTTCTACAGCAGCAAGCAGGCAGTATAGTGGGGTGTTGCAGGAGTAGGCTCTGTCCCAGAAGAAGAACTGCATGGCTTTGCTTTCAAACGACAATTGAGATATGGTCACAGGCAGAATAAAACACTAAGAGAAAAAACTTGGCAAATAGCCTGGCTGCTCATGGGAGAGCCTCTGGCTTGGCTGATTACACAGAAGCTGCTCTTCTTCCTCGTGTGGTTGGGCAAGACCTACCATAAGAGCAGCCTCACTGCCTTTCTTCCACTGGGGCTGGGGCTTGATCCTGCCCACCCTGGAGAAACAGCAGGCAACTTGTAGCAGAAACTCTTTGGCTCTGCTCCCACAGCAGTATGGCTTTGCTCTATCCTCAATTAAAGACCTAGCAGGAAAAGCCAGTCTGTAGCTCATGGTGGGCAAATGTTTTCATTAGTGGGGCCAGATGCTGGTTTAGGATATGGGTAGAATTGCATGACGACATCCTTTTCTTCTCTAAGAGTTTGGTGGTGGCTTAACACACGTGGGCACACCAGGAGATGTTTAACATGTGCAGGGTTTACCAGGAACTAGTTGTTCCTCCTTCTCTTCCATTCCCTGCTTGGGGCCACAGTACAGAAGAATACAGGTCCCACTGCATCTTCCCACAGACCACACTGACCCAGATCTTCATTTTCTTATAGGCACTTCCCGTATTCATTGTATGACTGCAAAGGAGTTTTCCCCTCCAATCTTACACAACTCCTGTTGAAGTGGATTCCAGTGGATCAGTGGCAAAATTAGAAGAGGGAGCTTAAGGGCACATTAATATTTGTGCTGCAGCAGTGGTCAGCAGCCCAGCCAAGGAACGAGCCCTGTTCTAATAAGCAAACACACAGGAGGAGGCAGTGTGTTGCTGTGCCTTTTCTTCTTTGCACTCTGCATCTCAGTAGGGATTTGGAGGTGGGAATAGGACTGCAAGGTGTGAGATGATTTACAAATGGAATGTGATTTTATTCCTGGCTCCTGTGTTAATATGTTATGTTATTTCTTCAAGACGTGTGGCCATAACTGGGAGTTATGGAGGGGAGCTTGGGGCTTAGAAGATTAAATTTGGATTTGCAGCTTTTTATTTTAGGAGCATTTTTTAAAAAATTGGCTCTTCCATACTGCCAGCAGCCTTTTTGCCTTACTGTGCTGATCAAAGCCCATTTCTGATCAAATCAGAATGACAATAGCAGATCTGTTTGAAACCATCCAAGTGTCATCTTGTACCGCACAGCAGTGTTGAAAGACGATTGCATAAGGATGAAATAGCTGACTAAGAATGGTTACATTACTCTTTGACCACAGGTTGCATTTGTTGCTTTGCATGCAAAAATTCTGCCCAGAAAAAGAGTTATTGGGCCAACTGTGTGTCTCCAGTCAAAAGCTGTCAACTGGAAAAACATATCCGTTCATGTTCAAGACCACCAGCATTTCTCTGATGGTTGCTGAGCTTGAATGAGCAGTGTAATGGAAGGAAAAGGACTATCCAGATCAGTTCCAATTTTCAATGAATTATATAATGCTTTTGTGTATCTCTCTCTAGCAATATAAGCACAGGGAAAGTGGCCTCAGAAAAATCATGATTTTTGGTATGGAACCTTTAAACCACCTTCTTAAGTATATTTGGGGAAATAAATCCTATAAAAGAAGCTGGCAGAATTCTGCAGGGAGGCTTGGCATGAAAAAGAGAGCAGCGCTGTAATTGAAATTTATTATGATGGATTATTACTGTCATATGAACAAATCCGGGAAAAATTCTGGCTTCAGGAGGGAATAAAGAAAAGTGGAGGAAACTGCCTACCTTATTTTAAGGTCACAGAAGCTATTCAGTTCAAGTAGCACAGATGTCCTTAACCAGTTGTGAACTTAGCACATCAGGGCACAGTGGATGGATGTTCTCTGAGGCTGAACTTGTCCCCAGCATTTCTTATAACAACTCAAGATACTAAAAAATAAACCCATTTACTGTCCCTTCCGGAGTATAAAAGAACTGAGCATTGTTTAATAATACTGAGCAGACCAACAGCAAAATTGCACACCACAGAGAACTGACACCATCAGGATAAAATACTGTGACTTCTTTAAACATCAACACTACATTCCCATGAACTCCACAAGATACTTTCCAGGGTGCTGGTCACTGGCAGAGCTATAATGAAAAAGATGAATACAGCCTATAGTTTGGATGTCCTTTGAACTCAAGAATTATATGAAGTGGGGATGGAGAAGGAAAAAAATGGCATGGAGCTTCCACAAAACATGAGTTCATTCTAGGGAAGATCATACCCTGCCTGAATGTCCTCTGTAATTGCTCACAGCTACCCAGCCCATTGGCAAAATGGGTGGTGTTGGCAGCAGTGGTGAATCAGCTGATTCATAGACACTCAAGTGATCAAAAATGGGCCTAACTCAGCCAACTGGCTCAACTTGGTGGTGGAAACTGCATCAGTGGAAAAATCTGTATACTGCCTACAAGACAAATTGTGAAAAAATGGAGGCATTTTGACTGTATCAGTCTAACTGAGGTGGATACCGTGGGATATTAGAAATGCCACTTTACTAACAGCCTTTATTTAGGGATAGTCTGCATAGCATTCATGTAGTTATCATGTAGCCTGCTCACAGCAGGCTAACATATACCCAGTTATACCTGGGGGATGTGGTCAAAGATCCATGGATTCCAGTGGTTCTGAGATCAGGAATTGAGTGTTCAGATTGAAGGAAACCCAAAATGAAAGAGTTTCAGAAAAAATTCCCCCATAAAGCACAAGATCCCATCAAAATGGTACGAACGTCACTGAAATGGAAATGCTGGTGTGTTACTGAGTTCCACTCCTATAAAGCTACTGGCCTTGAAACCAGAACCCTCCTCTGAAAAGTCTTCATTTTCAAAACAGACTTAATGCAGCAGATTATGCAAGACGAGGATATAGCTACTCAGAGCTGCACAGCCTGCCTATTGGAAAAATTCTTCATTTTCTGTCAAATGACAAGAGCAAATGCATATGTTGTTAGCAATGTTGCTGCAAATGTAGTCTTTTCATTATAGCTCTGCCATTGTCAATGTAAGAGCAATATATATTAACAGCTTAGTTCACAGCTAGTCTAAAAAACCCAAAGCAAGATAAATTGCTAAAGCATTTAAAGATTTTGTATATTTTTAAAATTTTTTTTTTAAAATAAAATATTCAGAGTTTATGCATACGTGAGGACACAAGTGGAATAAGCTGGATCAGACAACATCTAGGTATTATTTGTAAGATATCACATTAAAATGAGGTAAAGTTACTTGCCTTTGCTTGCAACAAGGAATATTGGAACTGTAAGAACATCCTACAACAAAGACCAACTCTCCTAGTGGGAAATGAGATTGTTGGGAAAACACATCACCCAGCTTATAACCAGCATTTGATATTCGGTTCAGACCTTTGTGGATTTGCCATCAGAGGCCTGCCCTGGTTTCAGCATGAGACTGGACTATCTGCTAGCTCTTTCCATGGCTCCCTCCAAATCACGACTGAGGAACAGAGGTTCATTTAGTCTGGTTAGCTCCAGCCCTGCCATTATGTCAATTCCTCCTGTTTTCTGGATCAGTGGCAGCCTCCAGTTATTACCCAGTGGCCTCGGTCCAAGGCTGGACTTTCCAGAGGCTGAAGCATAAAAGAACAGAAGTCTGATGCTGATGATGAGCCAGGACACTTGGTTTCCAAATCAAGATAAAACTGCAATCGTACTTATTTTTTTTCCTGTGGGAAGGGTCCTGTTTTTTTGATCTGCCCAGTATAGTACTCATCAGTATGGGCTTTTACACACATGCTTGTATACACTGCTGCCRTTGTCCTTTGTTCCAGGGCTAAGTGTTGGCAGAATAAGTGCAGTCATCAGAACATGCATTAATATGTGCAGACACACTATTGAGTAAAATCAGTCTCCATCAGAACTGAACTGTCTGAACACATCTCGGTGCTCTTTCATTCTGGGAGTAATTAAGACTGAGGCAAACACTGCCGAATCCTCTTCTGGAAAACCAAATCCAAGCACTTTAGGAAGGCACATCATGAACATTTGCTCCTACATGTTATTTCTGTGTTTCCTAGCAGAAACTCATTAGCAAATTCAGTTGTGAAGGGATTACTCATTAGCTGGTAGCAATGTGGAGCTGAAAACCAAGCAAGAGTGCCAAAGGAGGTTTTTATTTACATTTCGCACTCCAAATAAAGGACAAAGCTTGTAAATAGCAAAGGCTTGAATGTCTTGAGCTAAGTGTTGATCTTTCAGTCAGAATAATTTTTGGGAAAAACCTCAAAAAATATTTGAGGTCAGCTCTTACAGAGAAGGAGTGAACATCTAAGGTTTGTATACACCGAGGGCAGGTCCACAAGTAAGCAGCAGAAAGACTTCCCCAGGCTTGGCACCGCAGCAAGAATGCATGCAGATCAGATAACYCTACTGCCAGAAGTCTTTCGTGTGTGCTCCGCTGCAATAATTACATGAGATATTGCATGTGCATTTGCATCTTTACAAAAAAAACCCAACAGACAAACTGGTGACAATTGCACACAATGGATCCATTGGTAGTGGAGAAGTTCATGTTCATTCTGTTTTCAGATACTGTTAAAATGACACTTTTCTAAGTGTTTAGTCAGTGTCCTGATACAATTTATTTGTAAAATGTTATAAAAACTCACATGGCCATATTTCACTGAAAAGAGATTAGATACTCTTCACTTGACTTTTTGGTATTCAGCTCAAAAAGAGTACCTGACCTACTTAAATAGCGACAAATCTTTCTAGCTGCTTATATGACCCATTTTTGTCAACTTAAAGCCCCTTAGCCAAAATGTTATCGCAGACAAAAATTGAAAATTGTGTGAGCRTATCTACAAATACCATTGTTTTCATTATCAATGCACACAGTATCTTGAAATCGCTTAGTGTGGATTTGTGTGCATCTTTTAAACAAACAACTTTTGTGAATGCAGAATGAGATCTTGAAATGGGCAAAAGATGAAGAAATGCTGATCCAGCTGACTCCAGCTAAACAGTTTCCTTCAGCCTTCTGGGCTTGCTTACTTGTGTCATCTTGGAAGTCAGGGCGTACATTAAGAGTGAGGTGAAAAAAAAAAGTCCTGCAGAGAAGTACAAGGTGAGGAGGTTAGGATTCAACTCCCATCTCAAGAAGAAACTCTCTCCTTTTGTGTAACCTTAATTGACACAAAGCTGGAGGAGACCTCTTGAGCCATTGAGTCTAGACCACAGAATCTACAGTACGAAGCATTGTATATACTGTGCGTGCCCAGTATAGTTGCTGTTGTACAGTAAAGCTCATATGATGGGACAACACTTGATTCACTGCATCAGAGAGGACCAGCTGTTACACATGCACAACCATCCTGGCTTCAGGAGATGAGTTTCAGCAACGGTGCCGATTGTCACTGCCTTATGCAATTAAGCTGAGCCACAACTCTCTCTGTGGTCCTGAATCAGATTAATTTCCTCAGCTGGTGAGTAGGGAAACCTTAGAGAAAGAAACCCTGAGCAATAGTTTCATTTAAGATAACAATTGCTTCCTTTTTTTTTACCTCTAAACTCCAGCTGCCCACAATGTCATTTCAAGGATTTCTGGGTTAAAAGCTCAGGCAATGATGATTGCTTGGTATACAGGCCTTCCCTCATCATCAAAAGGTGAATGCCCAAGAGCTCCTTCTTCAGGAGAGCTTCTTTTGCTTTCACAGTGAAYGGGCAGATGTTGATTGATCTTTGCCCTGGCAGCTGGTAGGTGGAGCAGAGTCCTCCCAGAGGCAGGAGTAGGTGGGAGTAACCAGCCCTCCAGCTGTGCCGTTGGGCTAAGGTTTGCGGTCACTGGACAGACTTTGAGAAAATGCAGTGAAACTTCCTTGGTACAATGTAGTGAAAAGACCTGTCTTGCTGCAAGGTATAGCACAGCTGACTTTGCACCAGTCCGCAGTCCTTTTAATCTAGATGAGAGTGCTGCCCTAGCATGACCCACAAGCTGAAGAATTAGTTAATTTTCCCCTCTGATTAATAGCTCGTGTAAAATTAGTAGGAAGGAAAAAAGATGTGCTAGTTAACCACCACATCTTTCTTGGCGGGAGGATATAAACGTTGAAGGCAGAGATAATATTACCTCCCTTGGGCATTAGACGCTTGGTGGTTTGGAGCACATGCCTTTGATAATCAACATCAGTATCTCTTTCATGTCACTGAACAGAAAATAGGGCCTCTTCAAAGAGACTAACTCAGAAAAGAAATTGTTAAACAGGCCTGACTGGGTTGAGCAATGCTGGAAATTAAGTACCCTGGAGGGGCAGGATTAGAAGTGAGGTCAGCACTCTCAGACAGGGCAAGGGAGTATGTTAATAGCCCTCTGTACTGCCTCTGAAGTTCTGATGGTTGTCACTGAATATCCATGCGGCCTTCTCGTTCTCCCCCTCCATATGCTGCCCTGATGATTAGCATTCTGCCTTCTTGTCATAAAATACATGAATTAGCTGGTGGCCAGGAGCTTACTGGCCTAAGCTTTTGAACTGCTATAGAGCTTCAATTACACAGCCTCACTGAGAATTTATCTTTTTTTTTAATCCTGACTTTTTCATAATGTTAATCCGCTGGTAGATACTTGTCCTTTATCTAAGACACCAAGGCGTTCAGCAAATGCACATGAAAGAATGAGGCTTTGTTCCTTTGCCATCCGGACTCCTGTTTCATGTGTGCTTCAAATAAGGGAATTACTTTCTAATGACTCACAGTCTTCTTTGCCTTAACCCTTCTAGAGACAAATGACTTGCTGTACACTGATGACATCATTTCTCTCCTGGACAGTAACTGATACAAAATTAACCTTTCAGCAGAAGCACCTTTAGAAAAGCACATCTGGTTTTAGCCTGGGAGTTTCAAAGGTTCTTAATAAAACTGGGCTCTCAGTAGGAATGTGCTTTGTTATTGAAGGTGCCTTGCAGTGTCCTACYCTTCTGGACTGGCAAAGCAGCTTAAGAAGTGCTGCGGAGTGAGAGTAGGGAGTAGGGGCTGTGCTTGCAAGTGTATCTCCACAGCATAACTGAGCCCCATGGCCAGGTCCTCAAGTGAGCTTTGCCTGTCCCTCYGTCGCTGGGCCATGTGGAGACACAGAACCCTCGGAGCCACACGCAGGGGACAACGCACCCGGACCGCACACCCTGCATCAGGGCAGGCTGGCTGGCTTGGGCAGGGAGCGATGCCGATACATTTATGCTGCTTGCAGACCCAGAGCGCTGAGTCACGGGCAGCGGGGGATCTCTGCAACATACTTCATTGTAAAAATTCAAAGATACCTCCTAACGAAAGCAAAAGGAAACGAGATGTTTTGTTTAGGTGACTTAAGTCTTTCCAGCCTGTATTCTTTGAGTCCAGACTCTTTGCCAAAACCATTTTTGTGTATGGTTCTTTCTAACAAGGGGTTAGTTTCTGTCCAGCGTAAACATGTATAAACCAATTAATTACTGCCTATACCGGCCAGGAAACTTTGTCAAGCACTTTGCTAGCAGGCGCAGTATTTGAGCACAGATGCAGCGGGTAGAGTTTGGACTCTGGTGTTGGTAGCATCTGAGAGAGTTTGTCACTGCCTGCAGAGGTCTGGCCATATACTTCCTGAACTGAATGCCAGCAATTCGCTCACTTCTCGGGTTGATAAAGAAAAATGGAAACACTTGAGAGCAAATCTTCCACCATCCACTGCTCACTGTTGCTCTGGCTTAAATTGCTTTGCACATTCTGTCCCTGATCTACTCAAATACATCATTTCTTTCCATTTGCACTTATTTCCAGGAGCACCTTCTTACATTTTACCTGTTCGATTGCTTCACAAAGACTTCAACAGCCAACCCTCAAAGCTTTGCTACAGAGGACCTTAAGACCAGAAGCAGACATTTTTCCAAATAACAGCGAGTTAAGCTCCCGAGAGGCTCACAAATTTGGTGCTGTTTCTGGTGAACTAGAGAGCAGAGCCTGGTAAGCAGGGTCCTCCCAAGGTTGCACAAAAATGCCACACACATAAATGACTCGAACACGTTTCCTGTGTGCCCAGCCAGCAGGAGTGCCAAGGAAAACAGGAGAGATGATTAAAACTTTATCTCCAACAACAGACTGCAGGACTGCCTTCCCACAGCTCTTGCTTCAGCGCTGGGAATTAAGTAACGTTGGGGAGGGGTCTGGCTGGTGAGCCAGCATACCCCAAACRCATCCAGGCCTGTCCCTAAATCAGCTCCACCCAGACTGCGTAGGGAGCCTTACTGGCACCCTGGCACAGCAGCAATCTCTGTAAAGACCCAGCGAGCCAGGGAACAAGAGACAGCATTTGTGGCAGGACTCCTCTCTCCCAGCTCAAAATTCACTGCATGGCAATGTTCATCATTTAAACTAATACCTGCTTCCTTGCACAGATATACATCCCTGAAGAGATCTTCTCTCCAAAAGATCTCCAAGAATTTTACGGGCGATTAAATTTCACAGTATCTTTTTGAGAGAGGTACTGTTGAGTATGGGGGGGGGTTAAAGTAGAAGAAACTGAGGCATGGTGAAATTAAGTATCTGTCTCAGAAAGCCAAAGTGGAATCAGAAACAGACCGATCCCGAATTTCCAGTGTGTGCCATCACACACTCATTTCTCCATGATGCAACTCAGGAGATCCAATAGCCAAACCTTGAATGCTATTTTAAATTGTCTAATGTGGATGAAGTTTGTAAACCGTATTAAGTATCTAGTCCTATTTCAGATTCACTGAGCTCTCAGTCTCAATCAACTGGTATCCAGTTCATCAGTATCCATATAGGTCCATGAGGTCAGCAGAACGCTACAGCTGTAGGAAGTTTTTATTTTTCAAAAAGGGCAAAAAGGCATATGTCATAAATTCATTCAAAGATCAGCAAAACTCCTTGGATATTTCTCTCCTACAGAATGGATACAGTGCATCCCAATGCAGCCTTGACACAAGATTTAGTGCTTTGTTTATGCTGTGTTTAAGAGTTTGTATGGATTTTGTCTAAATGGCTGCAAATCAGTGAATTTTATTCAAAATGAACTCTCACTATTGTTTGCTTAGCTGAGAGACATTTTGCTGAAAAGCCAGAAGAGTAAGGGTGACAGCCCGCTCAACAAACTGTCTTTCCTTTTGTTCTGCAGAGAGAAAACATTGGGACACCACTCTCTGTTTCTTTTTTTGATCCTGCTTCAGTCAGTGATATCAAAAGATACAGCTTCAAGGTGACAAACTGGATACGTACACTTGGGACGGTAACATGGGTTCAACAGTACCGATGAGAAGAATGCAATTAAGAGGGAGCTTGATTTATGAAAAGTAGACTGATTAAACCCGAAATATGCAGACATGTAAGCAGGTATTTAGGTACTACCATTATTCCATGTAAGGATGGGTTAAGGACTTTTTTTTTTTTTTTTTAATTTGTTTTAAAGAGGTGAATTAATAGAATTCAAAGCTACATTCCCCTTCATGGTACACTTGTTACTACAAACAATACCTGTCTTGTAAAGGGGTCTCTGTTGACAATGACAGGCCTGAATAAACACTCAGCTGGCACATAGGTTTCCATTAGCTCAAGTTTACATGCCTTGTCATGCTTCTCCAGCTGTCATTTGTCACCGTGGTTTGCACAACATCAGCAAACACTATTCTCCCACAAACTTTCCCCCATTTCTTTCTTAGGAGGAAAGGAAGAAAAAAAAAAATAAAGGTGGGKGGGGGGTTACGAGGACAGCATATCACTTCTTCTGCAGGGCACTCAAGCTTTTCATGGAAGAGCAGCTTCAAGTCTTCTGTCCTCAGACCAAGAGCACAGCCCTGCTGTGCAGCGGTCTCTGAGGCAGCTCTCCCGGCATAAGGCTGCGCTCGGAGACAGCATGATGAAGCCAGAGCCCCAACGTGAAGCACAGCCAGGCTGGGGGGTTGTTTCAGTAGTATTTAACTGGCCGCAGAGCCTTGGTGCTACTGACAGATCTGCAAGCTAAGCAGTTGTCAGAAATAATCTGTTTTCAGCTTTCACTGACCTTAAAGATATATAGAAATTTCTTTGCTCATGCTGGGCTACTGGGTGCTTGTGCATATTCCTCACAGGGACAGGGTAATTCAGAGGCTGGGCACATCGGGGAACTTTAGGTATACACAAACGGCATGTACATACAAACACAAAAACCCCAAAATATTTAAGGCTTTTGGCATAAAACCTATGCCTAAAGAAAAGGCAGTCCACTCAGTGGCGTGTTTATAAATGTGCTCCAGAGACTGACCTTCACACAAAGCCAACCTTGAGCTCAGGCTGTGGGCTCATGATCAACATCTGATGAGGAGTCGTGGGACACTTTGTCATTGCTTCCCCCAGCACAAACGCTGCCCTCGGCCCAGTCTGGTTCCAGTTTAGAAGCGGCGACATTTGGCGAGTCAAAGTGACCTCAGCTTCATTGAAACTCCCTGCTTGCTATTAAACAGCCAGCAGGGATTTATGGGAATAGCAGGAACCAGATGGGAAAGCACCAGGACTGGGGACAGTGGAGCTACAGATCCAAAGGTCATTACTGCTCTGTAGGGAGCGCCTGAGCCACATGTGTGCTAGTCCAGCTCCCGGGCTAAATAGCGGCTGCAGAGCTCGGAGGCCTGGGGAGAAAACCCCCTTTCCTTCCCAGCCTGCAGACGGCCCCAGCCCTCCCCAGGCTGCGTCTGCTGCGATGGGCATTTAACCAGCAAAAGCACCTGGAAGTCAGGCTGCGCGTGTTTGTTTTTACGAGGAGGGGCAAGGGGTTAAGCAGCAAAGCAGGGATGGAAAAGCAGATGACAAGCCAGTTTCGTGGCCCCGTTCCACTCTCCTGGTGCCTCTCCAGCAGCATGAGAGCTGCCACCTCCCYGCAAAGCCCGGGTGGCTGCTTACCCCCGGGTCTCAGCGCCTCCGAGCTGCCCGCAAGGCGTACATCAGGGCCAGGGAAAGGGCAGAGCAGCAGTGGTCCCCCTGGCAGTATGGCTTTTTAGAAAGGACGGAAAAATAAGACTGTTCAGTTTCGTTGCTGCTTTCTTTGCTGTTAAGAGAGTAGGGCAGATTCGGGCATTTTCCAGGGGCACGTTGTTCAAGTGAATCGCACACGCTCCCCCTTCTAGACTTCTATTAAACAGGTAGGACCGAATGCCAGGCAGACACTGCAGGGATGGGTTTCACACCCTGCTGCCCCAAGGGCTGGGGGAGCGCACCACTGCGGCTGCAAGCCCAGCGCCTCCCACCGCCTCCTGTCACCCGTCCACCACGTGCCACCGCCAGCTCCCAGTGCTCCACTCAACACCAGCATGGGGGGACCCATGGATGGATTTGTCCATACAAACAGGTTACACTCTTTTTCCATGATGTCACCTGACTGCAACAGCGGTTGTTAAAACAGCGCTGAAACCCCCGTTTCCATACTTTTGGGGCAGGCACTTTCCTGCTGCCTTTCCTCCTCTACCACTAATTATCCTCTCTGCCAAAGCATACATCCAAATGTGTGCAAATGATGAAACAGCTGGAGCCCTGCAAAGAGCTAGAGCCATGCAGCCTAGCCCTCAAGGGCAAACTGACCCTGACAAGGAGTGCTAGAAAATCCCAAGATAAATCTGTGAAAGTAGCCTTCAAGCAGGATTTGGTGCCACGGCCTCTGTTCATCCTTAGATGTTATTGCCCCTTTGAGCAGGATGAGTATCAACACAGGGGGTGGCGGACCTTTGTCATGCAGCAGGAATGTTAACATCCTCCAGATTTAAACGGCGCCATCTGAAGAGCAGTTCATGTTCTGAAATTAATTTTTCATGTGTACATCATGAGGTCCTAATAAAAATGTTAAAAAACTGTCTTTGTTGTCCTCCGATCCCAACAGGACTCCCTTTTCCCTTGGCATTTCTCATCATTGTTGTCGTCTGTAGACAACAAGGTTGTTGTTAAGGTTATGGTACCAGCTTCACAAAATGAAAAGAATTAAAAAAAAAAAGAGAAAAACAAAAAGACAAAACAAAACCAAACCAGAAAGAAGATTTTTTTTTTTTTTTTTTTTTGGGGGGTGGGGAGGAGGGAGCAGAGAAGAAACAGAAATGTGCCAGGAAGCAATATAAAAAGAAGCAGGGACTTTTGATGTTTACTTTTCCCTCCTCCTTCATTCTTTGCTGAATTATAGGGCGTAGCATAGTGTTTTCAAAGCATCTTTTATAAACTTTATTTAGTTCAGTGATTCACATTTCCTGAGCAAGGTTAACCAAAGGGAGGGATGTTTCTCCCCTTGCCCCCGGCTGTTCCCCAACTTTCAGCTAAATTGTATCACATTGTTAAAAATAATTGTCAGAAAGGAACCTTTCTTGATCTCCTCCAACGGCATTGTTTTTCCCAACAATGTGCAGGATAGTTCATTACTTATTAATTTTAAAGAGTGATTTTAAAGTACTTTGCACAATCTGAAGCCTTAAACTTGGATGAGACAGATGAACATAGTTAAGACTGAGAACTTCATGGTATTGCCCACCAGAGCTTGTCGTCTTCTTCCAAAGACACATCCCCAGTCTGAAAAAGCAAAAAGTTATGTATGTAAGTCAGCTAACTTTCTCTCCTAGACCGAGTTGAGCATTCCCTGGGAAAAGCTGGAGCTGAGATCAGATGCACAAGAGGAGACATCAGAGCTTATCTGGGACTTCTAGGCCTACACAGACACCACCTGAATCTCCATGCTCCAGCAACCCACCTGAGCAGCATAGGCTGCAAGCTGATGCTGTGCTTGGGACGTGCCTCACTGTGACTGCCAGGACCATAAAAGTGCTGGAGTGTTGAACCCTCATCAGCTGGCAGGATTTATTTCCTCTATTTCCCATGCAATACCCTACACTGCTCTTGCTGTCCAGTACTYGCTGCTGGACTCCCAGCTCATGACCCCTGCAGCTGGAAGAATATCCCCAAAATTCATGCAAGGGCTGTATGAGGGTCTTGCAGTCACTTACTTCATCAGTTCAGTCCAACTGTCTGCACAACTTCTCATCCCTTCTGGCTACGCATTAGAAGGAACAGCAGCAGCCATGTCAGGGCTCCAGGAGAGTGAATGTATGTATGGGGGTTGGGGCCGGGGGAAGCCAGATGCTCAGTTAAAGCAACAAAAAGTTGAGTGCACAGGGCATGACAGGCAAAGCAGCCCAGTTAATAAGAGAAAAAGGTTTGAAAAATCCAGAATCCTTTAAAGAGTATCTGAATACTTAAAAAAAAAAAAAAAAAAGAAAAAGAGTAAGATCAGCATAGGAAAATTTTACCCTTTCCTGCTTCCTTTTCACTGACTCAAAGAGAAGCTTCTGCTGTCTCCACGAGAAACAACTGTAAGGTCAGATTTGTTTGAAGGGAACGGAGAGGAGAGCCTCTGGTTTCTTTCCAAAAAGCAGTTTATTTTAGATTCACAAAAGGTCAAGAAGAATAAATTGCAATGGATACTCTTCCTGTGTAGCCAAACATATTTCCAAGCAGAAACATGATGTTATAAAGAAACAAACAAGTAAATATAAGGAGGCTGAGGAAAACCCCAACCCTCAAACATTTCTGACTGCAGAATGGTATCACTCTCACATATGCTCAAGGAGTAAAATTACTTTTAAAGATGGGGGCGGGGATAGCTGTGACTTAGATAAGCACAGAGGCTCACTTTTGGGAGATAGTTACACATCGGAACAAACATCCTAGCACTGAATGAAACTCTGCCAGCATGGCTTAGTCTTGATCTCTATTGCAATCCCTTGTACAACAAAGGAAATCATGTATCAGTCAGAAAACCCGTAACTCTGCTGGAAAATGCTGAATGCACACAGTAATATATGCAGTTTGTTACCTACAGTATATGAGGTTTATTTAGGTCCTTCACCCCTGATCTGCATGCTCTAACAGCAGCATGTTTAGCTGTTTGGATGATTTTATTCCCGCATGGTTTCCTTCAAGCAGGTACATGTAGCTCCATTTCACCAAGTGATGGAGAAAAACGCAAAGGATTACCTGGAGGATGTTAATCTACTTAGATTGTAAACCAATGTCATGGTTTAATGCCAGCTGGCAACTAAGCACCACACAGCCGCTCGCTCACTCCCCCCCACAGCAGGATGGGGGGAAAAGAATTGGAAGGGTAAAAGTGAAAAAACTTGTGGGTTGGGATAAGAACAGTTTAATAATTGAAATAAAATATAATAATAAAAATTGTAATGAAAAGGAAAATAACAAAGAGAGAGAAATAAAACCCAAGAAAGACAAGTGATGCATATGAAAACAATTGCTCACCACCAACGGACCAATGCCCAGCCAGTCCCTGAGCAGCAGTGCCCCGGCCAACCTTCCCCCTAGTTTATTGCTGAGCATGACATCATATGGTATGGAATATCCCTTTGGTCAGTTGAAGTCAGCTGTCCCAGCTGTGTCCCCTCCCAATTTTCTGTGCATCCCCAGCCTACGCGCTGGCGGGGCCGTATGAGGAGCAGAAAAGGCCTTGACTCTGTGTAAGCACTGCTCAGCAGTAACTGAAACATCCCTGTGTTATCAACACTGTTTTCAGCACAAATCCAAAACATAGCCCCATACCAGCTACTATGAAGAAAATTAACTCTACCCCAGCCAAAACCAGCACATTCTCCACCCCTTATTCCATACCATTTACATCATGCTCAGGTCCCACACTATCCAATACATCCTCATTAACCACCACCCCCCTTCCCATCCTTTATACAATACACAGATATCATTTCCTTAGTCTACAGACCACCCCTGTGAAATGTCTGTAAAATGTCCATAAATGTCCACAAATGTCCACAAAATGTGCATTGAGTTCATTTAGCCCATGACTTTGGGCTCCATCTGTTWTGGTGGTCACTCAGGAGAGGAGAGGTGGTGTGCTGCGTGGAGTTATTGGGCACCAAAGCCAGCTCAGGTTGGGTCACTGCTGCACTTGCACCGCTTCTTGGAAGGCTTGTCCTCCATTGGCTCAGGTGGTTCCTGCTATAGTAACTCCTATAACATACAACTCAAATCATGGGTTACAACAATTTAAAGTATATCCATTACAATCTCCACCCCTGGTCCCTTTGGGCCAGGTTATAGGGTTTAACGTTGCAATGAACTCCTCCCCTTACCCCTAGCCTGGCTAGCAGCAAGGGGTTCCTGCTATAGTAATTCGTGTAACGTGCAACTCAAATCATGGATTATTTTCACCCAGGATTAAGTCACCTTGAGGTACACATTGGACTCCCCCATCCTCCTGCATTACCCACCAAGCGCGCCCAGGTCCTTGAGCAAAAACAATCCCATGAACAGGTTTACCCTTTCCTACTTATTTCTGTGGGCTTAATCCACTACTAGATATTTAGAATATTCTGCAGCCAACAAAAATTAATGAGAAATGCGGATCCTACAAAGGGGAAAAACTACTGGATAGATTTATATCATTGCCTATTGACATCCCTAGTACTAAGGAAGCCTACCAGGACCTGGAAGCAGCATGGCTGTGTCTCCAGAGGACATTGTTTATTTACGTGCAGCTAACACTGAGCTGGATTTTGACTTGGGTCAGCACAGGCTCTAAGGAGCCCTGCCCAGACATTTATGGAGGATGTCTACTGGCTGCCTGAAAATGGTCTGTGGCCAAGGAGGCCAGAGCCCCTCTGCTCCAAGCACTGGGAGATGAAGACAGGCTTTCTCTTTTGCGCTTACACAGCACCCCACACTGGGGGTCATAGTCCCAGAGCTATCATTTCTCCATCCTACTGCCATACCAAAGCAATAACAACTGTCTTGCTGAGTTTCCAGGTAATAAGGTTGCACTTTTCTCTAATTGCCATGATCACTGACAGTTTATGTTAATCAAGTGACACCAACATAAAGTGATGGGCTGCCAGAAGACTAGAAAGCATTTTACCCTCAGCTGTTTCTGACATGTTTGTGTGCACAGTTCAGTTTACCATTAAGAAGGGCAAATAATGACCCATCTCCAATTTGAGGCTGGGTCCCTTAAATAATAAATTGAAAGCCAATGTTTAAACAAAGAGACACAACTACAAATTCAGCTTGACACTCTCCAGGAAAAGGGTCATTAGGCAGCAGAGGCCAGACAATCTGGCCCTTAGGAGGTTTCTGCTGTATTTTAATGACCACTGAAGATATCATTCATCTTTACTCACCCCAGTTCCTAACAATACAAGGGTCTGAAGAAGTCAGGCCAGTTACTGGATATAGGTGCGTGATGGCTCTACACATGCCTTTTTTCCCTTGCAAACCATCATGCAGATGTGCAGCCTGGGGCGCAGCCCACCAAGCAACCTGCCAAGCATCAAAGGATGCATTTTGTGCACCACGTCCCAGTGTGGCACTGTGCCACAACCTGGGGGATGGGAGGGGATCTGAAGTACACCCATGGGGCCCTTTCAGGGCTGATTCACAGGAATCAGCATGACCCATGGGCCATGGCATCCCAGACCATCACTGGCTCCTCCACCATCATTTGGGAATGACAGATGTGAAACACTGCTGAAGGATTTCATAAAATCATCTGCCTGCCTCTCCTCTCCGTAATCCTGGGGCATAATCCTAAAGAAGGGAATAGGATTTCAGCAGGTAGGAAAAATATAATGTTGCCATGTGGCTTTTTCTATTAACTTGAAGAGAAACTATTAGTATCTGAACTGCTAGATGCTTGGGTACATATATAATCCTTCACTTTGGAAGACTATTTACTACTTTCTGCACCCCCTGAGGCTTTCTGTCAACACTGATATCTTCCATCTAGGATGGGAAAGCATTAAAAGTGTTTCCACTTAACGGTAATCAACTTATTTTTTAAGAACTCGTAAAACCCAAACAACTCTTCTTCCATTACACTCTCCTAGCAAAAGCCAGTAATGTTTCCAGACAGACAAGAAAGAACAGTTATATCCTATGGAAAAAGGCATTTGAAAGATAGGCTTACTTCCCCTAAAGAGAATTCAAAGGCAGACAAGTAGTTGTATAAAGAAAACAGGGAAACAACACAAGTTAATAATATATATTCTCCTAGAGTTGTGGTTCTGCTGCAAAAATGCAGAAGGGGATGGGGATTCACTGACTGTCAAGTTAGTGTAGTCACAGTAACAGAGTAAGTGTCTCGTGCATAACTGAAGGTCTTATTTTAGGATGTGTCCAGAAGCTTTTTGCTGTCCTGATATGTAGTTCTTAGAGCTTTCCCTTTTCTCCTCTGTACTTTAAACTAGGAACCTACACAGTCAGCTGCCCGAGTGAATGGAAAATACTTCTTCATTCCAGAGTGCACAGCTGTATGCAAATATTCCTGTTAAAATCCCACTCTCACATTTAACCTCTCAGCAGTCCTGCAGGTTGATATGTTCAGTCCGTTCTAAACTGTAAAATCTAATGAGAAAACGCTCCCACAAGCTGTGTCTGACCCTGAAGTAGAAGAGCTCGGTTAACCACGTGAACCTTTAATTTGTAAATGCAAAATCCTCCCTGCCTGATGCCGTTGCTTCTGACAAAGCCCGTCCTCAAACAGCAGCGAGCATATGCCATCCTGGTGGGTATGTGCTGCAGGGGCAGGTGGCCAGGTTGGTATTTTACATCTTTTTTTTTTAATTTATTTATTTTTTTAATCTGTAGGCACTTYCAGAGCAATAGATGTGCAGATTGAGTAATTCCCGTTAGGAGAATTGCACCTACAGCTGTTTGGTTTTTTGTCAGCCTGCCTCACTGCAATACAACTACAAAGCAGCTCACGCACTGGAACAGGTCAGCAAGGGACAAACTGTGTCACGATGCCCTGATTTGGTGAGGAATTCAAGCACATATTTAATTGCCAGCTTGTTTTGACTATTCACGTGCAGAAAAAAGGCAGAAGCTGAAGCGCCTTGCATAACTCGGTCCCAGAGCAGTGTAACAAGCATTATGGGAGCTCAAAGACAAAAGTCAAAATTAAGGTTTGATTCTAGAAGCCTAACCAGGGATGGGTTTGATGAGAAAATGAGGGCTGCCATGCCTAAACAAGCACATCTGGTCAACTTTATTTTTAAAAGGACAAAGACCCTTTTCTCCGAGGCCAAGATACTAGGTCTTTAATCTTTTTCCATATTTCTCATGCTTATCACATACGGGCGTATCGTAAAGATGTCTTTATCACTTCTTCCTTTTGATTAAAGGCTCTGAGTAATGCTAGCCAATATCAATAATGATGCCCTAAAAATAACATTATCATCACACCCGAACCTTGCACACCAGATCATCCAGCACGCTCAGAAAAAAAAACCATGAAGAGCAAGGCTCTTCAACTACATTATGTTTGGAGTATCATTCATCTTACAGAGAGTGAAAGCCTGGGTGATCTTTATTTTACATTAATCACACGGTTAAATTGCTCAGATATTAGGCAGGCAGGTTGGGGGATGAGGGAGGGGGAAGAGAGAGAGAAAAAAAATAAGTTGGCTCAGAACTTCATCCCAAACAGAAACCAAATGTTAGCCACTTTTGAAGTGTTGAGTCAAAGGAAACAGTGAAAGTAATTAGTCTTACTGCACATTCAATGATCATCAAACTAAAAATCAGCCCAACAGGTATGTATATATACATATAAACAGAAATACACATTGGTCAAAAATATGGTTGAGACATATCAACCATGTGAAAGGTGAGACTACAGTTAAACAAAACAAAACCATTCCCATAAAAGGCATTGATTGCCAACCAGCCAAGTTATTACAGACAATTGGTATGTATATGGGACACAATGGTAATAAGGACACTTTGTGGTCCTAAAGTAAATAACAATTGTGGGAAATCATTTTAATAGTGCTCAGAAGGATTACAAAATCCCAGTTTCATGTCACTCTACAACAGACTAATGTTTTCCCATAAATTATAGCAGATTTCAAGGGAAAACAATTAATGGTAACAGAATCAAAGACACATGAAAGCTTTCCGATTTAAAGTGACATTGCTCATTTTAAAATGGCTGGTTTTAATTAGCTTCTTCCTAAGACCATTGAAGGTACATATTGAAGGTACATTTCCACACACACTAGAGACAACTTCTGCACTCAAAAAGCTTGTAAAATTGTGATCGACAACAGCAAAATTATTTGTAAATTGGCTGAATGCTCATTAAAAGAATGAAATTTAGTAAATAGTCCAAAGATGATGTTTCTGTCCTTCACTGTCACGATCAACTGCTGAAGAAAACCCAAACTATAACGGTATTCTTAACGCAAACATCCCCAGCACATGCGAACCATCAGATCAAAACCCTGTCTCAGCTACTGGAAGGTGAGGCTCTGCATTATTCATTTTGCGTGAGAATTTTCCTTTCACTAACTTAACCTAACATCTCAGTTTCATACCTTATCAATGCTCTTCAAATAGGTAACAACCAATAAAAGGACTTTTTTCAAGATGTTGGTTTGTCAGTGCTTTAGGCATGTCTTGAAGTAACTAGCAATTAATTTGTGTATGTACATGTCTAGACGGGTGACCAAATAAAACATCCTTGAATTCATAAAACATGTCACAGATTATTATGTTTTCTACAGAGACTTAAGAAACCTTAAGACAAAAAGCAATAATAAAGTTGACCAAATGCTAAGAATTATTCTGATTTTGAACATGTTTGAGCAAGACAGAAAGAGGCATCTGACCTGCTTTTGATCATTCACTTTCACAAAATATTTCAACCAGGAATCCGAGATGCACGCGCTGTTGATTTTTTTGAGCAGTTACAAATCAAAACATGTGTGGAGCTGAAGTGCAATCAGTTATGTGGAGGTTAATAAAATGTCCTGGACTGGAATCCCTTCAACAGATCTGGTTTTAAGACTTATGTACATATGTTTGCTTTGGGTGTATTTGAAGTTGGAGTTCATTAATGAACAAAATTGCCAGTAGATCTGCTTGGCCCCTGCTATTTTCAGTTTTTTGGAATCCATTAATGACATCGGGATCTGCACATCTAGTCATGTTAATAGAACAGAATCACTGGCAAAATAAAGATAATAGTTAAAAAAAAATAAAGCCCTGAGTGTGCCTGAGTACAAGCTATTCAGACACATGATTTGCCTTTCCTTCTATGGAGTAGTGGGGTTTCAGAGATTTGAATTAGCAGATGGTACATTCCAGCTAAACAAAAGGTATTTTCTGTTTTGAGATCTCTTATAACTGGGGTACCTGGTCTAAATCCAGATTTTCAGAAGCAAGTGCTTATTTTCAGTGCCCCCTTTCCTGAACGATCAGCTCGTTGATCCTGCACCTGCTGGTGTCCCAGAACCATTCCCACGCTCCGTCAGGTTTCCGGAGCCTTGCACTGTACTCTTTAAAATATGCCTCCTGTCTGAAAATCTCAGCTATAAATTGTAGCAAGAGGGCACCACTTAAGGAGAGGGGAGATGGTGAAACAAAATGAATGGTGCGGGGTGAAAAAYCTCTGATACGCCTACGATTAAAGCCTCATAAGCTGCACCCCAGAAAGGAAAAGGGTGCTTTTTAAAATATTATTGGAACTTCTGTCAAAAAAATCAATAATCCTTTTGTGTGASCGACAATGAGCTACAATGCAGGGTTCTTTTTTCCCCCTCCTTGATTCATTCCTTTAAAAACTTTCTGCCCAACACACAGAAAGCTGAACAAGTAGAGTTCATAATCTTCTCGCAAGTGTCCATAGGACTATGCATTGGCACCTGCCTAAAGGTTTATTGTAAAATGCATTGCCAATTAGATTTCACACGGGCAGCAGAAATCAGCACAACCAGAAGATTTCCCTCTCCAGAGCACACAATGCTTATTTCTGCTTCAGATCCAGCCCAGACCGTTCACAGAGACCTGGGGGTGGCACAGGGAGTATCCTTGTGCTTTTACAACCTCTCTGCCATGAAAGATGGGGAATTCCTCCTTTAATAAGGAAGAGTTGTTTGATTTATAGCCTCTGAAAATATCTTCTTGTTAAAGAAGATGTATTTGCAGCTCCAGACAGAAATGAGCTGTTTGGAGCAAGGGGTCAGCTTGTTTCAAGAAAGAGACCTGAAGATCTCACAGGTCAGAGCCGCTCCCTATATCTTGAAGGCATGTGTCTCTTAAGTGGCTGACAGACTCCCTAGGTTTTTGGGTGCTCCTAAACACAGATGTAGTAAAGTGGTCTTATATTCAACTGGCCAGGAGATTTCATCCTTTCTTCTCAGCTATGGACTTAGCATCATGAGGTAGACCTTCATCACTTCTAACTGAAGGATTGCTGTGCTCCAGGTGCCTTGGGATGCTTTTTAGGAACAAGAAGATGCTTCATGGCTTCAGCAGAAGCATCTCTGCCTCCCCAGTAAATGTGGCTCTTTGGGAGTCTGTCATTTGAGTGCTCCATGTCCCAGCTGGGCTCCTTGCTCGGGATGGGCAGTGCCCACTGCGGAGCCCAGTTCTCTGGTGTGGGGAAGAGAGCGGCTTGGGCATCTGAAGGAGACTTACCGAGTGACCTTTGGGAATGAATRAAATTAAGAGGGAGGCAAGCAGCTACCAGAGGGAGGTAGATCCTTAGGACTTGGATACTTGGCACTGCTGGGGGAAAGGCTCTTGGCAGTGAGAAGCTCCCTACCATCAGAAATCAGAAAGTAACCCAAACCCATCATGAGTAGGGTGATGCAAAACCCCCCTCTGYGCACATGAATCTTGGCTAACCCCCCGTGATCTGCTGCAGTAGCCCTGCACGAGTTGTTTACCCTTTCTGTGCCCCAGTTCACCCTTCTGCTAAACCAGGATAAAATTACTTGCTTACCAATTGCCACAGGGAAGTAGTATCCTAGAAAAATACCAAGATAGACTTAACTAAGCTTATAAATTATTTTGATATTCTCAGATGAAAGTTCCCTGTAAGTATAAAGTTTTATTATTATTTCAGCTGCTCCCTTCCATAGCATAATTGCCAAAAGAGGCTTTAGAAAAGCCTCAGATTAACCATAATACTTTTCTTCTTAATGACTAGCAAAACATTATACTTCTCACATATGGGACACAAGCGTTTGATTTCAGTTTAGCACACCAGCATTTAAGAACCAAAGCAAGTATTGCTCCACGTCTTGCTCAAACCTGACGTAACTTTCTCCCTTGGAAAATATGTTTTGGGGACAAGTCCGGCTGTGTTTGCTTGCAACTTACATGATTTCAAATATAATTTATAGAGAGACTAACCTGAGGTCAATTATTATTACCATCTTGAAGAAGTGATTGTAAACTGGGAGTAGCTCCTGCTTTAATCATTTCATTTGCTCTACAAAGCAAAATAGAAATAGTTTGTAGTGAAAAATGTGTCTTCCAGTGTAAGCATCCAACGTCAAAAGAAATTGTAAGATTAGAAATGATAGCTTTCAGCTGTTGCTCAGTAAGTAATCAATGTTTCTTCTCTTCTGGAAAGCCAATACTCCCTCTTCAGGGGAATTTAAATGGACAAAATCAGAATGGGAGAGTTCAAGAGGCTTAAAGAGACTGCAGCCAGTTCTGTGATTCTCTCCGTAGGAGATGTTTAACATCTTGTTTGCTACCCACAACTGCCACATGTGGGTTGTGCCTGAAATGGCCATTGTTAATCTATGCTGGAACATGCCATGGGGAAGTTTGGTGAAAGGACTTGATTATGTATATACAGAATGGACTTGTCCCAACACCATAGCTCAAATGCAAGGTAAACCAAGAAGGATCAACCCATCTTTAATAGAAAGCAGGAGGAGCAATTTCAGAACAACTTCTGCCATTCTGCCTGGAGAATATCCATGAGCTGTGGTTAGAAACAAAAGATTTCTTCAAGGATTTACTAGTATTTTTGAAAACCACATCAGATGGAAAACCCAGAACCACAGAAACACAGGGTTCAACCCTGAACTTCAATATGCCTATGGCTGCCTGTGTTAATGAAAATAAATCTGTAGATATTGTAGCAAAATTTCCTACATATATTCATAACGTAATATGTAAGCACCTGAAAAGGATCAAAAAAGTGGAGGTTGCCATGCCATTTTCTGTTTTGGTCAGGAGAATGGGATTTCCAACACAAAGGCCTTCCTCTGCTCTGAAATGGAGGAGGTGTTTAGTGTGATGACCTTTCAGTACTTTCTCCTCTTGGCTGGTTGGCAACACTATCGCTTTCCCACAGTTTAATAAGGCCATTTAAGGGCCAAATTCTAATCCCAGTTACACTCAGTCCACGTTCTTCCCTCCCCCAGCCCACAGGGCTGGAAAGAAAATAGGCGATGTACCCAGCTGGGACTGAGGACAGTCCAGGCATGTATACCAGACCCCACACAGGGGTTAGTCAGAATCCGGACTTAAGACGGAAAAAACATGCAACATCCTCCCACCCCCTCCTGCTGCCACCAGTACGTGGGTCACGACGACGCCTCTCTCCGCACACGGATTGATTGAAAGCTTTGCTGCACGGAGTTGCTCCAGTTACCCAGGTTTTTTTGTAATGCAGCAACTCATCAGCAAGCAGTCTGCTCAAAAATACCACGCGCATGTATTGGGTGCTAAGAGCATCCACTATCTGAAGATCGAAGCCCTGGAAAATTGCTTCTGAAAACCAGCCATCATCTATGCAGGATAAGCAAGAATCCTTAACTGCAGAGTTGGCTGCTTGGTTTTTTTAAAAACCTATGTCTCATATTGCCTAAATGCAAGATACAGACCACAAGCAGTGTTGTATATGTTTCTGTCCAGTTAGAGCTACCTGCTTATCAAGGATGCTTGCTTCACTGCTGGGAATTTGGGTGAGAGGCACCAGCACATCATGTTTTTGTTTTAGTTGTCAGATCCGGCCTAGCTAAACAGGTTGCTCAGTGCATGGTGCAGACTGGTAGCAGTGTGTTGGGAAAGGCACCCTGTCCCCGCTCTTCGCTCCCGGATCGCGCTGCCAGGGAGGAGAATTGCCACAGCCCGACGGAGCTGCAGGGGCTGCGGGAAGGGACGGGGCTCTCCTCACTCAGCTCCTCTAGGGTGGTGAGGGCAAGGGGTGGGCAAACTTCCTTACTCCTACACACGCGACCCCCAGAAGGCTTAGGAGTGCAAGAAGGAGTGTTACTGCCTCGTGCCTCAGTGTTAAGAATAGTCTTAGGGCACGCTGGTCATATGTTTTAACATATGAAAAGGCCATAAAATTAATAAACTGTAGCATTCCATGTGGCACTTTTGTGAGGTGGTTGTTATTGCTGCACTACAGAAAGATTGTGGAGATTCTTGGAGGGTCAGTCCCCCGGGTCCCACCACATGGCRTGTCCCTAGAGCGGTGCACTGCCCTGGGCTTGAAGGAGTTGGCCTGGCCTGCTGACAGGCTCTCTGTGCGTAAAAACCAGTGCTGTCAACACAAGAAACCCCCAAACCAGCTCTGAGTCAGAGGGAGGAGTGGTGCAAAGATGGGCAGTTCATGGCTCACGTCCTGATCTCAGTTCTGTCCATCCCTAAGTATCTTTTGCTGAAATCATCTGGATTACCCCACATATCCACTGACACAAACAAAATTAGATTCTGGCCCAGGATATCTTTCCACTTGAGTTTAGTTCTTCTGTCACGTTGATACATACTACGTGGCCGTAATCAGTGGAAAAAGGAACAGCCTCTTTCAGGAAGCTGTGCAGGTGTGCACTGTTCTTACCTTTGGTCCTCAGTCATATTCTCAGTCTCCATACACAAATTTGAGAATATGCTTACTCTAAAAAGATCATGGAGCTCTATAGGGAAACTAAGCACCAGCAGCTTGACCTAGTATTGTATTTGTCTAGAAAGACACAAAGAATTGTTGTAACTAAATTATTTAATTATCTCTAGGAATCTGTTTAGGCTCAAACACCTGCAGCCCAGCTGACAAATGCCATGCTGTTCCCCTAGAAACTCATGATGGGATGGCATTCCCCATGCAGACCTCTGCAGCCTTAACCTCAGCCCCTGCACTGGCGGCTGTCACACCTACACTTTGTCCTCTGCTGCCAAGAAACACAAACGCAGTCTGAAGCAAGCCCCTTCACATGCACAAGATCAAGCAAGCCCATCTCTTCAAACCACATCCACTGGCTTTTCCATTTTGTATGCAGTATAGAGAAAGATATTCCTGATGCCAGATTCTGCCACCCTTACTTAAGTTGAGCAATAAATGACCTCGTGAGTAATCTACAGATGGCAGCAGGGTTATCTGAAGAATAAGGAACGTATTTTATGGGGAATTTCACTGGGAGAGAGGTGTTTTAGTGATTTTCAAAGCGTGAGCCTAGGGTAGTACACAACATGAATGGCAGTATCACAGTCTGGCTGCAGTGGCTGAACAAAAATAAAATTGAACATTTTACACCAGACAAAAGCCTCTGCTATTAGCAAACAAGCAGTTTGAGCTGGTGGGATACAACAGCAGATGCACTCCCAGATCTCCAGTCTGTAGGTTTGCATGCTAGGGCTGTCTTCCAAAACACGTGAAGTAGTTCCCCAAACCCTCACATTACATCTCTTAACTACAACTAAATACAGCATGTACGATTCTCACAGTATTAGCAGTAAAAACCCTGCTTTGGGAAAAAGGTGAATGGAACGAGTAAGGGGAAAAAATGACAATACAAAGCCTAGCACTTTTTTTGGTTATGATATCACCATATCATGATGGTGCACCTCCACCCCGACACACTTGGGCAGGTGATGGGGTAACCTCAAGCTGCTTCTGATGCTGTGTCCAACCTGCCTCTGCATTCCCATTAGTAACAGGAGAGGTCACAACTTCTGGCCTCAGAAGCATGGAGACATCTTAAGTGACAGCCATCACATTTTATTTCAAATAAAAGCAGCTATGTTGACCGGAGAACAACCCAGACTTGTTTTCACCCTAAACGCTTTTTTTTTTTATTTGACAGTCTGAATCAACCCAAAGGCAGTATCTGAGCTCCCTGGTTTTGACTGACATTACTGAGAGCACTGAGCAAGTTAATCATTTTACAGTCAAGAAGTTAAGATGTGTCTCATTAATATCCTAATTTGTACATAAATCTCACTGTATTGAGTGAAAAGAAAAAAAAAAAAAAAAAAAAAAAAAAAAAAAAAAAAAAAAAAAAAAAAAAAAAACACCAAAAAAACCCCACACCAAACCAAAGCAAAAACAACAACAAAACAAAACAAAAACCCAAAAAACCAAAACCAAACACAGGACTCAGACCCCACTGTTTCAGAGTGCTTTGTGCTAACTACAGACAAACACAGCAGGCTGCAGACTTCTTTGGGAAAGGTCAGGAAGTATGTTATTTGTATAAAAGGCAGTGCTGAAGGAAGGAACAGCAACAGGATGAGAGAAATGGATGGTATCCTGCCGCTAATGGCTGAGCAAAGGGGATAGACACACTGGCAGGCTGAAGACATCTGATGCATGCAGCATGCCTGCCTAGCAGAGGCCCCAAAATGTAGGGAATGGACATTTTAGATGAAGCAGAGAAAGAGGTGGGATTCAAAGTAAGGCGATGGGAAGATGATTTTGACTGTGCTCCAAGCAGTAATTGGATGTCCCACTAATCTCAGTCATACATTATCCAGAAGAGGAATTAAGAGCTACTTACTCAAGGATAAATAGAGAGTAGTAGTCATCCAGAAGACTGTGATCCTATTGCCTGAAGGCAGGGGCTCAACGGGTGTGTATCTGCAGTCAATAAGTTTAATTGTTTCAGTGAGCTTCACCACAGTAACACAGAGAATGGCTGCACACCTCTATGTATAGTGACTGTTGATACTTTACTCTTCCTGTGCCTTTGCCAGTAAGAGGCAGAACCAGTCTGCTGCTTTTCTTCACAAGTAGCATGAACCCTACAGCTGCCTGAAAGACAAACCTGAAAAACACAGAAATTGGTGCTTGCTCCATCATCGGGCATCAGCACCTCCAGCAGCAGCAGCAGCTTCCTAACCCCAAACCTGCTTTTTGTCCCTATTCCAAGTGCTGACATTTTCTGGCGTTGTCTCTGTAGTGAGCTGTCATCTGCTGAGCACCTACATCGCTGAGGCCAGGCACTTGACCAAACTATAGGAAATATGAACAACATCAACAGCCCACTGCGGAGCTGGGCCAATTGAGATTTGGCTCTTATGGCAGTTACAGCCAGTTTTGCTTTGGCTGTAGATCTCTGGCAGCAATCTGCCTGAGTGTCTAGCACGTAGGTATACCTCTTGAAAAGTGATGTCAATGAGTACTTGTGGTCCTCAGTTTATTAGCAGTCTTCTGGGAAAATATTAATAAGAAAGTTTGAGGATAAAGTTTTCAAGGACCTAAATTACAACTACCAATTCTTAAAGTTTAAATCTTCAATCATGTTGACTTTCAGTAAAACAAGCATGTGAATACCTGCATTACTTTGGAATAGACAATTTTTTGGTTTTAAAACTGAGATCTGCTGAGGAACATTGAGAGAATATCAGAGTCCATCCAACAAATTAGACTTTGTTCCAGAAAATGATCTGCTTACCCAAGAAATACAGCAGAGAAAAAACAGAAGCAGTTTAGAATTGGTTAACCTAATGTAAGTGTTAAAGTCATCATTCCTGCAGACGGTGTTTTGGACTGAACTCACTCTCCCAATTTTCTGGAATCATATCCTTAGAGGCAAACTGATCTGTTTACACTCATGTGACCCAGCTGCAAGCAGATAAGAAAACTCAGCTTAAACTAAAACCAGAAAGGTATGCAATATTGAAACTGTGCTAAGTGTGGCTGTGGCTTGCAGGATTTTAGCATGGCTGTAGCAAATAAGCACTTTGATTCATTCAGTAAGGCTAATTACATCCTAGGATCCATTAACATGTCCTTAGCTGGACACAGGTTTGCAAATCCTTCATTTAGGTGATGCCACAGCAAGGTACTTCACCATCAGCAGCAGCCATCCCCAGCTCCCACGCAGCATCCAGCGGCTTCCCAGCCCCTTACCTCCATCCTGCTACAGCGCTGCCTCTAACCACCTACTCCTGGACCAGGATCCCCTGCTCAGCTCTATTTCAGCTTCCCAATCAAAAAAGGCATCAGAGAGCAATGGTTGCTCATCCATGTGCGGGTCAGGGGCAGCTTTTGCAGAGGATGAGGTACCCACACACCCACGACAATTCTCATCCTGGGGCAGGGAAGCAGCTGGGGCTGCCACACAGGGTGAAGTTCCCTGTGCACCAATTTGTGTGCACGTAGACCTCGACATGAAGTCAATACAGACTTTTTAAAATAAAACCTGAACTTGACAACAAAATGAAGTTCTGGCATGTGATTCTTAATAACTTTCTGATGAACCCAGTAAAAAGCCAAACCTTCCAGCATTTAAATCCCAAGTACAGAAACTACTATACTATTGATAGTTAGCAGTAAGTTACAGTACATTTGAAAGGCTGAGGCATGATATAGGCATACATTACAACAAAGTTTATCTAGCAAGTTCCAGCCTTGATAAGCTAATACTGTACTGAAAAAGCTAGCCATGTCCTGCCAAGAGTACACTTTTAAGGCACTTCTCTAAAACACAGAACCAAAATAGAAAATGACTTTAAAAAGAAACAAACTATTTCCACTGTATGAAGATGGGCCATCCCAAAAGATAACCACATTGGTGAGAGCCTTTTTAAAAGGCCAGACTAAGCAGGATAGTGCACGCAAACTGCATCTCTCTCCTAGAGTTTATACCCATAAATTTGCAGATGAAATAATGGGAAAAGGAAAAGAGCTAGAGCTCACTATTTGAACTCATGATTAGGAGTTTAAATGGTCAAGTTATATGCCTATTTTTATAGATATCCTATCTTTATATGTATGAACTGTTCTTTCTTCAGCTAAGCTTTCCCACATGTGAAGTGTTTTGGATCAACAGCTATTGCAGTAACTATGTTTTCTTTGAAATACCCTGAGCAAACTTCATATTGGAGCTTTTCTCTGCAGACATTGTATTTTTAATGGTATCAAGGTTTTGATATCTCATCATAAAAAAATGGTGACATCTACTCAAAATGCAAGTTATCAACAAAAACTTTGAATTTAAGCAAATTGGAACCCATGTAGTTGAACTGTTGATGAAAACAGCAAAAATATTACTAAGGGTGTATATTTTACATTGAGGAAATTAAAGGGGAAGAGAGGGATGGAAGAGATCCCACTTTGTACAGAGTACCAGATCACTGCCTGCTGCTGTGATTGTTTGTTTTCATGGGCTACTCATAACCCGCAGTGATAGGCTTGGCTTATGTGGATATGCATCCACAAGGCTGCCAATCCCAGGATTATGTATGTATTTATAGGTAATCTATCCTCATATGTCCCTACTACTTACCTAAGTTTTAAGGACATGATGCTCTAAGAAGAAGTCCTGTCAGGAGAACCCTTAAGCACATGAAGACAGGATAATTCAGGGTGTCTTTAACAGAGACAGGCCAGATCTTACAGAGCCAGTCAGGATTCCTATGGTCAAAGATGTGGTCAGCACACGGGATAAACCAGGCTCATCTACACCATGTGATGAGACCCCACRCCTGGGTCCCCAAGCTGGGGAGATAGGTGCAAGCTCCACACAGAGACTTTGGATTGGAAGAAGTATTACCTTGCTAACATAGGTAGGGCCCATTAGCTCAGACACAGGGCTGGTTTATGCTTTTTTGGTAGGGATTTTTAAAGGCCTCTGATCAATTCACTGGTATAGTTTCCCAGTGGCCTCCTAAACAGCTGTGCAACCAGCCAAGGCGGGGCTGAATAAGGCTCTGTGGATGGGAAGAGAGCAGGAAATGCTTAAAATGGTATTTTCACCAAAAGATAGAGAAACACGGAGACATACCCCAGCATGGGTTTTACACAACCTGGAACAAGACCCCACCCTCCTCTGCTATGGAGAATTTATTCCTATCCCTCCTATATAGTGTTATTCCAACCTTTACAGCACAGACTGTATTGCTACAAGTATCTTGGTTTAGAAGGTGGCCCCACAATGTAATCCAGATTTTTAAGGAAAGCTCCCCTACTGAGCAAGGGGCTGGCAAACTTCAGAATGGGTTGGAAACTCATTTCTGTCCTTTCATCCTTAAAGCAATAGTTCTCACCCCATTCTTAGCCTGGTGTTCCTGCTTCTAATTTTCAGCTGAAGATGATCTTGGATGACCCAAAAAGCTTGCCTATTTTATTGGCTTCTCCCCTTCCAGTTATCTCCATTGTTCTAATGGAAAAAAAAAAAAAAAAGCCTCCCTCCAAACTGCAGCTCACCTAAAGGTCTGTGGATGGATTTAAGATGGTGTTGTACACCACTAGCAAGTAGTCACTGGTAGCGAMAATTTGCAGTAGTGACCCTGTATTACAGTGACCCTTTACTGAATGACACAAGAGACTGTCTGGAAAGTTTGCTGTTGCAAKTCCTCCGTCCCACTTTCCCCTCACCCTATCAATGGTGTTTGCTAGGCACAGATATTCAGAATTATTTTGTAATTGACATTAATATATTACCAACCACTTGCAATGCTCTTTCAGGCGCAGAGAATTTGGAATACAGCCACCTGCAGCACTAAAGTAACTTTGGGCATAAAATACCAGTGTCACCACATATTCACAGTGTGARCATCGCCAAAATTTTGTAGCGATAGTCAAAATCACTACAAAATCTTCAAAATCACTTGCTTGGGAGTGAGCATTGCTTCCTCTGGCGAGCTGTTGACTCAGACTGTAACAACGAGCATTTGCTGTCAAGTAACAATGCTGCAATAACTACATGAATAGTTTTCTGTGTCTTGGAATATTTTATGATTGTCCATTGGAGACAGCACAAACTCTTCCGGGCTGCACTCATTGCATTGGGGAACCTCTGCAGAAGGCAGCAGCCAGCTACCTGGTCCCAGCCTCGTATTGTAGGCAGAATGCGTAAGTCTAAATTAGCCTCCTACTGCAGAACAAACTATGAAAGCCCCAACATATCTGCTGTATTTAGTTCCTGGTAGGCTTAATYTGTGCACAGCATCCTTGCAGATTGGCTGCCTGGGCTTAACATACTTTGTGTGTTTGCTCTTCTGTTTCCTGGAGCACATACGTAACTCTTATCTCCCTTGGATGCTCTAGGGACAACGCCTGGAACAGCTCCTAAGGTTGGTGCGTCATCGCTAATATCGTTTATTTTCTTTTCATAGGTGTGGAGACAGCCACAAGGGATCCATAAGTCTGTATCTGACTCCAGTATTGTCTCTTTTGCATGTGTAGCTTGTGTTGCCAAAAACAATGGCAAGAGACGAATCTCCAATACGAGCCAACACACTGATAATTTCATGCTGATTGCCAGCCCTGACTGACCAGAAGTATTTTCAAGTCCTCCTAGTTCTGTCAGAAATGGTTTTAGACAAGAGAAAAATCCTCAGCCAGTTTCCCCTGACTACACAGGCAAACTGCTACTTTAAGTTGAAGTAATTAAAGCGACTTGTTTGCACCTACCTCATTTCAGGAAAGTCCAGCTCATTAAAAGTGTTTCTCACAGGGGCCAGTTTTCAAGAACTAAGTTTTGATGGGCATTAAACATGAACTCTGGCTAACTGAGGGTAGAGGAGTAGCTTGCACCAACTGTGCACATATTGGAAAGCGTTTACTGTCTTGAGAACTCATAGAATAAAAGATACTGCCAGAAACCGCAACATTTATCTACAGGGATTTTACTAAAATTTAAAGGTAGCAACCACATGTGATACTTTGATCTTGGACAGGAAAGTAAGATCAATCTCAGTGCACCCTGCAGTCTTACTAAAATTAATAGCTTCTTCAACAAGGAGAAGAGCCTTACTTAGGTGGAAGGTGGCACTGCTGTACAACTGCATGGCCTTGCATTTTAAACTGCATCTCAAGCCATACTGAGAGTCAGTATTAATCAAAGAATACCCACCCCTTGCTTTCCCAAGAAAGAGACTTTTTTTTCATAGCAGACACCATCGCTATTCATTTTTAGATTATAATAGTGCAGTCTTACAGGGATACACACAGGCTCAGCAATCCATTTATTCACTCTTAAGCAGCAAAGTTCACATGTATAAGGAGCTAAAGAAGAAAAACTTCCAGCCATGGTGGGAATGCCCAGCCRCTCCTTCCAAAAAGCAGCATGAACTACATGCAACATCCATCTAAATAGCCATATTAAGACTTACTCTTTTTAATTATATTCCACAGAAGCCCTCATCAGCTTGCACTAACAGCACTTTCATCCCCAGACCAGCGTCCTTCACAGTCCTTTCTTCCCTGCCTTACTTACCAACCTTTTAGCTAATGAGTAGGTTATCTATCAATTTATCACCTACTAGCAATTTATCACCTGGCCACCACCCTCAGCTCATCAGCATATACATAATGAAGCACAAAAGGTGGGGGGATGACAACAATGACGACACACATGATGAATCCCTTTGAAAGGTCAGTCCTCTGGATGAGAGGCTTCCTGAAACAAATAACTTAACATTTAGGAGGGACAGCTGGAGTCACAGCTGTAGCTGTTGAATGAAAAACAACTTTCAACTCACAGCACTTTGGAAAAATCACAATCCCAGGAAGTGTTTTATACACGCACAGCATTATTTTCGTATAAAGGCTTACACTTTTTCCTTTTTTTTTTTTTTTTACTGAAGCTGAGCTCAGTTGTCATTTTTAGACAACTCCAAAATCAACAGATATTTGTGATGATGTTTCTTTGGGATTTGCAGTCCAGAAGTATCAGCCCTATTTGCTACCTGTCTTTGTACACAACCCTTGTGGCACCTTTGTTTCTGGTAAGAAGAAATCTGTAGCTGTATCCAGTATGGAAAATACACTGGGACTACAGCTGAAAGAGGTTTGTAAGGGATCTTTTCTCTGCCTGGAAAAAAGAAAATTCATCAAGCCTAAAACATGTCAGTGCTGATTCATAGGTCATGCATGGCGTGGAACGAGCCTGGGTGCACCTCACTGCTGCAAAAGGCCCATGACAAACCCTCAAAAAGTTTGCAAAGTGAGATTGCAGTTTCTGAGCAGGCTTAACAGGGATGTGGCCCTCACAGTGGGCATGCTGCTCRTTCCCATGTTGCCCATCTCCTGGCTTTGCAGGCCAGCCTTTAACTGCGCTGTGTGCCTTCCCCTGTCCCTCTGCCTCCAGCGTGGCTCTTGGATGGTGACTGTGCGAGGGCTGCGGGACAGCCTGCCCCTCACGCAAACTTCCAGCACATTGTCGGAAGCAGCTGCTGAATGTGAGAAGTAGTTTCCCTGTCCTTCCTCCGGATATTTTATGGCCCTCTAGCTAAATGGCCCAGCCCCACAGATTATTCCAGCTAAAACCCATGTCCTACCTCCTCCCCCCGGCTTCTCTCCCTTCCTTTAGGCTTGAAAACGAAATGGAACCATACAAGATGTGTAGCCTACCTTCTTAATTATAACAGCAATGAAACCAGCTAATTATTAGCAGCTCTCCTTTTCTGAAAGGAAGTAATCAAGATGCAATGCCAGGCTAAGAAATGGTTATCCAAGGCAGATTTCTGTGTTTGTCTTGGTGCCCGCAGTGCCCTGCTTGGGTCCAAGTCAGGGAATTGTAAAGAGACTTTGAAGTAGACCCAGCGTGTCATCTGCATATGTTTGCAGCTTGTTTACTGTTAGCATGGCCAGAGCAGATAAATGATTATGTGTATTATCTGACCTATATTTGTTGATACTAGCCTTCTTCCTTCGAAGCTCCCTTTGTACACTGTCCAACCCTTGTCTGACTGCTCACAGCATCACTTCCTGCATATTCCTAAAAAGTGCCACACCACAAACTTGCAAAGGACTTCCAGAAATACTTCTAAGAAAACACTTTCTTCAGAGAGTTAATGGGACAGCTAGCACAAGTTATTCAGTCAGCTGTAATTCCCGTCTACCCTAGAAAGTCAGCACCAACTTCAGGTGAGCACGGGCTCCTGCACGGAGAGGAGGATGGCCGCGGTGCAGCCAGAGACAATTCCTTCGGTACGGCCACCTTCGGCATGGCAATAAAACGCCTGCTGCAGCTGCTCAGCTGCCGCACTGTTCCTGCAGGTCACTTTGATTCCCTGCCATATCTCACTGCTCACCAGGCCCAAATCCACAAAGACATTTCTGTGCCTAATTTTAACTGAAGTGAAGGGGAGGTAGATGTCTAAATACTGCTACCTCTTAGTCATTCGACAAGTCTTGCCTCCCCCAGGCAGCCTTGCTCAAGGACGGCACGAAATAGCATTCAGGGTAGTAGGTAAGGTAAGATGCTGTCAGCTCATCATTTTTTAAAAGCTCCATAAAAATATTCAGAGTATTCAGCCACCCACGCTGGCTCAAATTATGAGTTTCTCCCACGCTGTGTAGCCTTCAAATGTGTTTAAATAGAGCTCCTTTTACCTGAGGATACTTTTGCTTCTCATTCTCTAGATAAAAAGTACTAATGCCTGAGCTTTGCATTGCACAGCAAAGACTGTGGCAGGTAAAGGTCTGGCCAGGTTAAAGAAAGCAGGTAAAAAAGGTCTTAGGTCTGAATCTACCCTTCCACCACCTCCATATCAATGGCATTTAGATATGTTCAGTGGCATTACTCCAGGTTTATGACACTGTAAGACCCAGAAGTATTAGTATCCAGAGATTTTATTTTTATTTGCCATATCTAATTATCGAATAGCTTCTGACATTTCTGAAATTCAAAGATAATTGAAGTACAATTTTAAGATTTGTGCCTGCTTCTCAGGCAAGCTGGTGAAAGCAGATTCCTCACTTCTGCATTTTACAGTAACCTGTTTCTTCCCAGTTTCATATCTGGGATTGAATATAGCAGCCTTTGTGTTGTTAAGATACTGCTTATATGTTTAAACGATTACATCCAGTCAAATTTAGAAAAGGAAAATAGAATGGGGCTATTTCTGCTAATCTTGGCTTTTACTACGTCTATCCCTATGAAATCTAAATTCTGGGACAAATTTGACTTTACATCTTGAATGCCACAATCTCTTGTGAAAGGCAGAACCAAAACACAGACTTATACTAAAAAAATACAAGTATTTCACTTTAATTAATACATATATAACATTCAGGAATATCTCTTTGTTTTGGAAAGCTGTGCTGTAATGATGAACACATCCACAGAAGCATCCACAGAAYGCAGGCAGGGTACACGGCTCCACCAGTGCCAGGGTCTGTCACACTGCATATTAGAAGCCTGGATGAGAAAGACTTTTCTGAGTAATTCAAGTGCTGTGCAAATGAAGTTAGCAGTTTAGATACATTTACAAAAACAAAGGCTGGTGATTACAAAGCTAGAAAGAACTTGGACTGTGTTTACATGTGCTTCCTGGAAGGTAAAATGTAATCAGAGGAAGAAAAAAATTAGCTTTCAAGATTTTCTTTTTTGTTGTTGGGGCCTTGGTGGTGGTGGTTGTTTTCTTGTGGCAGGATAATATGGAAGATTTCTGTGCTCTTATTCTGTGGTGTGATCTGATGAGACAGCTGGTGGTACCCCATGCTGGAACAACAGCTGGGAATGGTCATGTAATGTTTCTGGAGAGTGCAACACAAGCCAGCAATCTGTGTCTATCAGCTATCAGTCACCTTCCTTTTAATTAGTGTCAGATGCAGTGTCTAAATATGTAGTGAAATGTCAGCAGTCCCACACTGAAATAAAGCTTCCTCAGACCCCAGGTAGAGCTCGATTGGTTTTGTTGCTGYGGTCCACTGACCTTTGAAGAAAGAAATTCCCAGTCATGCTCAAGGAGCTTTTTTCAGAGCACACATCTAACAAATGTTAGCCTTAACACAGTGTGCATTTAAAACCTTACAGTGAAAGGCCTTATACCTACAGCTAAATCCTGCTTTACTCAGGATCAGTCTCACTGAAGTAAGATTAACTAAAGTCCAGACCCCCTGGGAAATCAGAAATAAAAGGTAGCTGGAGATGGTGATTCACCCATCCTCTTGGACACCTATCTTAGGGTGAGTGATGTGCCCTCTGTGCCGCTGATTACTGGGGGAGCTAAGTGACTAGCGCCATGCTTTCCGATGGTTAAAGTTAAGTGAGGTAAAACCTACCCTTAGTTTCTACAGGTTTGCAGACTTTTCACTACAGTGAAGAACAGAAGAAAATCCATAAAATGTCAGACCGAAGGTCCTTCTAGCCCATACCCTGCTTCTCACTGTGGCCAAGAGCAGATGCCTAGGGAACAGGCATCTATGAAAACTCCCTGTAACAGCCTCCCAGTTTCCAGCCATTTTCAGGGCAGGGAYTTCCTGAAGAGGGTCTAGTTTCTACGTATTTAGTACTCTCAGGGGATTACTCTTCCATTAAATTCTCCAGTCTATCGTTGAACCCATATAAAACTTTAGCACCCACACCATCCTTTGGCAAGGAGATACACACATCAGCTTCCTGAGAAGATGTTTTGTTTGGAGCCCTAATATTTTAGTAGCTTCATCTGATGCCTCCCACCTCTTGTACTGGAAAAGAGTAAAAAATCAATCATCTACTCATTCTCTCCATGCCACTCAAGATTTTTTGTAAATCCATCACCTCCTCCTGCATTACCTCCTTTCCAAACAAAAAATTCCCAGCTTAGTCATCCTTCATACAGAGCCATTCTGTACCCTTGATCATCTTTGTTGCCCATCTCTGAACTTTTTCCAGCTGTCCTCTATACTTCTTGCAATGAGGGGGTCAGGACCTTCTGAGATCACTGGAACAGACAAGCTCACACCTAACATCCCAAATCTGTTGCAGTGCCACTTGCTCAGGATCAAAATGCCTGTCAGTGCAGTGATAAGCAGGCTGCAGCTGAAGAGCCTGAGCAGCATTACAGAGACTGCAGCCTCTGAAATAACTTGAGCAGACGCAGTCAGTTCTTCCCATCTCATCCTCTTCCACTGTAGCCGGCACATATGAGAGGTGGCAAGTCCCACCTCAGTGTGGCAGAGTCATTGCAGGACAAGGAACTGCAATGCAGGCACTGACAGGGAGACACCCTGAGTGTGGACCTTCCTGAGACACAGAGCAGGCATGGCTTTTGCTGCCTTCATCGTGTTTCTCCCGGATCGCTTCGGTGCCTTAGCCGTAGCATTAGGAGGCTGGAGAAGGGGCCGAGTTTCCCAGTTCTTCTGTCAAAAGGCAACCCTCACTTGCCAAGCAGAAGAAATGAAAACACGAAGAACTCTTTCCCTAGGATCCCTGCCTATACATGTTCATGCGGAGAGGGCAATTGTACCCAAAAGGTTTGTCGTGGTTTAACCCCAGCCAGCAACTAAGCACCACACAGCTGCTCGCTCACACCCCCCTGGTGGGATGGGGGAGAGAATCGGAAGGGTAGAAGTGAGAAAACTCGTGGGATGAGATAAAGACAGTTTAATGGGTAAAGAAAAAGCCGTGCACACAAGCAAAGCAAAACAAGGAATTCATTCACCACTTCCCATCGGCAGGCAGGTGTTCAGCCATCTCCAGGAAAGCGGGGCTCCATCACCCGTAACGGTTACTTGGGAAGACAAACGCCATCACTCCAAACATCCCCCCGCCTCCTTCTTCTTCCCCCAGCTTTATATACTGAGCATGACATCATATGGTATGGAATACCCCGTTGGCCAGTTGGGTTAGCTGTCCTGGCTATGCTCCCTCCCAGCTTCTTGTGCACCTGGCAGAGCATGGGAAGCTGAGAAGTCCTTGACTACTTAGCAACAACTAAAAACATCAGTGTGTTATCAACATTCTTCTCATACTAAATCCAAAACATAGCACTATACCAACTACTAAGAAGAAAATTAACTCTATCCCAGCTCAAACCAGGACAGGTTTCATCACCTAACACTGGAAGCAAGCATGTCTTGTAAATAATCAACATGCAGAGATTGTGGGGAGGCCATTCAGGCAATATTTCCCTTTGATTTAATGGCAGACGTGAATATGAGAGGTCTGGTGGACCTGTGCAAGTTCAGGTCCCTGCTGGACCTGCACGTGTGATATAAGGTCGGTCTGTATCTGCCTGCCTGCAGACCAGTAGCTGAAGAAGTGGGAGAGTAGGCTTCACTCAAGTAAAACAGTGGGCAGCTTTAACCCAGACGTCCTCAAAAGCTCTGTTCAAAGCCATGTGGGTTGAAGCAACCCAAAAGCTTTAAATAATAGCCTTGAGAGAAGCACTCTGGGAGGCTTTGCTTTGTTCTTTTTGGTGCACTTCACTAATATGCTTACTTTGTGAATATTTTTTTCAGCAGTGAACAGATGGCCCCTTGCTGCTCACCACAAATGTATTATTATTACCTCAACCAAAATCTCCTTTGAAAGAAAGCAAGCCGGTGTTTGTTTTGCTTCCAAATAGATAACCTTGAAAAACACAAAAACACAATAATACAGTGGAAAAAAAAGGAGGAAGGAGGAAGAAAGCAGAAAGAAGAAACAAGAAAAAAATAAAAGAAAGAGGAAAAAAGATGAAAAGAAAAAAAGAACAAATAGAACAGAAAAGAAAAAAGAAAAGAGCAAAAAGACAGTGACCCAACAGGTTCAAAGCCACTGAATATGCACCTTCAGGTATCTGCTTGAAAAACATGCTAGAATTACAAAGCTATGGTACCTTCATTCACTGCATTGCAAAGTAAAACAGCTCAGCTTGAATCATTTGGATTCTTGATAGCCAGGTGATTATTTCTTAAAAGGCGCTAACACCTTGCCCATAGTGTAATGGTCAAATAGGTGGGCTGAGGAAAACAAGACTGGTCATCGACCCCAATAAAGCCAAGGAATTCTGGATCGCATTGGCTGAGAATCCATTTTCCTTTGGGTTATGGCTTTTCCTAAGTCTTAAGCGTAATACAAACCTTTTCAAACAATAGCAGACTCAATTAAAAGTATGTGATATACAGTGTTCAGACTCCAAGGTTAGAAAAACACATTTTAAAAGCACAGCATTATTATTATTATTATTATTATTATTATTATTATTATTATTATTATTTGCTATTATAGAGTATCAGCCAAGGAAAATATTTTTGTCTTCAGAAAAATCTGAAATTCCCAGTAGGGTGGGACACAGCTGATATTCCTACTGGTTTGCTGTCTTGTTTGGAGCACCATGTGGTTCACAGCTAAAGGGCAGAGATGCTTGCTCCTGAAGAATCGCAGTCACCTCAGAGAAATGCATGGCCTACAGCACTTCATAGTTCACCTGGAACAGAAATGCAAAGGCAAACAAAGGAAGGGAGAAGAGGTAATTTACTTTGGATTATTGCTATTGGTGTGATGTCATTGTTACTTGTTAAGCTCACTTTGTACTGAAGCCTTTGCACGATATTGGTAATAATGCAGTATTAAATATGGCAAGGCAGCTGCAGCATTCTTTTATGTCAAAGAACCAAAATAATGGGACTTGCATTAACACCTACAGTGTCACATTTCTGCAATAAAAACTACTTTTTACTGCTCCAAAGCCAGGAAGACTTTATTTTTGATCTTTCAAGAGAACTACAGTGATAAGCAAGCGCCTGTACGAGGAAGGGAGAATAGAGCTGACTGCATAAAGCTTTCATCCTTTTCATCACACACATATGGTCCTTCTTCTTCCCTCAGAGTCTGGTGGTCTGCCAGGAACCATGAAATCTCCAAGCCTGGGTGCAGGAGAATCAACGAATCATGAGGAAACAACTGAGAAAGGAAGCTACAGTGATTATTGCATGAGTTAAGAAAGATACAACCATGCACTTTCCAACAGGTTCTTTTCCTCCTGCATTGCTGGCCATACACTCCATCACGCAGAAGTCTGATCTTTTGAAATTTGGGCCCTCACAGCACTTGAATCTGTTTCCACTTCACATCTCGGAGGCAATCATGAAGCAAACACAAGGCAAGAGATTCATCAAGTGCATGAAGTTCAGTAATGTGATCCTCTCCAGTAATGTGATTTGGCTCTTTTACAATGAGGAGATTTCATACCTTCACCCCACCCTGCAAAAGGTATGAATGACAGCCTGTTGTCAAGGTCTTAATTTCTAGCAGCCCGTATCAAATGTAATGCAGCTATAGACTTGATTCCAAGGCAACACAGTAGGCTGTGCAAAAAATAGGTATCTGACATCTCCAAAACGCTAAACAAAGAAACCAGCCCATGCTGCGAATTTTTTGGCTAYGATTATACTGGTGGAACTAGGATAGTAATAATCAACTGCCAAAATTTCCCTGTATGCTTTTCCTCTATTGAGAAAAATACATAGTAATCCATAAGACCATGGTTTAATCAGTATAAATCACAAACAAATGAGGCACTTYTTGCTGTTCAAGTAACATGAAAGAGAGAGTCAAGGGTTTTTTTTCCCCTTTCTCATGTGCACGAAGTGAGTATTTAGTGAATCAACTCATAGTCTGAAGAGTCCAAAGCATGTCCTCCAAGGAACTCAGCATCTTCATCTTTAAAAAGCCGTGGTGAGGCATTGAGGCATCTTCTGTTTCTGTTAAAGTCTATGGGAAATTTGCAATGGACTTCAAACTGAAGCAGAAGTTGATCCTTAGTGTATAATTCACAGAAATTTGGAGAAGACTAAGAATTAATGGGGAAAGAGCGTGAGAACTAAGAAAACAAACTAAGAGAATTATTAGTTTATTTTTAGCTCTTTTTTATTACAAGTCCATTAAGCAAGCAAAGTAAAATGTCGGATACTGGAGCCAGAGTAAAGACAACCAATAAAAGCACATGATATTATAATCTTTTGATACCTCAGATGATAAATGCTGACTATCATCATATTTATATGTCGTTTCTGTATCTGAACACAGAAAGGCAAAGTGCACAACTGATTCTCATTCGTCCCCTACAAGGCTAGTCGTTCAAGATGGATGGAGAAACATAATATTCTCAGTGCCACAATGACGAAACAACTTTTTCCTTTCTCAGTGTTGGGCCTGTACAACACAGTTAATTAATGTCATGTGTTGCCTCATAGAGAGCTTGGCAACTGCACAGCTTCATGCAGTTTGTGAAGTAAGCACCACCATCAACATTTCACAGAAAGGGAAATGGAGGCAAAGACAGCAAGTGTCTGGTCCTAAATCACTCAGCATGTCAGTGTCAAGTGCACAATCGGGGACACAGTAACGACCCCCCAAGGCCTGAGCCAGCCTCACACTGCTCTTCCAGGAATCCCCTTTCCACACAAGCCAGCTGGCCGAGAGACCGAGGCAGCAGAGCTGCAAATAATAAACAAACCAGGAGGGATGGGACCAAGCTTCCAATGGCAAATACCTCAAAGATTTCAGCTCCTGTCAGCAAAGCGTATATCCCAACACAGGCATTACTGTCAGCAATAATGTAATATTATTGTCTCTGGCTCCCACTGGAAAGAAGAGCGTATAGGAGAAATCGGTTAATGGGCGGTGATGATTAACTTTGTCATGCCTGGTCCCCTTCCTCCGCATGGCCCAGTGCTACCTCTCCATCCTTCTCCCGCTGCTCCCTGGATAGTCATAGCTCATGCAGCAGCAACAGTGGAGGAGAGAGGAGGAACTCAGGCCCTGACATGTTGTTACCCATCACCTGTGAGCCAGAGGGTTGCAATCACTGTCACTGGCTCTGTGCTACCAAGATGTAATTTAATAGATTATAGTTCTGAGAGCTGAAAATAAAAATAGCGGAAGTTACTTAACTTTATCTAACCTCTCTAACTTACCATTGCATTTTTTTATGTCCTGAAAGTGTACAATAGGAAGCTTTAACCCTGAGCTGAAAAGTAATGGCTCGACCCTGGGGTCACCAAGGTAGTTCCATGGTTTGCATGGGGTACTTTTACTTCTGGAGTTTTGTTGGTTGGGTGGGTGGGTGGGTGGGTTTTGTGTTGTTTTTTTTTTTACAGTAGTGGTCATGGTGCCTGAGCCCTGCTAGAACATTTAGTCTGACTTCTTACCAGCCAGTGATGCTGTCAGGCTGTACCATCCTTATACAAAGTACATAAATGATGAGTCAAACAGTTGAATACAAATCCACTATCATTAAAATTGTGGGTTCAGGGAAGCAGGAATCAGACCTTCTATTTATGCTTTTTGTTTCATTTGTTGCACAAGAACCCATACACAGGGCTTACAGAGATATGAAGTAGATAAGAACAATAATTCAATTCCACCTTCTTCCAAAAAGTGACCTAATTTACCTCTCTTTCCTCCTTTAATGGGAAAACAACCAATCCAAACTGGAAAAGCAGTTCAACAAATACTTACTCCACATGGAAAGACTAACCTGCATTCTCCTACCCAAGGGCCAGGGAAAACTTCATATCCTGGAGGCTGAGAAACTTCAGACAAAGGGAAAAAGCCAAAGGTTTGGCTCCATTCCCAGCCACACAGCGCCACCTCTCCTGAGCCAAGACATCTCTGGTTTGGGATCATTCCTGGCCACACTGCATAAAAGAGAGAGGTCAGGCTCTCAGAAATGTTTCCTAAGCCATGTTCACCTTTGGGGGAGAATCAGTGCCTAACATTGTCTTGGGTGGCTTGAGCCAAAGGTTTTTGAAGTCAGAGGAAAGATTCCTGCTGACCTTAGTGCTCTTTGGGCTGCTCCTCCATGTAGAGCGTGGAGCAATTTGGCCATGGTTGTTGCTTGGGAAGTGGGATACGGTATTTTGCATCAACTCCTGGTTTAGGCTACACCCCACACAGAACATATTGCAATAGTTAGCTAATATTTACTGGGGGTGGATCACAGCAGCTAGTGTTGCATTGGAAAGAACATGCAAAGATGTAAACCAGTTCTTCTATTACACAAGTGTCCCACAGCAACGAGGAGTCCAGTAAGACATGAAAGAAAGACACCGACAATCATAAAGGGCAGGTATAACTTTACGTCAGTCATCTGCACCTCCTTCTCTTCTTCTCCTTGCTAGCTGACAGAATAGGCTAGGTCACCAGAAGGCTGGACTTCGAGCATCCACCTACACATCATTATATTCCAATCACACTCAAACTCATAGTATCCTGCATGAAAAAAATACGTGACCAGCCATCCAAAGAACTGAATAATCTTGCCCCTCCAAATATCAGACAAACCTGACAGTGCCATTTCCAAGTGTGCCTCATACAGGTAGCACCTTTCTCTTTATGTGCATTGTATTGTCCTTACCATTCATTATCCAGTGGTATTCAGGTCTCTTAAAAGCTTGTTTCTACCTCCATCACTACAGACCAATAACTTCCTCAGGCARAGAGGTCTGTGGCAACAATAGACTCTGCAGGTCTGCACACCTGCATAAATATTTGCACGTTCAAACCCTTCTGCTGTAAATCTCTTGGGGCTGATATGTTAAGATTTATTCCAACCCCACCGATGTGTTCAGAAATTATGCCATCTGAATTAATGCCTTCACATTAAAGCAGTGGTGACATGACAGCAAATTCAGGCCTCTGGCTCTTTTAAAGTATCTATGATACTTTATGTCCACGTGCAGTGTAACTAAAATGAAGAGACAAGGAGTCCGTAGGAGCAATGAAATAAGTTTCATAGAACTACTTACTCCTTCAGGTCCTTGAAAATCGTTGTATGTCATTACTGGAGTTGTTCAACTAAGGCTAGCATGAATGCTAGTGGAAAGTGTATTGAGAAACAGAAGACACAGATTTCAACTAGCTGTCTCCTGAAGGAGCAAAAAAAACCCTAAGTTGCAACATAAGCAAAAATAGGGAACAGGCCTGAGGTTTTACAGGAAGAAAAGCAATCTGGAAGAGAGGGAGGGAGAACAAGTCTTGCCTGCTAGCGATAACAGTTTTAAAAGAGGTGCAGCGTTAGATCTTCTGGGGAACCTCTTGGCCCCCTTATTTTATTACTAATTGTGTTTTGAAACAGCCATTTATAGAAGAGATCCACATTGCACATTGTCAATTACTAACATATGTCCCACACTTGGCAAACAAGGCAACTCGGGAATGACATTTTGTGAATAATCAACACCATCACCAAAAAGTGCCTGCATCTTTGCTTTGGGCTTAATAATACATTTTTCCCCAAACAAGATAGCTTTCTCACGACGGTGCCAAATGGAACATATTAAGCTTTAACGATGGCTGAGAACATCGTGCGCCAGAGAGGCAGGGACGGGGCTGTGAGAGCGTGTCTCGGACCTTAGGACAAACAGCTGCGTGTGTACCAGCCACAGACACTGCTCTGCACAAAGGGGCCTCCGGGCATTGCTACAGTACAAATAATGCACTAAAACAGCGAGCTTTGGCAAACCAAGTCTGAAACTTTGCAGAGATCTGGGAGTCAATCACAAAACACTCAGCAAGATGCAATCCTCAGAGCAAGCAGCAAAAACTGCAGACAACAAGGATAAGATAGGACATGGAAATGGCCAGCTTATTGGAATAGTATGTATGGTCCACTAAAGAACCCCAAACAGACAGACAGGTGTTGCATACATGCATGGTATGTGTCTGAGGCAGGAAAGAAGCAAGGAAACACATTTGAAATATCTGCCTAGCTTTTCCCTCAACATATACATGCCAATATAGATGGGCACCACACTGATAAAGACAGGACAGGGGCTGTGAAGCCCTGTGGCCCTCTTGCCTTCTCTGAAGACCACGGATTTCAGGGTGAGCTGGTGGAGAGTCTGGGCAGCTGCTCTGGAGCAGGAACCACTGTGCTTACTTTATGTGATTCCCATTTGGCCTTATCAGGCATTTCACTGATATTTCATTCATCAAAGCCCAACAGGATGGCCAAGTATCTGCCAGACTGTGAAGCCCCACTGTGAGAAAGCACGTAGCTTGGAGATGGGGTCAGCACCGTGGGAGCAGCATGCAGGCGAGTTGAGTCCTGTCACTCATGGGGAGGGGAAGCACAGATTTCAAGTGTTTGGGAAACAGTGAATACAGGGATAATGATGAACATTTACCTGAAGTGCTAAGGATTATTGTTGGGCTTTACCTCATTTAACTTTAAGCTTCCAAAAGTTTGGTTTCTAGTCCACATTCATTGTTCAGGCTCTCTCTATAGAAACTCCTAGAGGGTGATTCAGCTTCGACAGCTCAGACCGCCCAGCTCTCTCCAGGGACTCTAAGGAAACTCAGACAAATGCCTTTGGGTGTTGTTTCACAGCTCATGCATGTGGAAAAAGGCAGGTCTCATCTGTCTTTCCCTTCTCTCATGCTCTTCCATCCTTTCAGAGAACCTCCTGGTGCTGCCCCAACCTCCCTTGGGGCAACTCCACGCTCGTCAGACATTTCCCTGAGCCAGTTTTAGTCTTTTAATGGGTTAGTCATCTACTGAATTTTTTAATTAAATCATCTGAAGTAGGGTCCCATGAGCTCACGCAAGGTAAGCAGCGGGAGCTGACAGCCAGGAGACAGCAAGGGAGATGGGAGATGGGGTGGGGAGAAGGGACTCTCCTCCTCCAGTGGCAATGGGATGCCAAACTGGCTCACTGCTTCCCATGGGGCTGCAGCCCCATACAGGACACCTATCTCCAAGACAGTGAATGGTGGATGACATGAATCCCAGCATTTGGTAGGGAAAGACCGATGCTCAAAATGAAGTTGGGACGCTTTCATCCTCTGTTTAATCCTGTAGTTATCATACAACGAACACTTGCCTTGAGGATATAAGCCAGTGATGGTATTGATAAAACACAACAGTGCCAGGTCCCTCAGCAGTCACCTCCATGTCTGCTCCATGGAGAGGAGCAGAGACTTAGCAGCAACCCTACATGTCATGAGGGAAAACTTGCCCCCAGCAGTCACATGTACCACTGCCCTTTTCAGCCTTTTTACAAGTCAACTCTTTCTCTCCCTGTCTCTCACATCCTTCCTGCTGCTTCAGAGGCACTTGTTTTAGGACGACTTTTGTTTTTAGATGTAGCAATCCTTTCCCTGAGATGAGAGCTGACTGATGAGTTGTCACTCAGTGAGAGTGATGCCATGAAGAATGGCTGAGCAGGTCCCAGAGCTGAAACAGTGGCTTATTCTGGTTGAAAAGAAACAGTCTTGGCTCTTAAAAAGTAATTGATTCCTACCAGATTGCATCCTGTGATTAAGGGTGAGCTCCCGGCACACACCATCCCTCTTGCTGGGGATGGGGATCCTGGGGTGACTTTCCCACACAGACCTTGAGCCCATGGTCCTTACTTCCACCGAGCAAGGTGAATGGCATGTTTTGTCAGTGCAGGCTCTCTTCCTTGAAATCTACAGAGTACAGATTTCTGCTGTCCTTAACTTAAAGTTCATGATTCAGACATGCCGCAGGCTGGATGTGGTGGTTGCTGAATAGCCAAGCTGGTTTTACAACTTACCTCAGGAAGGTGCGCTGTTACCCCAATCCACCACAAAGTGCAGAAAGACAGGGATTATCTGTAGGTCACTCCTAGGGCATCATTAGCTTTCTCTGGTAGTGGTTTGTTGTTGTGKTTTTTTTTTCTTGAAATATATTGATTCTTAAGCCTTAAAAATAATCACTCTCATTGGAAATACCTACTAGCTCATCAGTGCGTGTGTATCTTCCACACTTCGCTTTCCCTTATTTTCAGTCAGTTCCTAAACCCCATGTATGAACCCTGAGAAGATCTAGCAGCTTTAAAAGCTTAGGTCTGACAAGAGGCGAAAAGTCATTTAGCACCATGCCATATATATCAGCCTAATGGACTGCAGGCTTGCAGTGTTTCACTGTGTTATATTTCTCCCAAAATAATTTTCAAAGAGAAAAAGTATATTCCCCTGAAAAGTTCAGGATTCAGAAATGACCTCAGTTCCCACACATTTAAATAAAAATAACACTCCCTCTTTTAAAGCTTCTCAGGGCTCCATTTTGTACGAAATGAGGGCCCTTCACCCTTGCTCGTGTGAGGAATGCCATTAGCTTAAAAGGTGTTGCTCTGGTGGGAAGAAGATGGGCCATGATTGAAGGACCACAGATTGAAGCACTGCTGTCATCTACGTAGCCAAAGTATGTTGGGATCGTTTCCCCCAACCACCCGTTTAAGTTACTTGTTTTCCTATTTTATCAAGATTATCAATAGTTCAAAACCAGAAAAATCCCTGTAGACATCCAATTTATTCTGCACTGTTTTCAGCTGTTTTATCTCCATTTCCTGCTCTGTGCCTCGTCCTTTGAGCTTTTATTTCTCCTCTCTGGAAGCACGCTCTTTCCACCACTGCTGTAGGTATAGCTCTTCACATCCAAATCTATTCTCCTCATTACACACATAAAAATTGCAGATAGACTGCAGAAAAAAACAGAGGGGTGGAAAACCTGGTACTGTGCATGGTGTCAAAGTGCTTTGAGAACAAAGCTCAAAGGACAATCCCTAATAATTCACCTGTGACCATTTTTCTAAATTCTTATACACTCTAGTGTGAAATGACTGTATTTTATTGTGTTACACTTAACACTTCAACTCTGGCCTTTGGTATTAATGGGGATGTCCTTCAACTATAGCTGCTTTTTGCTCCTTTTCTTTGATTCATTAGTTGTTTACTGCAGACTATTAACAACCCTAGAACTAGCTTTAATCCACAGCCAGAGTCTTTAAATATAATACATCATCAACAGGTAATTATTCACTTTGAAGTCTTTCCTCCTTTTTTCTTAGCCCTGTGAGGTGATATCTGGGGCTTTAAAGTATGGTAACAGAGTACTTCCATCAAAGCACCAAAATTAGTAATGCAAATGTCAAGAAGTTGATTTGCGTACTTTAAACACAAGGATGGCAAATCTTCCTTTTCTCTCTTTCTTTCTTTCTTTCTTTCTTTCACTTTTGACTCCTGCTACAGCTTTGGAAAGCTTTTGATGCTTTTGCAACAGTGGTAGCTTGACAGTTTATACTTTAGAATTGGGTAACTGTACTATAAATGCCTGGCACTATAAATTCACTAGGAGCCTTGGCCCTTTTCATTGTGCTCAATAGGATTTTATTTCACTAGCCCCACTAGAAGTCAGCTCAGAAATCCAAGGCTGTACATTAAAATTCTAGGCTAGCACCTCTAAACATACGTTTGCGTAAGCACGAGTTCGTGGTGCTGCGTTGATTCCAGAGGTCTTTGACTCAGGTTCTTTGGCTTCATTTCAGGAAGGTCCTTAAGACCATGATTAAGTGCTTCTGTACTTAGGGCTTTCCTAAGTGCTATCTGATACTGGTATATGTTTCCTGAACTAGGATCTTTGTGTGCACACTTGCATAAACACCTGGGCCAATCCCAGATGCACTGAGAAAGACACRAGTAGTGCATCTATGACAACTCACCTCCACAGACTCACAGTAGATCAGTCTGTGGTCTCTGCAGTATAGTGTGCATTCATCTGAAGCATTTCTCAGTCTTGAAAAGTCAAATACATAGTATCATGGTGAACACCTGAGATATTTTTTCTTTTGGTCACAGTATTCCTTTTTAAACTTTTCTGCAGCATTTTATAACTTTGGTCTGTAAACATCCTCGGAAATAATTTCTGAGGAACAGCTGACCCATAAATGCAAGACAGTTGCATTTATTGAGAAAGAGAGTGCAACCTCCTCTGGTTATCCATGTCTCTCATTATATGCTTTTGGGGTACTCTGACACATGCCTTCTAGCAAAGGTGGCACTGGGCATGTGGATTTTTTTTTATTATTTCCTTGCACATTTGCAGTTCTTTCAGTTCACAGGCAGCAGTAATTACACATGCAACACATAACAGGCAGACTGCTGCTTTCCCAACTCCCAGTGACCGGCAGAATAAGTGGCGTGACTAAGGCAGTCAGCGTGTGGACCTAGCTGTTTTGATCATGACAGCATTCCTAGAAAGCACTGAAAGCAAAGAGCATCTTCTCCACTTACGGATGAAGCAGCTAAGAGCCAAGTTTCAGCCTCATTTCCGTCAGGCTTCCATTGTTAAGACGGTAAGTAAATCATGGAAGAAATGTTATGTCCCACAGGTCAGGCCACTGATACCAGCACTGGCTGGCTCACCACAAGAGGAATAAGCCAGCACATGAATTTGGAGTGCTGGGGCACTCTGTGCGGCCCCAACTGCAGGAAGACAAGTGCGAGCATGCTCCATCTTCTCCTGCTAAAGTAATCCGCAGCATCACGAGACAAAATGCATGCACACTGAGGAGTTAAAATGATGAAAATTAAGCATACAATGAACAACATCCTTGCTTTTGAGGAAGATCTAAAAGCTTCTCCAAAGGGAAAAGTAACAGCTAAAAAAGCTTTATCTTTGCAAGCATCATAAAAAAGTTCGTAAGCTATATACACTACAAAGGCACTGCCTTCACTCCTCCATCTCTGTCTGTGATTTCTTCAGATTGAAGAAACCTGTTGGCTTGAGTTCTAAAACCCCAGATAAAAGCTTTGATTTGTTAATTAAATTTTTACTGCTATCTGCATTTGATATCTCAGTCAAATTGTATCCGCTTGCAACAACAGAAAAAGTCACATCAAAGGAGAGCTCCACCTCCGTGACCTGTAATTACAGAATTTACTGCTGGGTGACACTGGCTGTAAGATGCACCTGCCAGGCAGCCTCGACATACTATCTACACCTAAAACAAAGCCGTTTCATTCAACCAGGGTGAGCCAGCACATGCCAAACAAAAGGGCTATGTTTTGTCAGGAGCTGGTCTAGCGTATTGCTTGTCCTGAGACAGACAGGAGCTTCTGAAAACAAGGCAGGGGGTTTCTGTTATCACGCTAGATCGGGGATAAGGGTGAGCTCCCACAGTGAAAGGCAGAACTAGGAGAAAAAGGAAGAGAAATGGGGATGGGAAGGTAAAGAGAATGAAAAAGAAAAGGAAGAAAAAGGAAAGAAAATTAAAATCCATCCTAGCGATTAAAACAAAAAAAGAAAAAAGCTATTCGTAAACAGAACACTGACAAAATACTAGGAAACATAGGGCAGGAAAAAAATAGGGTAGGAGAGAAAAAATAGAGAGGAAAACAGACTAGAAATCATGCGCATATACTAGTATATCTGCTGGAATCAAACTTTAGCAGGCAGAGTATTCTCCCCTTTAAACACTCACACAGGTAATGCAGAAATCCCCAATTTGTGTCAACGCGTTCTTTGGCCCTCACTTGTTTTCCACTATATTTTGAAACAAGCAGAAATGTATCATGACAAAGACTCACAACATAGTTTTTATTAAACTTGGGAGACTCCCTGGGAGCCCCAGAAGTTGTTATTAGTGTTTATGTTTGGGAAACAAAACACAAAGAAGTAAAATAAAGTAGCACTTTAAATAGGCTTGCTGGAGAGAAGTTTTCCCTGGAGTGATTAATGTACACAAAATATCCATATTACGGAACAGGCATTTTCAACAAGAGAATAATAATTTTGTTGAAAAAATCAAATTTTCTGCTGGGAAAACTGATATGGCAAATCCATGCCTATCCACCCAGAAGGCTTTTGTTCCTACTGCTTCAGTGACACAGGGACTTTCAGGTTGGCAGTCAAAAAATATCCAGTTTGGTTCTCTCACATGGATTAATGCCCAAGGCGACCCTTTCTGCARAAATAAATGAATAATAAAAAAAAATTTAATTCTTTGCACATATTGCTCATTTCATCCTGATTTTTTATTTACATTTTTCCCAAACTTTTGGGTTTTTTTAAACAAAAGAGGCTCTGATTTTCTGATCAGAATTCTTTTTTTTTTCAATGAGAGAGAGAGAAACAGAGAAACTAAAACTGCTTTCTTTGACTTACTTCGGCATGAGCCTGGCCTCACTGTAACCAGGGAAAGGTTTGCTGTTGACTTCAGTGTGCCCAAGATTTTGCACCTTGCATCCCTTTGGCCTCAGTGAACACTGACTAAACAACGTTGCTGAAAAGCATGGGGTGAGGTGTATGGTGGGATAAAGGGTCTGTAGACATCAAAGGTTTTCTCTGTTTTCATTGGAACTTCAAAACGCTGTTGAAATATTTACAAAACCCAACTGACGTGATGTCTCTGAAAGCTCGGATGAAAAGCACCCGCTATGGCAACCTGGGTTTTCAAACCAGGAGGGCCGCCAGGCCATCCCTTACCACAGCCATGCCCCAAAACTGGGCATCACCCTTTTCTCCAGTAGTCTGTCGCTGTATTGTGCTATCGGAGCCATCTTCAGCGGTGTTTTCACTGACACAGTGTGGCTTTCCTCGGTTGGCARTAGCAGGAGCGCAGTCCCAGCTGAGGACAGGACCTGCTCAGGTCCCACCATTAGCCTCAATCTTTTCAATGCTGTCTCGGAAATGACAGCGCCCGCCCCACCAGGACCGTAGGCCCTCTGGGTTTTGTCAGTGTGCCCAGCAAAACAAGGAGTAACCTGGGAAAACTGCCAAGGATAAGAAGGGAAATAGGCACACGGAGGGTTTGGGTCTCCCAGCATCATAAAACAGGTTGGGGCTAAGCTGGGGCTAGAAACCAGCACTAACTCCCAGTCCCTGTTCACTGGCCGGCGTATTTCTGGTGTTGCTCAATACCGTGATTTAACCGTGGGAAGACAGGGAGGCAGGTTACAGGCAGAGGTCCAGTGTCCCCAGCCCCAGCCTGACTGCATTAAAGTCCTTCCACCAACATGGCCTCCAACTCCCCCGAGCCTGGAGAAAAGCTGCCCCAAGAGCTATTTCCCCCTCCTGAGAGCAGAGAGGATTTCTGGAATGGTGGAAGACAGCAGGAGGCTTTCAGAAGCACTCAGGTCGGCTTTGCTCCTGCCAGTCCCCTCTCATAGAAAAGGAGGTCAGCCTGGTCCCCGTTCGCTCCCTCCCTGCCCCTCGCCCTCCTTCCAGCCCGGTCCTTTGGGGCTGAGGATTAGGGAGGTTTGGGCTTTGGCTGGATGATGGTCAAAGCTTACTGTTTTCAGAGGAAGGTGAGTATGAAACTCGAAACAAACCCCAGAGGGTGCAAGAGTGAAGTTAACATGAGACCAAAAGCAGAGGATGACCTCAGCTGGCAGAACATGGCTCTTGTGTCCCAAATTGCTTAGGTTACACCAAATTTGCAGGCGGTAAGCAGCATGATACCCTGCTGCTGTGAATTCCTGTTGTCAGCAGCCTTCACACCGTGGGTGAAGGAGCCTTGAAGCCAGGAGGATTGACACTGCCTGGGTTCTGGGAATTTCCCAAAGCAGAAGGATTTGCACATGGGTGAGAACTGACCTGGTATTCAAGCTGCTGATTTACCATGACAATGAAGGCTCTGGGGCTGGACAGAGGGGCTGCTGCCCCAGCACAGCAGGGAGCCCAGGTGGGTTTGGGGGACGAAGGCAGGTGAGATGCTCCCCAGGGAGGAAGGGGATCGAGCCAGCACATGGGATCACTGCGGCAGTCTTGGGGTGGGAATGGGCAGGTGTGAGATTAGGGACGTGGTGAAGCTGTCAAGGTATTTTGTTTTCAGGAGAAGCTGGAAGCACTCATGGAGCATTTTGTAGAAATAAGTATGCATTTGCCTTAGCTGGATTCATCCTGAGGTCTTGAAGTGGGAGCARAATTATCTTGATCAGTAAGCTTAAGGGCCCTAGAAAAAGGCGAGAGGGCTCACAAAACTCTGACAAAATATTACCAAAGTACATCTGAAGTGCGTCATTTTGCAAGCGCAGTAAAACATTTTTCATTTCCACAAAGACCAAACGAGCAGAAACACAAACGTTGACTTTCCAAATATTGAGAGTAACATCAAAGGGCAGTCAATAACAGAGAGCGTTAAAAGGCACTTTACCCAAATTGTGTGGAGGGTCCTAGATTAAATTTAACTGGGCAGGTAAGAGCTGGTCTTTCATTCCTAGAAGAGGCCACTGTGTGTGCACCCCCACAGGTGTCTGRGGCTCTTATGTGGAGGTGAAACAGCAGAGACCATGTCTCTGCTCTCTTCATGAACCATGCCCAAGTGCAGATTTACTTTTGCTCTATGTGTGGGTCAAGCCAGTTACAACCAAGTTGTCCATAAGGGGCAGAGCCTGAGTTCGTACTGGATTCCTGCCATCCATCTCGGCAATGCCATGCCAGGCAAGCCAATCCCCTTGCACCCGGAGCAAGCCAACATGTGGGCAGCACCGATGGCTGAGCACCTCAGAGTGATGCCGAGATCATAGCTAACAGAGCAGAGCCAGGTGGAAACACCAGTAACTGGAGTAAAATACATTCACAGAGAGAGAGAAMCCCCACAGCTGCTAGCTGGACATGGAAAAGAGCTGTATCTCTTTTGACTGCCTGAATCAAAGCAAGGGAAAAGTGACCTGAGAGTACCTTCCAGGGCTGTCAAGAGTCACACAGCATTTAAAAAGCCATGTCTAAAAGAAATTAAAAGCAGTGAGAGCTGTTACACACTTTTAAAGTCATTCCAGTTCAGTTATGAAAATGTATCCACAGTCTATTTGCCTAAAACTGGAGCRCTGTGATCCTTGTTTACCAAGTAAAACAAACACCTCATATGGCAGGGGGAAATGACCCACAAATGCAAGTCTTTACAAGCCTCCTCATTACAGTGAGATCAGAGTGTGCCATGTGTGCCTATCGTTTTCTCRGGGCTTTTTCTTCTCCTCTTCCTGCTTTTTGTCAACGCTTCTGAGTTCCCGTCTGCTTTCTATTTACAGTTGTTAAAGGGAGGGACAAAAACACACACCATTAGTTTGGAGTGGGACAGAAACAGGGATTAAAATGTGAATAAAAATTAACCTGATGAATGGTTCTTTCCAATACACAAGTTTGCATGAAAAGAGCATAAGGGATATACAATTATGTAGGTACATCAATTGCATAGCGTTTTTGCCATAGACCCTAAGTCCAGCATATGGGCACTGTATTCCCTTGGTTCTCTCTGCAAAGAAGGTAAAAAAGTTGATACAGGGCACAGTTTTGGAATATTTTCCTCTCATCACAGAAAACATGCTTTTTTCAGATGTGCCAACTCTGTCCCATCACTTTTAGGACACTTGTGCCAGTCCAAGTGAGGTTCTTGGTTTGTAATTTTTCTTTCTCAGAAGTCTTTATCAGTAACACTGCTCAAAACCTCCCGGCAACTTCCCCTTTGCACTGATGGTCTCCTCTTTCCCACTAACACATCGGTCACCGTGTGGGTACCTCTCAGGTGTGGAATTATGCCACCGATGAGAGCCCGGACCGTTTACTCCTCTCTACCAGAGATCTGTGCACTGTTTGAGCTTCCCTGACATGCTCTGCCCCCAGGGAGAGACGCTCCTCGTCATTCATTTCTGACATTTACTGAACCTTCCTGAGCCTGTAGGATCTCACCAGCTCCCTTGACTGCACAGACATTCRCTGAGCACCACAATACATACCTCTGCAAAGAGGCAGCTCCCTCAGTTTTTTTTCCCCTGGCAGAGCCTTAGCCTCATTTCCAACCTGCCTGCTAAAATTTAGTGCCCCGTCCAGCAGCATCGCACACCCAGTGCCTATCCCCACTGATGCAGCTCCTATTTTCCACTGGCTGCATCCTCTACAGGCTCAGGGCAGGTTCATTCCCCCAACCCCTGCATCGACAGTGCTATTCCTCCCTCAAAAGCCTCTTGCTCTGAGACCTCAAATGCCGGCTCAGCATCTGTGCGTCCCTTCACCACGGCAGCTGTCAGGCACCACAGCTCTCCCCACTGCCTCCTCTCCCTCCCTGAATGCTCACCCACCTTCAGCCTCCAAAACCCCCCGGGTACTCCCTCTTATCCACCTCAAATCTCCCCTGGTCACAACAGTAGACTCCCCATTTCATCTACTCTGCGGCGTACTGTGATGAATAAAGCTCCGCTCGGGGATTTGAGAGAATAGAAGTGAATAAACAGCTGAGATTTTCTGTCCAGCCCCAGTTCTACTATTTTAGCTTTAAGAGAAAAGCAACAGTTGGTACTAAAATAGTAATTTGGCATATGTGCTTCATTGCTTATCAGCTCATTCGCTCAACAACAAAGACAGGAAAATGCTGCGGGGGTCATTTCACCAGGAGAAGGCTCAGAAAACCTGGAAGTCTGTGATGAAAACCATTTAAATGGCATAGTCAATGGTCAGAATGAGTGTCTGTGGCAGTAAATGGGAACATATTAAAATGGCATGGGAAGTTTAATCTGTGATTGATCTCCCAACAATTACCCTGCTTACTAAATCTCTCCATATCATTTAACGAGGTGATTTCAATGTTCTAATAAAATGTGGCAGGGGAATGTTTCCAGATGTCCAGTGTGTAGGGAAGTAAATGCTTCTCTGAAACCATAATCTGTGTATTAAACCAACCAACATCATCTTCTGATTGAATTACTCTTCTGTCTCAATTATGGAGAAAGGAGTCACTGAAAAGTCATGAGATCTTAAAAAAATCCTTTCAAATCATGTCAGTTTTATACAAAACAGAAATCCTCCCTCTCTGTTGATTTCTTGGCATAAACCACCACCATTTCAAAAGTGCTGAAGTATCTGCTTTTACAACATTTCTCTAAAATTGGTTGCTTATTCCTCCATTAGAAGTGGAAAACATTGCTACTTGTGCCCTGTGATTGAGTTCTTTATCTCTGATCACTGCAAAAATGGGACCAAAATGATACCAAATGAGGTATAAGCCCAGCTCTCAAACTACACTTTGAGAACAGAGGAAAAAGTTGCGATGAAAAGTTCAGGACATYGGGAATCGCACTGGATCAGTCCACTTGTCAAACACGCCTTGCAGCCGACACTGGGAGGTCACTAGGGTTTGCAGCCTGCTGTGCAGCACTTCTTCAGCATGAAGATTGATTTTTTTTTTTTTTAATTATTTTTTCATTTACAAGGGTGCCTCCTGCAACCGCTGGTCTGATTTCCGTACTTCAAAGAGCTCATACCGAAGTGTTCACATGACACATCACCAGACCCATGCCTGCCATTGCTCATGTGTAGTATATACAGCAACCATTGCACCACACTAGAGGATGACTATGAGCAGCACTGGCCTCTCCCAGACGCCCTGGGTAACTGCGTGGGGTGACACACGGCTGTAGCATTTGGCCCAGGTTTGCCAGACCTGCCCCCCACAAACCATTCTTCAGCCAAACACTTAGGGTGACCTTCATGCTCTTTAAAGTGTTTTGATGCCAAATATCTCAGAGGAGTTTTGGTGTGTGTCCATATCTGTCTTGTACAAAGCAACTTGACACCTTAAAAATTGAGGGCTAAACTACCCCCCCTCATTACCTCTCCCTTCTCTACCTGTGATTTTGGGCAGTGACATATAACTACTACAGTGCGCAGGACCCATGTCTCTATTTTCCTTCCACTTGAGACTAGATGATTTATCTTTGTCTGTATTCACCCATCAAAAACAAATAAAAACTCAATTAATCCCTGACAGCTGAGGTCACACCATGTCTTGATTTCAGTGAGTGCAAACACAGCCCTCTTAGCAGAGAGAAAAGGGAAAAAGAGTGGCACACTTAACCCCTGCTCTGTAAATAGTCTTGTTAGCTTTCAGCTATCACAAAAGCATATCCCACATTGCATATGGCAAATATTAACCAGATATTGACTGCAGCTCTATTCACATGACAGTAAGTAATGCGTTCGGTCCTCCAGGTTAGCTGTGTTTGGATGTGAAGGTCTATATTGACCTTTGAAAGATTACAGAGGAGGAAGGGRATACTTTCAATGGTCAATATTTTACAACGTGCAGTCAGGTGAGTGCTTAGTGCCACAGCTCAGAGCAGCAGCCCAAGGCGGGTATTTCGTTCCATGCCTTTGAACGATATATCAGCTAAACAAGCTGAAATGTGCAACTGAGTTTATTTTAGAAACGGTAAAAAATGATGCTGAAAGCAAACTTTGTGCATGAAGTGTCTGTCATATCCAGGGAGCTTGAAATTATAGAATATACTTATACAGGTTGTCCACTTTAATATGTTGTCAAAGGGTGTGAAGGCCAAGTTAAAGATTAAATTTCCCTTTCTCTTCCCTGCATATGATATAGTGATATGACCCAGATGATAATACAGAAACAAAAATTGCCTGGGTTTGCCTACCCACAGGGTTCATTTGGTTAACTTTCTGATTATTAATTCCAGTAATTAGCGAGTGCTCAATAAATGGGGATGTTGTGAAATCTGATCTTCTGAAACTGAGGTCCCAGCGTTCTCTTTTGACGTGTAAGAGGACTGCAGTCCTGTCTGGCCTTCACAGTTAGCAGCCACTTACGCTACGGTCTGCGCATTTTGTTGCCAAAGAGAACAGAACTGGATATTCCTTGTCACTGCACRTGCTTGTTGGGAGATATGCATTCCCTAAAAAAAGAGATATGTCATTCCTTCATAGACTTTTTCTGGCATACAGCAGTCTTGCTGCCACTAGCTATTGCTGCTGGGCAATATGAGAGCTGTATCTGTTTTCTGTTAATTAACTTGGGCTAAGTAATTCATAGTGAGTATTTGTCTCTATCCAGGAGGGAGGGGCAAGAATGATTAAGGGCTTAGAAAGGTTATATCAGTGCATTTTGTTTCTCACCCAAGAAAAGGTGGAGCGTGACACTCTTCCTGCAATGCTACCTTCATTTCTAGAGCCAGCCTTGGTGTCCCTGCCTATTTCTCACTTGGACATCCACACTGGCATCCACACCTAAGGATGGGGACACTGTCTTATTCGTGTGAGCAGCTAAACTTCTCTCTGAGCTTCCTCAGCAACATTTAGCAGAAGAAACTCCGTAAGCACCATATTTTCATGGGTTTAACCCCAAGTTGTATGCAACGTCCACTCCCACCAGTGTACCATATGCCTTCCAATAGTCCTAATTCTTACCCTCCCTTTCAAATCTGTCYTTTCAAATCTGTGAGGGCTATCTGAAGGTGTACACCATTTACAGTTTTATTCCAAAAAAGAGGACTTTTAAAGAGGCTGAAGTTACCTCAGACTGCGCCATACCTTTGAAAAAATGGCAGTCCTGCTTGCTGAAGTACTCTCTTCTTCCACTTGCTGTGCAAAGATCTCAAACCTACATCTTCGTCAGATCCGGTGGGTAGCACAGCAGGCTCCATTTCTCCATTCCTAGATATGATATCTGTCCATGAGCTTGTCTAGGCACCAACTTATTCCATTACTGCTGCCGAGTTTCCTTCTGCTATAGTTCCCTGCTATAACAACAGGCAGGCAGATATGTTAGAGCAGCAACGTATCTTAGGAAGCAAGAGGAAATGAAGGGAAAAGAGGACAAAAAAATATCAATTAAAGCAGGAATTCAAAACAACTTTGAAAAAATAAATGGTAAAAATGGCTCAGCTTAAAGAAGTTATTTATCTTAATTTGTAGGTAATTCAAAGTGGCAATACAAAATCAGTTAATTATAAAGTACATGTGGAAGACATTTAATATTCAGGGAACAAAACAAGAAATATTGCTGTCAGAAGTGAGGCAAAACAAGAGACTGGAATCAATCAATCTGAAATTATTCATAAGATTACAGAGCAGTGTATATCTGATATGTTGGACAGTTTTCTCGACATTTCAGTCACGAGGGAGTACACATTTCAAGCCTGCCACTTCAGGAGGAGACAATGAGTACATGGAACAGCCTAGCAGAAACCTTGATGTAAGAGGAAAAGTTTTATTAACATGAAACTGTCCAGAGTCCTCTCCTTATCACAACAAGTACAATTAAAAGTTCTTCCGCTAATGAATAGAATACTTCCTTCATTTACAAAATAATGTACCATAAGGGAAACTGCGCACTGAGTAGACATTCATCCTCAAAGACTTGCTTTATTAAAAGCTCAACGTGAAAAGCTCTAAAGAATTTCAACAAAACAGTTTGGAAATCTTCAGGGATATCTTATGCCGTGCCTCAAACAAGACCCCAGGGCAAAAAAATTAGAAAACATTAAGATTGATGAGATAAGAGTGATCCTGCAATTACACAACACCTCAGGAGAGGTGCACCTTTCACAGAGCACAGTTGCAAGATCTGTCATCAGCATCAAAGAGAACTGCATATAATAGCAAGCCCAGAGAACTCCAAACAAAGCTGAGAGCCATACAGGAAAAGTGGTAGTGTGATAAAGCAGAGGAAATCCAGCTGTACGCTGATAAGCATGAAAGGGTTTTGCGAGTCAACGTGAAGAGGCCCCGGTCTGGTGACTCCGGTCTAATAACGGGCAAATTGCTTGCAACCTTCAGTCCTACATAGGACACCTCGAAGAAAAGGCTGGAAGAATCTTGTTTGCTGCAGCCTGTGTTTGCATTGCTCACACGCAGCCAAGTCACTAAATATTCACCTCAAAGTCTCTAACCTATTTCAGAGGGTTGTAAGAACTGTGATATTACTGTTTGTCTCAACAAGATGAAAGTCGTGTCCAGGGCTGCCCCTGCTAAACTGCAAGAGCCTCTGGCATTACTGTTGATAGATAATCACAATGTGCAATACAGAAAGCCAAATAAACCCAATGTCTAAGGGAGCCACCATCTTCAGAGAAATGGCATTTCTCTCTTCAGCTCAAACACCCACTGTGGGTACAAGGTGTGAAGACTTGACAATCAGTTTTACTAGTATTAAGAGAGATACGTAGATTATTATTCACTCCTTTTCTTTTGAGCTATTTTATCTCTGTCACATATTCAAATTGTGATGAGTCTTAAAAATCAAGCTAGCAGCAAAGTGCCTTAACATTCAATAGCTAGAAGATAAATCTAAAATTCAAAGTGGAAATAAATGGAGGCAATTACGTATTGGAATAAGACATTAAGGGAAGTGGTAAATTTGTCATACCTTTAAGTCTTTAAATCATTATTTAATATCTTCCTAAGAGAGGTGTTGTAATTTAACAAAAATGTGCTGGATTCAGTAATGGAATTACGTGACAATGTTCCTTGGTCTGTAAAAGCTTAAAAGAAAATAATTCATTGGTTAGTAAAATTGTTTCCAAACTGAAATTTAAATGTTTCCAGTGAGTGAAACCTGCTGCCCACCCACATCCCATGGAAGTACTCAAAACTGCATCGAAGTGAAGCTTAAATTGTGCATAGGCCTTCTGCTGGCCCTCTGCGGTAGGGAAAAATGCATCCTAGTCAATCAGGGAACTTAGAGGTCAGGACTTCCAGCTACTAATCACAAACATACATGTATCTAGCATATCTTTAATGTGTACACATGGAAGTCTGCTTTATTCTGTCACTCACTGGAAGCCCAAAAGGGATATTCCTTTGACTCTGAGTCACCAGAGCAAGCAAAATCTCAACTTTATAAAACGATATCTCTTCAGCACAAGGGAATGCTTTCCATATGCTGTGGGATTAAAAATACAGCATCATATAACAGAGAGTCATTTGGATAGATACATTCTGAGGAAAGCCTTCTTTCTATAAAGAGCTATATAATAAAAGGAAATTAGAGAAAGAGAGAAAAGGTTTGTGTACAGGGTTAACCATTAATACCCTGAAATAAAAGCTTAACTTCTTTTGGCAACTTCAGATGGTTCCGATCAGCGATGGAAAAAAGTGCTGATTTTTAAGGAATACTCATACTTTTACAACTGAGGCCAAAAAGAATTATTATGATCATTTCATTTAAACATCTACTGATCAACAAAAAACCCCCACATAATGTCATGGAATAATTCCTTTACAGGAGCTAAAAAATTTTGTTTGAATGATAATCCATGTCTTAAGATGATGTTTTTTCTTTGTTTAGAAATGTAAAGCTGGTAAAACAGCTACCTACCATTTACACTTTGGATTCCTCTACATCATCCTTTAGCTCCTGAATGCTGTGCCATTGTCTCATAAGTTAAAAAGCCCACTGTTATTGAACGTATTCTCCATATGCAAATACTCAACAGACTGTAACCACACCATTTCTTAAATTCTCAACTTCTTCTCATAAACAAACTATAAAATCTGGATTCCTTAAATCTTTCATTTTAGAACTTAAATTGAAGGCTCAAAAAAACTTTTTTAAAAATTTGCCAATATGCTTTTGAAAAAAGAAAGATGAAGGTGGAACATGCTACTTTGGCAGAGGTATTGTGAATACTAGTAGCATCCTACCCCTGATGGATACCTCACGATCATAACAGTTCCTTTTAGCCACTACATCATACCCAGAACTTTTTTCAGAATCACTGTTCTCTTGTATATATCTCACATCATATAAAAATGACCTAATTTCTCCACTGCTAGAAATAAAACTTTTAACTTAATCACATAAAAACACTTCCAAAGCACCAGTCTCTGTGATATACCAGATCTGCAGTAGGAATATTAAATAGCATTGGTCAGAGAGCAGATTTCTGCAAGACCTTCTTGCTCATTAAAACCTCCTCTGTCATTAAGAATTCCTTATTTTCCATTTGGCTGTGTATTTATCATTTAAAATTCAGTGTTTGTCCCATGTCCTGCTTGCCTTACTACTTCATTAGCTTTGCTTTGGAAGAGTTCTGCCCTTTCAGACATCTCAGGACACCAGGAATAGGCAAATATCATCAAACACGTTTTACAGCTCAATAAACTAAGAGACTCAGCTGCTTGCTAGAGGTTTTACACGCAAGAAGATGAAAATGAGAGTTAAGGCAGAAAGAGCTCCCAGTCATAAAAATGTGAATACAATGCAGAGGAACCAAATCCTGTTTCCAGATTCCTGTCCTCCAGGCCAGTCAAAAATATACTGGATACAAGAGCTAAGGCTTAACTGAGCTCAGTTTGCATTCAGATTCAAATATCACTCAAAACCAGAGTATTTCAGATTTACATCACAGAAGTGTTAGACTGACATAATTTCTCTACATAGACTAAAATGACCCTGTGTTCAAGGAGGATAGGGCTTCTCTGGTCCTGTCTGTTGTTCAATAAGATGTCATGTTTTGAAAAATTATGGGGTTTTAAGTTTTTCTTAAATAAAGAGAAAAAATTTAGAACAAGTATATTTAAAGTCAAAAACTGACAAGAACTGAGGAGGGAGTACATGTTTGTGCAGAGAGAAGCTCATCCCTCTTGACTGATTTTTGTTAATATTGATCACAGTGCTTGCAAATTTGCTAGCAGCTTGAAAAACAAATATGATAAAATATTCTAAGTCTTCTAAAACTCTTCAAAAGTATTATAAGACATGAGGAAGCAGGGGGTTAAGAAGACTTTAGTAAAAAGGTGGGAGGAAGAACTAGAGGCAGCATCAGTAAGATGATGTTTATTGCCTCTCCTCTCCTTCATGGCTGGCGCACCACATGGTGGAGTGAAAGAAGTAAATATCTTATGTTGTTCACCTCCTGTAATCTTCATAGAAACAGTGGGAAAGGAAACTTGAACAAGCAGAGCTCCAAGTGAAGTGGGCAACATTACAGGCAGCCCTGAGGTGGCTGCAGTTCTCCAAGTGGCCCATGACATGCATGATTAATGTAAGTGGAGAAATGAAAAGCTAAAGCTGTTTATTCGAAAGGACAATAAATTAGACACTTCCTGACTTCTGAAGAGTCCTAATCCACTCCCGTACTGTACCTTCTGGAGCGGTCGTTAGGCAGCCCTGGAAGAATGTGTCCTGTCACTCCCACTAGTGTATGGCACATGGAGGGTCTGCGTCTCCCCTGCAAGAGGAGGCATGCACAGCGTGCTGAGGAAATCAAAGGGATAGGAGGTACAAGTGAAAAGAGGACATGGCACAGGAACTTTTGAGGAGAGTTGTTTGCACACTTTACACATTCTGAGAATACATTTCATCACTTAAAAGCAGTTTGTGCACAAGTTTTCCTCATCAGCCTACCCCATGAGCATGCCAGTGCTTCTAGAAATGTCATCCCAGTGTCAGTGTTTCTATTGGAAGCCTGTGCTCACTAGCACAGACCTGCCTGTGTGCTTATAAACCTCATGCAACTCCAAGACTGGTTTTAGAGTGAAGATAATGCCCAACAAATGCACTGGCTCCAAACAGCATTGAACTTTGGCTAAGTTTCAGTTCAGCTCTGAACACTAGTTTTATGACTGGAACCTTTTTCTACCTCGGTTGCAAAATCCATATTCTCGTTGGAAACTCTCAGGACTTTCATAGTTGTTTGGTGGCCCTGCAGTTGGCATCATTTCAGTGGTTACTGAAAATATAATGAAGGTAATAAGAAATGTTACTGACTAAAGACCACACAACTAATACCAGGCCATACATGCAGGTGGATTGTGCAACACAACAGGATCATTTCAGAGCAGAGACCAGAAACTTCATTTCAGTCTTTAGGCCTGTGAGTTGAGAGGAGCTGTGATGAGTATATATGCACCGGCCTTTGGACTTTCACTGCAAAGCCCAAAGATGGGCAAAGTATCAGCCAGCAGCACCAAGCACCTCTGTCTGCAGGTCTCTGAGCTTCCCATCTTGAGTGCTTCATCCCACCTGGACTTGCCAGTCCTCTCAGTTCAGCCCAAAAAGCAGATGCTGGAGTCCCACTCTAAAACCAGGGTGATTAAATTGTTCTGATTAAAAATAACTCTTTCTCTCTCTCAAAAAAAAAAAAAAAAAAAGAAAAAGAGGTGAATACTTATCATACAAATCCTGCAAGTGATCAGTTTGACTGGGCAGCGGCTTACAGAGTTGTAACAGTACAACCAAAGGGGCAGCAAACTGTGGTGGAGATGGGATCAAGTTGTCAAAACTTCCTCTACCGGCACTGTCAGCAAAGCCAACACAGTCCTAAATTCAAACCCTAAATCTTGTAGGGCGAGATCTGACCGACACTTAGGAAAGCTGGTTCATACTTAAGTGCCTGAATGAAAGGGACCTTAATCTCTTTCTCTTTTAGTCGTGACTTGGAGTAATGAAAACATTTTAGACAGAAGCATGATTGTTATGATGATGATGTCCCTTCAACTATTTACAGAAGTAGTGCCAAGATACCACAAGAAAGGCTGAGCATAAAGTATTTCCAGCACATCAAAAAGCAGGAAGTATGGGAAATCTTCCCGCTAGAAAAGCCTGATCTCATGAGATTTCCAGCTCAGTTGCTTAACTCTTGCTGTCCCAGCAGCTCAGAGAGTGAACTACATCAATTTACCTCAATTCTGCAATCTCAGTGATCCATAGCAAGCTAACAGAGAAGTGGTGGAAATCACAGACCTGTCATTGAATGAGAGTTTAAGTAAGTCTCTTCACTGATTGAGCTGGAGAAAAGCTGAAGGTATAGCTGTTTTATTCAACTCCCAATTTGGCCTGCTCTCCCCCAAACTGAGGCTTGTGGTAATTAAGTCTTTAGAGCTCAACAAGAGCCTACATTGTGCTGTGCTCTGCTGGACTCTGTGCCAGGGGAAGGGGGCAGTGCAGGCCTGGATGACAAGCAAACAAAACTATATATAAAGCCTGTGTTTTGTCCAGCAAGCAGCAGCATCTAGGAACCACTTTCACATCTGCTCCTGGAGCTTCTGGGAAAACTGTCAGTGCTGTAGTGCCATCTGCATGGGACATAGCAGCCAACACAGCTGCCTGGGACAAACCCTGCAGCAGGGTGCAAGGAAGATGCAGGGCAGCGATTTGCCCTTTGCAGGATTTGCATCAAGGAGCCTTAAATCTTCCTTTTAAACAGGATGTAATAATCTATAGTTAGTCTATGGAAACAGTAAATTGACTGCTGTGAGGAATGATGCCTCTTAGCAGCTTAGCTGACAGGATGGTATCTCACCTGCAAGCTCCTGACAGCTCTGGAGCATCCGGGTCCCCATAGGATCTTCTCTCCCCTGACCTCCAACTACCTTGTATCTGATGGGGGAATCCTGCTGCAGCCCCCTGCTCCCCCTTGTGTCTTGCACTAAACAGAGACTATGTCAACCAGTCCAAGAAGTCTCCAAGCCCTTCAAATTCCCTCCAGAATCAGGGGTGCCCTTTCTCCTGCAAAACACCATGTGTCAAAACAAAGGCATTTCAGAGAAAATGAAGCAATGAAACAACTTGTCTAGTTCACCTGCTGAGTGCTTGTCTTCTACAGAGACTCCATAAAGGCTCTTCCACACTCTAAGCTTCAGTTACAGAGTGACCAAACCCCACATGTCATTTCTCTCCTTGCTTCAGGAGGAGCTGCCTTTGAAAGCTGCCTGTTATTTCTGATCCCTAAGTTCCTCGCCTGGTGAAAGAAAGAGGGATATTTGCACTGCCTTACATAGGTAACAAAGTCATTTGTCTTGGCAAATGAGGCTCCTACACAGCAGGTGTTTAAGTTCAGCTGGTCTCTTTAGGGATGACTTAGAAGAGCAACTTCCACTTCTGTCAGATCCCTTTTCTCCACCTTTTCCTCACTGCAGCGGGCTAAGCAACAGCATGGGGAGCAGAAGCAGGGGCACAGTAGCAAGAGCTTTTGAGCATCTCAAATGTAGGTATCTCCATCAGCAAAGACACCCATGAAATCTTGTACCGTGGGCACAGTTCAGGAAAGTGTTCCTAGCATAAGGTACCGAGCGGTAATAAACGTATGATGATGGGAACAAGTTAAGACTTTCTTTTCTGCGTGACCTGGGCTAATGTACACAGAAAGTAAAACTCTTATGCTTGTGTATACCTCCCCTTTCTGAACTGCCTGTAAGGGGGATGCCCCTTATCCACATGACAAAGGTACTGGCCCGTTTTCATTTCTCCAGCTTGTTCCTACATCCTTTGCTTTCTTCTGCAGTTGGATTGTCCTTGGTACAGTGACCAATCTGAAGCACTCAGATAAATACTGTCAAGCTTGTATTTTTTTTCCTTAGTGCCTGCAGACCTCTCATTTTTTGTTACCCATAAATCTGCTCACCAGTCCTTGGGTGTCTCATGAAGCCTTAGATTTTTCATAAGTCCTTAGCTCACATCAGCTGCTTGCCTTTGACAAAAACTAAATGTGATAGATGGACTTGCATCAGCATGGAAAGGAAAAATACTGTATCGATGAAGAAAAAAATCATAAACAGCTGGCATTTCAGAGTCTATTCACGTTATTGCTTCAGCTGTCAAAATGATCCCTGGATAAGCTAAGTCCTGACACCAAGATACCGGTTGCTTGGACATGGTAAGAAAGTAACCTTACTACCTGGGCTTGACAGCTTAATAAAGCTGCATCTATTGAAAGTAAGGTCTGAGCTAGATAATCCACAAATGGCTGTATGAAACAGTGTCCAAGAGCTTTACAGCGAGGCGTTAGTACAAGGTGCAGGCTCCAGCTGCTGATCATCTGAGGTGGATTAAAAGTGTGCGTTGAGGGGGAAGCCATCGCCAGATCACCATCATTTTACAGGACCCATTTAAGGGCAACGAGAGAACAAGTTACACAGACTGCAAGGTGAGGGGATGGACAGCAATGGAGCAGGCTATAGGAACGCAGGGAACAGTTATCTCTTAACCTGGACCACAGCAAAGGCATATTGCTGTGCCTTTAGACATACAGTCTTACCTCTCTCTTTCCCTTCAAGAGGCAAGCTGGTGTAACTATCAACATGCATTTGCATACTCCAGAGCAAAGGCAGCCCTACTTCTCTTTCAACTTGACTCAGCTTCACTGCAGACTCAGCCACTGAAAGACAGCTTATTGAATGGCTGTGATGTGACCAAGTATCTCAGCCCCAAGGCTGAATGGGTTTAAAATCAACCGAAGCAAGCCACTCCTAAACTGAACTAAGTGTCCACGCCACATTAAAACTTCTTTGAAGCTAAATGTGTCAGAAAAGACCCATGTTTTCAGCAAATGAAGAAGCCTATAAGAACACTGTAGATTTTTGTCATGCTTTGAGTAGTAYGTTACCCAAGACTTTGTCTGGGTTTATTATAGTAATGCTGATAGGCATGTACAAAGGCTTGGGTACTAACATTTTGATGCATACTATAATTGCCTTAATTTTTGCCTTGCTGAGGATTATTGTAATTAATATGGAGACTGGATTAATTAAAGCACATGCATGGCAAAACAGACCAAGCCAAGAAAAAGCTCCTTCACTGCCTGGTAGACAATGTCACTTCTACCACAGATGCTCTGGCCGAAGAGGATGCATCCAAACTGTTATCCTGGAGCCAAACCACATGCAAAGAAGCAAGAGCATAGTCATTAGAAAATACCTCTAGAGTAGTACATTGAAAATGACATGATCTTAACATTCAGAGATATATAGCTGGACATAACCATTATACTTTCAGCAGAAATTTTCAAGCCATGCAAGACAAGTTTTTGCTGAGAAACCGAGGGCGCAACACAAACCATTATTAGGTCTTTTTGAGTACTAATGCATGTTTCCAAGAATAAAAAGTGATCAAAAATTCTGGCAAGGAAGTATTGGTGGTGACAACATACAAGACATAGCACAAAAATGTCTTTGCAGTGAGAGACAGAAGGCTAAATCAGTCTTGGAGCAGTTAGAGAAGGAATAACTGGTACCAAACAGATGTGGGGAAAGTAGAAATCTTAAGAAATCATCAAATCACAGGAGTGGGAATTCTTACTTGATTCCTTTAAGAATCATCAGAATCTTTCTGAGCTTCGGAAGCAGCATAAAGGAAGAGGCAGATCAGAAAGCTTGCTAATGTCAGCAGTGTCATACTCAGAAACAAAAGCACTTTTTTAACGGTGAGCTCAACAGCACCAGAGCCACCTTAGTAACGACAGAACCCTGTGACAACAAATCCCTCAAACTTTGTAGTTTATATATATATAAAATAGACTCTGTGTATGTGCATGCATGCGTGTGTGTGTGTGTGTACGCATGCACATGTGCATGTTATGGTGGCAAGGAGGTTTACTAGGGTTTTCCAGGCGTATGCAACAAAAGAAAGGAAATGGTGAAACTGTCTCCTGGGAAAGAAAGAGCTATGCTCTGTGCAGACAGTAATGGTTACCAAACTGTTTAATTACTACTTTTGCCCATCCATGCCTGAAGATTATTTTAAGTATACGGACAATATTTAAAGACACTGAGTCTGAAGAGTCATTCTTATTGTTTCAGTTCTACTCAGTGGTCCTTTGTAATACAATAATGGTGGATAGATGAGTCCTGCAAGAGATTTAAGATACTGAGATGCTTATTATTAATCACTATTTTGCTTTCATTAATGACAAAATGAGTTAACAGCAGATTTTCCCTTCCTATCTCTATTTTCACCTTCTTATTTTAATGAAAATATTGCTATTCTATTGTAGCTCTTTCCTGCTGGAGCAGCAATTCTTGTTATTTAAACATTAACAGGACAGAACCTTCTGACTCCCAATTAAGCTGTCATAAAGTTAAGCTATGAATTTTCTATATCTAGTAATACTATGCAATCCACAGAAATGTTCCCCCCAGCAGAAGATAAGGGGAAAAAAGTGTTTCAAATGTATGGCTGGCATGTCAGCAGCTTTTATGAAAGCATCAGAGAGAGCAAAGATGCAATTCGCCCTGCCAATATGTTATTTCACAGCCAGAGAAATGCAGGAGTTGATTTAGAGCACATAAAGAGGTTTGAGAAAAGTTCCTGAAAGGAATCAGACCTCTGGGTGCCAGGTTCACAGGCCAGAAAATGGGGCCGGCTCCTTGTTTACAGGGGGCACACAGCTGTGGAGGAGGGAGCAAAGCAGTTGTCTGTGCTTTTTAGACAGGCCAGGGCTACTCAGACTTGGCTGGCATGTCAGATTGAACTGCTCTTTCCCTTGAGCTCAGAAATAATAATGGTCTGTTTTCCCTTTTTTTATGTCCTTTCAACCATACTGCTATTTTTACGCTTCACTTGCTGGCACATGGATCAATCACTGTAGGACCTGATTTACAACCTGTATTGCAGACATTGCTTCTAGCAAGGGGGAAAATAGGGACAAGTGTGTTTAAACACCCCTTGTGCGGTGTCTTGATTTGGCTCCAGGAGATATTTGGAAATATAAGGACGAGGAAAGAGGCTGGTATATCATTTATACCAGTTAACTTCAGAGCAGAGAATCAGTCTGACTGTTTCCATAGAGTGAACCCAAGACTTTCAGTGCTTGTCAGTGAATCCCTCTTTAAAGGGCTGTTTTGTTTTCCCAAGACATGTAGCACAATCCTGCAACTCATTATGGATGGCTTTTCTAGATTAAAAGGAAAAAGGATTGTTTTATTGGAGAAAACTAAACAAATCTGACATCCCACACCATGTATTGACCCCATCTGAGAAGCCTTTATCTTAAAGCCAACACACGACCTTCATCTCCCGTGGCACATGGGGCACTAGCATAATCTCAGAGCAGAGCGCAATACTTGTTTTGATCACTGGGGACCAGTTTTAGGTGTATCCACATAAACCCCTTTGCCCTCAGAGCCCATTCAAGAGAAGATACAGAAGCCAGACCCGCTTCCACAGCTACCTAAAACTCCTGGATGGGGGAGCCTGCACAGAGGTGGTGTGGCCCAAAGGCTCTTTAGATGGTGGGGACTCCACTGATGGCAGACACAGGTCCCTTCCTGGCCAGGGGTGGTGGTGCCAGGCTGGGTGCCAGCATGCCTGGCACAGGAGGGAAACAAGGCTCAGAAGGATATTACCGAGGGCTATAACAGCCTGGTGGGGATGGACCTCACAGTCCTAGAGGTCAGATCCACCTTTGACAATGATATCAACGTAGACTCCACTCCCACACAGTCCTCTGAAAGCTACTTAGCGAGATGTCCAGAAAAACTGCCATGTGCACCCCAACCCAAAGCTCATTTAAATGCACAGGAGGTTTTAGGTTCTCTTTAGCACATTTTGGCCTGGATTAATAACATAGTGCTGGACAATGCAACCAACTGACTGCACACAGCTGATGTAACGTACATCATCCTTCTAGTCTTCAGAAATGAAGAGGACTGTCAGCCATTACACAGATATATCAATCCCAGCATATATATACATAGAAGGCACTCTACTTTCCAGTCAACCTTGTTATTGTCAGGAATTTTATCTACAGAAATGGAGACAGAGACTATAATCCTAAACAATCTTAAGCAATCCTGAATGAAACCAAACCAACCCTTTCTTAAGGGTTATTTCTGGTTCATCAGGTTTTGCAGTAACATTCAAAGTTAAACACAAGTTGACAACTATTGCTTTGCACCTTATTCCATAGGACTTTTTTTTTTTGGCACTGAATCGTGGCAGTAAAGACCAGATCTGCAAAGGGCCTTCAGGTACCTGGTTTCTACTCAGTGGGAGTTTAGCAGGGCTTTTGTGGATGTGATAATCACCATGTTAGAGTTAGGAAACCACCTCTTCACGCATTAGCCAAATGGAGATTTGGCTGAGCAAATTCTAAACCCGGATTTATAGTGTATACAAGAGGGGTCTGGCTCCCTATCAGAGCTGCTGATGAGGGCCCACCAGCCCATTGAACATCAGTGTCCTTATCAGCTTCCATGTCAAGGTCAGACCCAAGTGTGCCACCRCAACACGCCAGGGAAGCCCAGCTTTGTCCCTCAGAGACAAGTCGTGGCTCGCTGCAGGCACTGAGGGCTGCTTTCCCTTCCCAGGAAGCACGAGAGGCCGACCAACAAAATCCTGTCACGTATCATGTCCCAAAGTGTGAGAAAGGCTACTGTGCTGCATGGTGGCTAGCAGTGTGACGAAAGAACCGCCCTAAGTTGCACGTATCTCTTCATCAATCCTCCCTCCCCACATGGCCTCACCTATGACTCTCTCAGTCAAGGGAAAGGAAGGCACTTCTGTGTCTATGCCAACWCCCATTGCACAGTTGAGAGGCTGCTCACAACATAAGCAGAGCATGAAAGAAAAATGAAACTTTACTGTAGTCTGGAAAGTCTCTCACCAGCAGCACTTTTTCCTAACTAAGCATCAAAACCAAATGTAACAGAAATTATTTTCAGACTGGGATGCAACAAGTCAGTAACATTGCACCTTCACGCAGACTAGGCACTGGCTACCCACCCATGGGAACACCTCTGCAAGGGGTCAAGCAACAAATACCCCTCTGCATTCCCCCATGCCTCTTGCAGAAACAGTCTGAGGAAAATTGTTTCACAAGATTTTCTTCCGGCTCTTCTGACGCAGTGGCAGACGGAGCATGGGAGATAATGCACCAAGAGGTGGATGGTTCATTCAGTCTCTTGACTCCATCCATGCCCAGAAGAGTAAAGCTCTGTGCCTTTACGCCCAGAGGCTGGTTATGGTCCCATGAGCTGTACATACCCATGCCAAGATGATGAAGCTGCTGCTGGAAAGTCCCCTCAAGATAAAATAGCAGGAGTTGGCTTTGGTGAGATTTAGTTTGGGTCTAGTCCTTTGTCGTGGTTTAACCCCAGCCAGCAACTAAGCACCACACAGTCGCTCGCTCACTCCCCCCACAGTGGGAAGGGGGAGAGAATCGGAAGGGTAAAAGTGAGAAAACTCATGGGTTGAGATAAAGACAGTTTAATAGGGAAAGCAAAAGCCATGCATGCAAGCAAAGCAAAACAAGGAATTCATTCACTGCTTCCCATCGGCAGGCAGGTGTTCAGCCATCGCTAGGAAAGCAGGGCTCCATCACACGTAACGCTTACTTGGGAAGACAAACACCATCACTCCCAAACGTCCCCCCCTTCCTTCTTCTTCCCCCAGCTTTATGTGCTGAGCATGACGTCATATGGTATGGAATATCCCTTTGGTCACTTTGGGTCAGCTGTCCTGACTATGCTCCCTCCCAGCTTCTTGTGCACCTGGCAGAGCATGGGAAGCTGAGAAGTCCTTGACTAGTAGACTACTTAGCAACAACTAAAAACATCAGTGTGTTATCAACATTATTCTCATACTAAATCCAAAACATAGCACTATACCAACTACTRGGAAAAAAATTAACTCTATCCCAGCTGAAACCAGGACATCTTCGCAGGAGCAGAGAAAGCAAGCAAAGGATGTCCTTTGTCACAGACAAGCACAAATCAGATGCCTTCCTATTGGGGAAACAGGTACTCCAGAGGAGGCATAGGAGTGATGGAGCTGCATCGCCACTTCACCCCGTACCCACACAAAAGTTGGTTAGATGAAGCAACACCTCCCTGAACACTGAGCTATGTTATAGATGTGTGAGAGACTTTTGGGCTACTGGAAGCAGAATGACTACAAAGCAGAATGACTTTACCACTTTTATTGCTGTGATTAGACTAAWTCCAGTAACAAATCTGCCCTCACACATTGCTACATTGTGCTACAGAGGTCTGTACATATCTTTGCCAAAATGCTGAGGCTACTGCTGGGAACTCTAAGAGGAATTTTTCTTCTTTTGTTCTTGTCTTGATGAGCTCCTTGGAAAATAATGTAGTTGTAAGCTGTTTTCAGTACTGACCTGTATCTAGCAAGTGGCATTCAGCCCTGAGCATTTGCAACTCTTAAGAACAGGTTTAGAAATAAGTCTTGGCAGATGCCAACATTTCTGGAACAGAAAAGTGGCATTAGACGGATTGGGAAAAGATTGAGATGTTCTCCTGAGACGCAACTTCCATCCAATGAGCTCAGATCTGGAGATGGATTGTTTCAGATTTGAGGGTGAAGTCAGTTTTTAATCTGGAAAGCAAGGAAGGAAGCAAGGAAACTGGAAGAGCAAAATCTGGGTGAAGGAAAAGGTATCAGTTGCTCCCAAATTTCTGGGAGTTCATGTTTCTAGATCCCTGATAAAAATCAGGAGGAAAAACTTAATGTTTCTGGAAACAAAATCTAGGTTTGTACCTGTACGATTCTCTCCGTAGTCCTTCCCATTCGGTGTTCCTTCTGCAGCACCACTGCTCCTCAGAGCTGCGGGAGTCCGAGCAGGGGGCCCCGGCCACAACTGCCACCAGCCTGCCTCTGCCACCCCCACCCCCACCCACCGCTGCCCAAAATGGAGGTGAGCTTAGAGCAAGGGAGAAATTCAGCCCTCAGAGGAGAGAATCCATCCAACAGCAGTCCCAGCAAGGGCCCAGGCACTCTGCTGCCTAAGGAGAGAAGTCCTCTCCCCACCATGGAGACTGAGAGGCCACTGTCAGACCACAGAAAGTCTCTGGCGGCATGTTCAGAAGCGGGGAACATTTTCGCTGAAGTATGATTCTGGCCACAATTATTTCACTCTTGAGTGAGGTTATTATTATTTTTTATTATTGTTTTAGGAGGCTCCCTTTCATTAGGAGCGGGAAGTCTCTGTGTATACAAACACACACATAGTAGAAGAATCAATAAACAGCCTTCTCTTATAATAATAAAAACAATGAAAAAGGCTATTGAAATCCTGGGCTGTAAGAACAAGAATAAATAGCGCTCTAGTGAGTGAGTTCCTGTTTCTAATTAGACCTGAACAACATGCCTCCTTGGGCAATGAGGCCATTGTCGTCTTCTCAGAGGTAGGAACGCRATACTTCTCGGGCGGTTGTAAGCTGATGCAGCAGCAATAAGATTGAAATGGAGGCGTGTGTGTCCCCAGCACTGCTGCCCTGAAGGCAGGAACTTTCTTCATAATGTGCTTGCCCAGAAAGAGCCCTGCAAATTTCATAGTTATTGAGTACAAAACGAAATATGCTTTTGTTTGTTTGTTTTTCTGCTCAAGATATTTGGTGATTGCCAAGAAATTATGGGACTCTGGTCAATAAAGATTTTGGTCATCAAAGTGGCAATTAGAGCTGGTCATGAGATTCCTGACGACATGTCATTTCACTGGAAAACAGTGATTCTCAGAGCCAGAAAGTTTCATGTTAAAATGTATCTGTTTCAATGAACCGACATCAAACCACAGGTAGTTTTCCACTGGAAAACTGCCTGGCTTCCTACCAGCTAGCCTGGTGGGCTGCTTGGGACACAGGGATCGTAGGCTCGCTGCCACTGAACTGGGAGTCTGGTAGTGCTGGGAGACCTGGCTGAAGTCAGCAGTCCCAAAGTGTAAGCTCCCAGTCCCAGCCTTGGCTCAACGTGCCACTCCGTAAGAGGCAGCAGCGAGGCTGGAAAGAAGCACATCCTGGGGAGCATATTTTATTTTGGAAATACCATGCGTCATTGTTTCCTATTCCTATTTTTTCCCTATAAACTTCTCTTTTGTGGGTAATTTCGAAATAACTGGTTTCGTTCCAAATCAGAACAAAACCAAATGTCAGAATTTCCCACGAACCAGGAATTTGATAATTTGGCCAGTCTTTCTGGTAATAATCCAGCAAATTTTCGATTAAATTGGATGTGCTGTTTGATGGCAATGAGCAGTTTGATTTTCTGTACAACTTTGAGTGCTTCTCAAAGCACTTTCCAAATAGAAATAAACTGTCATTTTGCTTTCAGCTGCCAGTAGGTGAAGGCACAAGCAGTACCTGGACCGGGACTCTTCTACCAAGGGAGCGTGCCCACTGCTTGGTGAGGCTACCACAGCATGACCTGCCGAGTCCTCAGAGAAGGGGGGCAGCCCTGCTCTTAAAACACAGTGAGGAATTGGGGGAGATGCCACGTGCCAGACTCTCAGTCTATATCTTATTAAACAACAATATAAAATAACAAGCTCTCAGAATAAGATGGGCCAGTACAGGGCACAGATTCATCTGATGAGAAATACGGTGATTTGCATGAAGTGTCCTTCACTTACCTCTTTATTACTGACCTTATGAAGTGATAGAGAGTTGGCTTTGGAAGGAGAATACAAATCACCAGCAGTTTTACCCATGACCGGTGAGAAACCAGGATGGCAGCGGCTGCTTCCCTATATTGACAAAACATGTTTCAAAACCCATCCTCAGCAGGGCTAGAATCTCCAATGCTTTTTACATCCACACAGCACAGGGCAAGGTGCTACGATGGGGATATGAGTATGGCCCAAAGCTCCCAGAGGAAGGGCCAGACTCCAGGTCTGAAACCAGTTCTTCAGAGAGGTTGTGATTTCCTAAGCTGCCACCACATCTACCACCACAAAGGACTCTATCCTGTGCTGCCCAGCCTGGCCAAGATCCCAGTGACAGCAATAGGGATGCTAGACTGTCAATGCGCATGCAAATACTGCCAAAGCTGCTAATGGAAATTTCTCTGCCAAAGAGAGAGGCTCAGTCCTGGCTGAACCTGATGATTCCCAAAGAGCTCCAGGATGGCCAACAGAGGGAAGGTCGGTAGCTGAAGTGAAACAGCTTTGTCTTGATGCCTGAAACTGTGAGCCCTGGCCTCTTTTAGGTTCCAAACAACTTAATTTAGATTATTTTTTGGATGTGAGAATTGTGTGGTCATTATTTACTCACACATGTGTTTAGGTAGGAGTAATCCTGTATTTAAGCACTTCCCAGGACTAGCCACCTAGTAATGATACCAATTTAAGAGGTGAGAGAAAAAGAAGAACAAGAGACAAGTACCAGGAGAGAGCATCCATCAATATCTTTCCAACAAGATAACATGCCTTTAAATGAATGTAGGGCTCAGTCAAAGGAAAAGTAGAGTTAAAAAATTATATCCAGATTTTGCTTACAACCACTTTACTCCAGCAACTAGTGAGGGCTACACAGGATTTCCACTTCAGAGGCAAATGAATCCAGGTAAGCTGATATGTAAACTTGCTTTGGTAGACAGCCTGCAAGTACCGGAAATTATTGGTGTGTATCCAAAACTCACTGTCATCAAACTAGAAGCATGGAGAAAACATTACAACCTCCATGTGACTATGCTGTAGCAATCACTAAGGCCTTCTGCATGTTTGCTTCAAAATAGTTCTGGGCTTACCATGGATACTGCAACAGAAGGACACCTGCTACACTGCTTTATTTCATTCCCAGAGAAGCTGCTGTGAAGCAGCAAGACCATCCTGCAGAGCACTGTGCTCCTGGGGCTGACCTCCAAGATTTGCCCTCTTGAACGAGGATGGCAGGGGAGAAAGTTCCTAAAGTCGTCGTTTTTTGGAGGTGGTAGGTCAGAGAGGAGACCTGCTGTTCCCTCTCTGCCTTTGGGAGACAGGGAGACACATCACAGCTCCTTATCACGTGCTCCCTGGGGATCAGAAAGGAAAGCACTCTGTGCTTCACAGTTCTCAGGAAAGATCCAAATAAAAGAAAGGTGCTCTGTTTCTGAGTCAGACCTCTGCAAATTTACCATGCCACGATCTGGAAGGCAACACTGGATCCCGTCATGCTTCCTAGCCTATTAACCTCTAAACTCTGGTTTGAATCCCATCTCAGGGCCAGGATCCTGTAAGTCACAGGCAGACAACATGGAAAGAGATCGGTGTTTGCGCATCTCTCTCTTTCTCTGCTGTCTCACCACATGAGGAGCCTGCTATTCTGAGCTCTATTCGAGTTTGGGGAGTTTATAACACATTCATTACCACCTCTCAAACAGCGAGCAAGTAGAATTTCTGCTAGCTGGTAAGCACACTGGCAAAAAAGAAATCAGAAGAAAGGCAGCTCCCAGATAAATTACATGTATAGGAAAACTTTAGCTACCAATTTCCAGTTTTAAACCTGGAAGTCAGAAAGGCATCTTCAGACCACTGCCAGCAAGTCCCAGGTGTGCAGCGCAAGAGCAAACAGTTGTGAGGTACTTGGTAACAGCCTGGCAGTGAATTCATCTGAGGGTGGCCATCTGCGTTGGTGTTGTACGCAAGGCTTGCTTTCCACTCTCTTCTATTAATAAGGTTAATAAGTAGAACCATGTGCTGTTCTTATGTGTGACATGCTAGGCACATTTCATGCACTGCAGAATCTAACAGTCCATGCTTTAGAAGAGTTTAAAAGAACAAAAGATGTCCGTGAAGGTAACTTTCTTGAGGCAAACAAAAAATAAGCCGAGGCCAGCGGATCAGCTGAACTTCCCCCATTTTTCTGCTCATGTCTTCAAGCTGGTAACATGAACCTTGGACAATAAGATGTCAAACATTCACCTTTATCATTAATGTAGCTGATCGGTGTCAGACGACGGCATTGGTTTCATCAAAGAAACAACCATGGAGCCTGTAACACATTACTGCTGATTAGGAAAGCTGCAAAGAGGAGAGATCAAAAAGACAATGGAAAAACACAGAGAAAGAAAAAGTAGGAAAGAGCATCAAAAATATCAATTCTCCTCTCAAGAGATACAGTCTCCCACTCATAGTTCTGACACAATGAACAAACAAAGAAGAGGTACAATGCGGTTTAGTAAGTAAACAGCCTCCACAGTTCAGCCTTGCTATTTGTATAAAGCTTTCATTCACATCTTGAGCTTCTGATACAAAAAGGGGTATAAATGAGTCCTAAATATACATCAGAATCTACCAAGCCACAATTTAAACTATAATTTGGTCCTCTCCACAGAATAAGTTGGATCGGAGTTTCTATACAGAGTTTCTTCCAGCAAGAGAGTTTCTATATTGTGCATAGGACTTTCTGTTGCCAGAGTAATTCCCAAAGCAGATCATCTGCAATTTCAGATACATTCCCAGAAATCTATTCTATATTCCTTATTTTCAATAGTTGCTGCTGTTGATGGCAGGGATCCTTTGTTCCTCCAAAATGTCTGTCATGCTCTCGCATGATGCATGGGTTCATCTTTTCAAAGGCTTGATAATCTCACATTAAAAAGATTTCATCAGATCAATGTGAGTACCAGCAGTGGTACGTAATGTTTCTTACAACCACAGCTGTGAATGGTTATTTCACAGCTCATTTGGCAAAAGCCACACAATTTTATGGGCTTTCAAAAACATTTTCAAGGGAAAGAAAAAGTGGAGACGTTTTCTGGAGGTGTCTTTCCAATAATCTTTGACCTCCCAGTTTCTACCTCTGAGCTGCCATAGACATAATGACTTTCCATGGGTGAAGTTATTACTTCTAAAAAGGGGCAGCATTCCAGTTCTATCATGTGCAACAAGTTGATTACAGCCTATGGGATCCATAAATCAAAATGCCATGGGTTTGATGACTGGTTGCCCTAATGTCAAGTGCAATTTCTTGGTAGCAAGAAAGTAATTCCTTATTAAGGAATTGTGTGATTTTATATGATGTACCCAAACAGAGAAATGCTTTAGACAAACCTCCAAGGGAAGGAACCAAGGAGTGAAAAAACAACCTTGGAAGCAGAAAATTTAACATTGACTACTAAGACCTAAGTATCTTTTACCCAACTTGTGAGCAGGGAGCATTTCAGGACAGTTTCATTGTGCCTGTGAGAGTATTCAGTTACAATTTTATCTCTGAGCTGTGATGGTGTTGATTTGGCAAGCAGTGGGGCATTTTTATTCCAGCTGGGTGACTTTTAATGGGAATAGGAATCCATGCTATTTGTCAGATACTTAAATTGACTAGTACTTCTTATTTTAAGGTATGAGGGTTTAAACAAATTTGGAAATAGGATTTACAGAATCAAGGCATGGGAAACACAAAACTAACTGCAAACATTTTGTAAATGTACAGCTGGCAGAGTTTCCCATTATCTTTTTATTTCATGGAAAATAATAAAAGCAATGATTCTCTTCAACACCTTTAGTACAGCCTATCCAATTGCACAAGTGACAATATTTTAGAGATATGACTCTCTAATTTTTCATCCTTTTTCTTTTTTACAGACAGAACTTCCATTGTTGAGATCTCTGCCAAAAGAGTAGCCCTAACCTACATCAAGAAGCTTCCTGTAGTTCACAGAGCTTGTCATTTTTTTCCCATGGAAAGGGTGTTTTTTAATTTCTAATCTCAAAACAGATTACGCCATTTATGTGAGTGTCTATCCTGAAATGGTTACAGAGGGCTGACATTTTGGGATTGTTTGGGAGGGTACTTCAGAGTCTCAACAATGCTGGGTCCAGAGTGGTTCTCAGTTCAGGGTAGTCACACCGCAGGGAAAGGAGTTTCTGGGTCATTTACTGTAAGTTTTGGCTTAAGCAATCTGAGAAGTACCAGAAATGAAGCCTGTGCCCATGGGTAAGCACTAGGTTAATCTACAAGGGAAGCCTCCACTTTATGAAGAGCCTTGGCTTTATTGTCTTTCCAAAAGGAACACCATCAGGTAGAACATTAGACCACCGCAAGCAGTGGAGAGCAGCTATTGTAAATCTTTTCTGAAAACACACGATCAAACACACTGTGTTTCATTTATGTTTCTGGACATATATTGTTAACTTTCTGGGAAATGTTCCAATGGACAAGTTCGGAGTCAGCAATATTTTTTGGAAAAGGATATTTTAAGGAGTAACCTCAGTTACTGATGTGAGCATTCCCACTTACAAACTCATCTGAGGGAGTTACACCCCTCCTATCAGGAAATACTATGCAACCTGTGGGTTTAAGAAAATCTGCCCAGCATAGTTTGAAAGTCAGACACCAAATGGGTAGCTGCTCATGAATAAAACTGCATGGAGGAATCTCATTTCCTGAATCATTTAACCAAAATAACCCCCACCACCCCCAAAAAAAACCCAAATGTGTTTGAGCATATGGATGGATCACATAAAGGCGGCTGAGACTTCTTATTAGACCATCATCAGTCCTATCCTTTTATTCCTAGCCTGTAAATTTTACCCTCATACTCATATTTGGAGTGCTTTAAGTTCAACCTGTTGTTTTATCACTTCTATATTCAGGTGTGCACAGGGAAGGAATGGCCCAGCTACCAAAATGTCCTGAATATCAATGAGGAAAAAGATAATTCAATTAATGAAAGTTAAGCCCAATCCTTTCATGTTGTCAAAAGCATGCAGTACCAATATTAGCAGGCCCTGGCAACACAAGTTTCTACTGGTTGCCGTAGCAACAAGTTATAGAATCATAGAAACATAGAATAGTTTGGGTTGGAAGGGGCCTTTAAAGGTCATCTAGTCCAACCCTGCTGCCATGGGCAGGGACATCTTCGACTAGATCAGGTTGCTCAGAGCCCCGTCCAACCTGACCTTGAATGTTTCCAGGGATGGGGCATCTACCACCTCTCTGGGCAACCTGTGCCAGTGTTTCACCACCCTCAGCGTAAAAAATTTCTTCCTTATATCTAGTCTGAATCTAACCCCTTTTAGTTTAAAGCCATTCCCCCTTGTCCTGTCACAACAGGCCCTGCTAAAATGTTTGCCGCCATCTTTTTTATAAGCCCCCTTTAAGTACTGAAAGGCTGCAATAAGGTCTCCCCAAAGCCTTCTCTTCTCCAGGCTGAACAACCCCAGCTTTCTCAGCCTTTCTTCATAGGAGAGGTGTTCCATCCCCCTGATCATTTTTGTGACCCTCCTCTGGACCCACTCCAACACGTCCGTATCTGTCTTATGCTGAGGGCTCCAGAGCTGGATGCAGTACTCCAGGTGGGGTCTCACCAGAGCAGAGTAGAGGGGCAGAATCACCTCCCTCAACCTGCTGGCCACGCTTCTTTGGATGCAGCCCAGGATACGGCTGGCCTTCTGGGCTGTGAGCGCACATTGCTGGCTCCTGTCCAGCTTTTCACCCACCAGTACTCCCAAGTCCTTCTCGGCAGGGCTGCTTTCAATCCCTTCACCCCCCAGCCTGTATTGATACCGGGGGTTGCCTCGACCCAGGTCCAGGACCCTGCACTTGGCCTTGTTGAACCTCATGAGGTTCACATGGGCCCACTTCTCAAGCTTGTCCAGGTCCCTCTGGATGGCATCCTGTCCTCAGGTGTGTCGACTGCACCACTCAGCTTGGTGTCATCTGCAAACATGCTGAGGGTGCACTCGATCCCACTGTCTATGTCATTGATGAAGATATTAAACAGTACCGGTCCCAGTATGGACCCCTGCAGGATGCCACTTGTCACTGATCTCCATCTGGGCATTGAGCCATTGACCACTACCCTCTGGATGTGACCATCCAACCAATTCCTCACCCACCGGACAGTCCACCCATCAAATCCATACMTCTCCAGTATAGAGAGAAGGATGTTGAGGGCGACCGTGTCAAAGGCCTTACAGAGGTCCAGATAGATGACATCTGTAGCTCTTCCCATGTCCGCTGATGTAGTCACTCCATTGTAGAAGGCCACTAAGTTGGTCAGGCAGGACTTGCCCTTGGTGAAGCCATGCTAGCTGTCTCAAATCACTTCCCTGTCCTCCATGTGCCTTAGCATAGCTTCCAGGAGGATCTGTTCCCATGATCTTGCCAGGCACAGAGGTGAGACTGACTGGCCTGTAGTTCCCCAGGTCTTCCTTTTTCCCCTTTTTAAAAATGGGGGTTATGTTTCCCCTTTTCCAGTCAGTGGGAACTTCACCGGACTGCCACGACTTCTCAAATACGATGGATAGTGGCTTAGTAACTTCATCCACCAGTTCCTTCAGGACCCGCAGATGGATCTCATTGGGTCCCATGGACTTGTGCACCTTCAGGCTCCTTAGATGGTCTTGAACCTGATCTTCTCCTACAGTGGGTGGCTCTTCATTCTCCCAGTCCCCGCCTTTGCCTTCTGCGGTTTGGGCGGTGAAGCTCGAGCACTTGCCAGTGAAGACCGAGGCAAAAAAGTCATTGACTACCTCCACCTTCTCCGTATCCCACGTAACCAGGTCTCCCATTTCGTTCCGGGGAGGGCCCTCAATTAGACCTCAATTAAACAACAATTGTATCATTTTGGACATGCTATTTCCCTGGTCATTCAAAACACACTTCTCTAAATCTGAAAATTATTAATTCAGTCAGATACAGCAAATCCACTGTAATGTTCTCAATAAAAACTGTAGAATAAAAATTCTAGCATTAGAACTACATGGGCTTAGGCTTAATTCACATGAATTGAGGAAGAAATTGGTAAGGGGAGTTCACAAGCCAGAGCTAGTCCTAAAACGATGGACTCAATCTTCCAAGGGCTTTCTCCATAACGAATAAAACAAAGACACTTTGTTTTCCATCGCCAGAAGGTTCACTTGGAAGAGTCCAGAGTTATGTTGACCTAGACATGGGTCTCCAAGGTAGATTTTCTAGCGCTGCTCTGGTCTGATACCTTATTAAAAATTATGCCAATGCCCCATAACCATTAATAGGTGTTAACACTAAAGACACACTCAGAGGACTAAAAAGGAGATGCAAGGCATTTACAGTCTAGGGGAAATGGCCAAGAGGCATATTTTCCCCCTTGGATGTGGTGTCTCACTTAATCATGACGGGGGGATATTTGAATCTTTTTATGCTGAGTTCGCTTTGGCTCCTTGCGATTCGAGTTCACAGGAGGTGCTAAGAAACAGAGTTTTTTTCAGGAAGTCCAGGGTAGGCAGAATTGTTTTTCTTCTGCATCTGAACGAAAATCTGCCAGAAATGTGCAAGAGCTGGAATATTCTCTTTATTTTCATAGCACAGTCATTATTTTCCTCACAATGTGGTTCCAAAAGCCTTTAGGGTCTTTCAGCCCCTCCAGTCACTGGCTAATGGCTGGCACAGTTTAGACTGATATTTGCTTATTCTCCATGTTGTCTCTCCAAAAACTTCCCATCAGAGGAGACTGTTGCTATGACCTCACCTTGACCGTCCTCAGCCGCAGTTCAAAAATGATAGCAAAGGAACAGTAAAAGTCTGACTTGCTACTTCCCGTTAGTCCTTATTACTAAAACAGCGAGTGCCCCTGCAGTGATGAACGGAGCTGGAAGCACCTCAGAGGGGTTGGCTGCGGGGCATGGCGGTTCTGGAGACCTCATGAAGTGGAAAGGGCTTGTCTTCTGTAGCCATGGCCACACAGACACTTCCCATGGGAGACAGAAGAAGTATGTGGCCTAGACTTAGAGGTCAGCAGCAATATCCCATGTTAAAAAGCATAAGTTTTGCTCTCCCTGGGGCCTGGATGGCTGTCTACACACTGTAATTTCGGTGACTTGTACAGGGGCAAGTCTCATACAAAGCAGCCTTGGCTGGTTGCAGCACTCCCAAATCACTGGATGGCACTGCCGATCAACCAAGAGGTTCAGAGGGACAGGGTGAAGAAAACAGGTACTAGCTGTACAAAGACACAGTAGTGTCCGTGCCTTAAATTAACCATGGTCACAGTCCTTTCCAATGGTGACTCAGAGGTAGCTCTGTAAAAAACAGGACTGAGACATACCTGCTTTAATATTCTCATGACAAATGAAGGTGTGCTTACAGGTGTCCCTAAAAGAAAAAATAAGTGAATATGTAAATGGGTGTTGCAGTTCAGGCACCATTGGCAAGTCCAGTTCCCCTGCTTGGGGGCCTGTGCTGGGGGACAAGAAAGACAGAAAGAACTGGAGAACTTAACTGCAAAGAAAAGCAGGTCCCAGCTGGAGATACGGTCCTTAATGTTTTGGGCTTTCAGTTCTGATGAGAAATTCTTACCTCAAAAGGACTTCTAGTCTGTTAAAAATCAATTATTATATTCCCTTACAGCACAACCACTTCCAGCAAAAATCATATGTATATTTGGGACAATTCATTTGATASAGGGAATTGCAGCTCTCCTTTTATTTGTGTACGTTGACACCTTAGAGGTCTGTGGTCACGGTGGGAAAGAACCATCAGCATCCCTGCTCTGACCAGGTCTCTCACATGTTGGCTGAAGGGTAACTGCTCCTCTGTGCATCCCATCTTCCCAGCGTTTCTTTATTCCTGAATAGCACAACAGGCTGAGCAACACAGTAATGAACAATATCACAAATTCCAGAACAAAAAAGCTTTTTTTGCCTCTGGTTTGGGATCAAAGTGACTTTTCTGACATTTAAAAAGGTACAAGCAAAGGTCAAAGTTTTCCCCCCGACTGAGCTGTTCTTTCAGTCTTTCTCCTGAGGAGATGTTCCCCTGGACTGATATACCTTGAAAGGGGAAATAAGGTTGTGCTGATGCCTCTTTCCTCAGTGAGGATCACAGCAGGATCTCCTTAGCCAGACACTCATATGTACGGAACTGAAAGTCAATCACTTTGACCTGTTTCGTAACTGTTTTGAAATTGACCAATGGGCCCAAAATTTGGAGGAAGGAATAGAGAGAGAGAGAAGAGTGCCTTACAGACAGACACACAGACACATGCACACACATTCCAAGTGTGTCTTATTTCCTTGCAATACAAGGGCAAAATTTTGTCTGTTATTATACATAAAGCGTAATGGTTGGTTTTTAAACTCTGGCCTTTTCTCATGTACAAATTTTTCTCTCTGCATACATAGTTAGAATTAACAATTGTGCACACAAGTGACTGAATTTCCATAAACAAAAAAACATTTGTTTGAACGGCATTTTTGTCTGTGAAAGGTTTAGCCCCTACAGGCAGATGCAATAGGGCTATTGTCTACAGAAATAGTACTGGAACTGGGCCTGTCTCACCAAGAGAAGGCATGCAGTAGTTAGCTGTCATGGTTTAACCCCAGCTGGCAGCTAAGCACCACACAGCCGCCCGCTCACTCCCTGCCAGTGGGATGGGGGAGAGAATCGGAAGGGTAAAAGTGAGAAAACTCRTGGGATGAGATAAAGACAGTTTAATAGGGAAAGCAAAAGCCGCACACGCAGGCAAAGCAAAACAAGGAATTCATTCACTGCTTCCCATCGGCAGGCAGGTGTTCAGCCATCTCCAGGAAAGCAGGGCTCCATCACACGTAACGCTTACTTGGGAAGACAAACACCATCACTCCAAACGTCCCCCCCTTCCTTCTTCTTCCCCCAGCTTTATATGCTGAGCATGATGTCATATGGTATGGAATATCCCTTTGGTCAGTTGGGGTCAGCTGTCCCGGCTGTGTCCCCTCCCGACTTCTTGTGCACCCCCAGCCTACTCGCTGGTGGTGTGGTGTGAGGAGCAGAAAAGGCCTTGACCCTGTGTAAGCACTGCTCAGCAATAACAAAAAAATCCCTGTATGATCAACACTGTTTCCAGCAGAAATCCAAAACATAGCCCCATACTAGCTACTGTGAAGAAAATTAACTCTACCCCAGCCAAAACCAGCACATTAGCAAACATATTCAGTCCCAGCTGGAAAATCACATTTTCTTTCATCAAGAGAAATCTTGTCCTGTTATAAATAATATCTAGATTTAAACCTCATGCTTGAAAAAACAGCAAAAGTCCTATGCAACTTTTGGGTGATTTGTCTAAGCCGTGGTTGCAAGTTTCTAAATCCTGCCCATAATAATACATCTTCATTATTCATACCCGATCCATTGATAATGTTATTTAAATAAAACCATCTACTAATGAAAATACCAGTATACCAAAATTCAAGAGGGCGTCCATCAGTTTATCACTAATCACAAGCCATCTTACTGATTTTACCTGGGTATATTGAGCGGCAGTGATCAAAGTTTATACCACATATGCATATTGTAATGTTTGCCTATGAGCATCTTAGAGTTGTCTCAAATGATTCAGATTCATATCTTGCATATTTTCTAAAAAATATGTTGGTCTGAAAATTGCTTCTAAAAGACTATCTGAAAGAGAGAAAGAAAAAAATGTTTGTATGTTTGTTGGTTCACTCATACTAAAGCGCTTCTGGAAAGCATTACAAGGGCATGAACAGAACAATACAGCTTTTAAGGAGGCGGATTTCTAGAAATCTGCTGATGAACCTACCTGTAGAAATGATAAATGAGAGCAGAAAGAATGAAATAGTGAGATAATTTGTTTTCGTTGAGGTTTTTTTCTCAACTATTTCTTTACTTCACTAAGACTTTTGGCTCAGCCTTCTGGAGAACAAATACTACATTGCATGATATAAAATTCTTACATAGAAAATGAAACTGAAAAATATTGACTCAAATAACTGACAGGAGAATACTAGTTGCATGCAAAAACCAAACAAAAATGTAGGTTTCGATTTATATTCAGGTAAGTTTGGGCATATGTGTGGACCACACAATGAGTGTGTTTGTTCTATGCAGAGAGAAACTGGACCACCGGGTAATTTTAATCTTTCACAAAATGCGGAAATATACTGTGCGTAGGGGTACTTTGCAACTGAGTTCACTGAAAAGCACATTGCTTTAGCCACAGAAATAGAAACTACTCTTTGTAACTTTATCTCATTTGCAGGTCTGGCTTTTGGGCCATGTTTCTGCTAAGCAACCAGTCATCCATACATCATTTATAAGAATAGCGTTATTAACTCATAAATAACACACACAGCACTTCTAATGCCCACTCACAAATCCCATCATTTGCACCTCATGATACTCTAGCCCAGATTCTTGTACCAACTGCTGAAGATACAATCAAGGCTGTGGGCACAAGAAGAGAAGGTCTTTCTAGGTCAAAGCACATTTTCCACACTCAGCGAGAGAGCACATGCAATTCCAAGTGTAAGACTGACTGGTAGCTCCAAAGGCTGAGAAACCAGAGGGGTAATTCCCCTCATACCCTAAAAACCCCAAGCGCCTCTCAGTAAACACACAGGCACATTCCCTATGAACAGAGCTTTCTGAAGGAGCCCCCAGAGCAATGGCGTAACCGTGAATTTGGGAAGTGAGCAAGGTAACATTAGCACTGAGCCTTCGCCAYGGTCATCAGGGCGCTTCCCCCAGCACCTACCCCAAGCCCGCATTGCTGCTCCCTACAAAGCCAGGCTGCAAGTGGCAAGGATCTTTAGGTACTTTTGGTGGGTCTTTTGACCAMACCAGGATTTCTCTTTCAGGGTGCATCCTGTGTACTAGTCCCCCAGCTATCCCAGCTGGGAATCGGCCAGGACAAAGCAGCTGCTACCCGTGCCCAAGTTTCCTCGGAGGGAAACTAGGGCAGGACATACGGAGGAAAGCTTTACATCCCACCTGGCCATGTGCCGCTGGAGTGCCCCAGGCTGCATCTCTGAAGAAACACAAACTGCTCCGTAATGGTTACAGTTGTGAAAACCACTCTTTCTTTTACTGTTTTGGCTGGGTCTGTGATCCCTTCAACCCTGCAGCCGGGCATGGGTCAAGTGACTGGGAAAGCAGACCCTTGCGCAACACATTCTTTCAGTTGCCTTTCCCTCTTCTGGCCCCTCTCTGCAGTAGCAGACGGGAAACGCCTGTTATCCAAGCCCAAAAGTTTGTGATAAAACGAGGATTTAATTATTATTTCCCCACTGTGGACTTATGCTTTACATATTCCAATGAAAGCAGGTCAAACTGATTAATTTGGGGGGAGGGGGTGGTTCAACAAAGAAAAAAGTAATTTCTTAGGTTTTCTCAGATGGTGTTTTGTTTTTTTTTTTCCCTTAGATTAACTTGGGGGGGGGCTTACTAGGGAAAAAAAGAAAATTGTGAAAAGATGCTTTATGTATAGCAATCTTAATTAGAAGAAACGCTTTTTGTTGTCAAAACACCCTACAGTTCTGAAAGCTTTTGCTTTTATCTAGGTTTTAAGTCTAAGTAAAAAATAGTTATGCTCAAATCTTTTTTTTTYCCTCAAAGAACACAGAATTTATACCAATTTCAGTTTTCCTGGAATTAGTAAAAATCTAAGTAGTTATAATTGAATCTGACTGTCTTTCTGATAGAACAAAAATCCATGGGGAAGGTGGCAGTTTTCCAATGTGCTTTTTTAAAGCATGTGGTTGTTTAGACTGTTAAATATGTTTTGACATAGCTGTAAGATGTTTAGGAAAGCATTCTGCAATGACACTGGCTGATGCTCCTCAGCCATTGCATGCATAACAGATAAATTTGCCCTTGCTTACACAGTGAGAACATGTTTCAATGAAAAAGTAATAAGTAAAAGGTGGAAGATCAGATTTTGAAGAAGCAGCATTACCCTAGATCTAGCAGCTCTATCATCATTTCTATCTATGCATTTGTATCAACTCGGGGTTTTGTTTGTTTAATCACACTTTGCCATCTATAGCTTAAGATGCCACTAATCTATTAGAAATAATAGCAGAATAAGCTTTTAACTTGTTAATTTTATTACACCAAAGATCAAATTTACTTTCAGCCTCCTGTGCCAGAAGATCCTGGCTGTTTATTCTGGTTGGAGAACATGACAGTCAGTGCTACTTAAAAGGGATCATTTTTTCCTCCATCCAAAAGATAAATGTTTTAAAACATTTAAGCACTCTAATTTTTCTTCTTTAGAACACATGGCTCTGTGTTGGCACTGCTGGGAGTTATTATTGTATTTAATGGCATACTATTATCCAGCCTCCAGCTGTCTGAGAACACAAGTGAGGAAAAGCACAGCTAGCTATTTTTACCATGTATGATGCATAGCCCACAACATACAAGGTTGATCAGAGGGCTGTGGATGGTATCCAGCAAAAATTGGGTTGTGGGGTTGCTCTTGTTTTGTTTTTAAATGGCTATTTCAAAACTTCAGCTGCCAGGTCCTTGCACTGTTTTCTCTTTATCACACAAAAGCAGCGTGATCTATATTATTCTTCAGATTGTAGTAAGGAAATAAAATGTAAATGAAGAATCCTCCTCAGTTTTGCTGCTTGCCCTGGCTTGGCTTTATCTGCCCACACTAAACATCAACTGGGAAAAAAAGCTGCCAGTGTTTTACTAACTTGGGCATTAGCAAATCACAGGAGCTTCCAGTTCAATACTAGCGCAGTAAAATGAATGAGAAGGTCTTGGTTTCAAAGAGAATGGATCCCTGAACACAAGCAAACCTCTCCCAGGCACAGCTACGAGAGAAACAYCTCCAGACCTCATTGTTTGATCTGAACCTAAGAGCTTGCCAGCCCCAGCTGTGTTTCCTAGAATATTTTTGCACTTCTGCATCCTAAGCGCAATTAACTCTCCTGCAATAAATTCAAAATAACTCTTTTTCTCTAACTTCAGTTTTCCTGTGCCCATCGCAGAGCAGCTGAGAAACTCAGCAATCTACTTGGTCAGCTGTTGCCTTCTGTTAGTTTTCTCCATGCCACCCTAGCTGAAAACATCCCAATCTAATGCTGCTTTCTGATTAAGGGTTTTCACTGGCAAGAGGAAGCCTGTTTTTGCAGCTCCACTGGCACTTATACCAAGCAGAAGTGCTCACATAAGTAAGTTGCAGCAATTCAATTCAGAGTTCACAAGATGCAAAAAGGAGAAGGAAGGGGAAAGGAAATCTTCCCTGAAGCTATGTCTAGACTGTGGGATCCAAGAGTACTTCCCACTCTCAGATCCTAGTGTGCACCCTTGCTGAGTCTGACTCCTTGCCTGGATGAGGTCTGGGCACGCCATCCCAGAAAGTCACAGGAGACTGAAAGTCTCCTGGGAAGGTGAAGAAAAGACCAAACTGAAATTATTGATCTTGATGCAAGATTTTACTTACTGCTTCTCTTAGGGAGAATGCCTTGCTACATGATTAAGAAAGTTCCTCCAGCCTGAAATTTGAGAACTACTTTTTTTGCATCATTTCAGTCCCAGTTCCCCAGCAGCCTCCCTGATTAAATAATTTGCTCCTCAGCAGCAGGCAATGCTAGCTGTTCAGTGCAATCCCTCTTTAAAAGCCAAATCCTACTGAGAGAAAGAGCACAAATCACTAATCTGGGTGTTACTCAGAGAGTCTGGAGTTGTGATTTTTTTGTTCTTCTCTTTTGTCTCAGCTTCAGTCAGTTTGCTACATCAATTACCAACACCAGAGCCTGGTTCTAGTAGTGAAGACAGTAATCCAGGGGGTTGCCTATATATCTGCCTCAAGTCAGACTTCTCTTAAATGTTGAACAAGGATAACATCTCTCACACACACACATCTATTCAGACAAAATTTACTGCTTAGTTTGAAAACAAAAGGAATGAACCACTGTATCATTATTTTTAATGAAGAAAATAGTCCAATCTTATCCAAAGAAACTGAATACATTCCCACTGCAGTTATCAGATTCAGGCTTATACCATCTGGACCAGCATGATTCCTTACTACTTTGGAACCCCACACACAGGCGCTGATAGCTTCTGCTTACATATTTATGCTTTCCACTGGGGGAGACGAATCCTTCAGGAGGCCTGATTATGTTGGATTGTGAATGGGGCAAACAGCCCTGCTGGGCTRCCCCGGAGTTGCACTGAAGTGCATCAGCTCTGAACAACATCAGCAGCTAAGACATACTTTGGTGGGCAGGGTCGCTCAGCCTCAGGCAACCTTTCCTTCCACTCACATTAAACTGTCTTCGTCGACTGATATGTTTTCTATCCATTCTGCCTATTTTCTGGATGGTCTGGAAATCCCTGAGGTATCAGGGTATGGAAGAGTGAGAGGGACATCCAACAGCAAGTGGCTGGAGAACAAACCAAGAATGCACTGTCCCCGATTCCCCTCTGCAAGCAGCTCTGCAAGGGAGAGGTTGCACACTGCCAAGAGGGAGGCGGCACGCATGACTTTTATCTGTGTGTTTGGACTACCTGTTGGAGTCAGCAGTTGAAAGGGTGGGATTCATCAGCCCCTGTGTAGGCAGTTGACTTATGAGTCATCTCACCCTAAGAGGCACATCTAAAAAAAAATGTGGGCTGTGCTCTAGAAAGTGCCTATTTGCAGAAGTGACTCTAAAGGAGCATGGATGACTAGTTTCTGTTGTAGATGTCCAAAAGGTAAACATTTCCTTTTAGGCAGACCAATCCCATTACCAGTTTCTCATTTGCAGTCTCTGAAGCTGTGATACCTCTTTATATCCTGCACCAAGATCCCTATCATTTCTTCCAAGATTCACAGGGGATCTGTCTATTTTAGGAGAAAACTGTACTTGTAAAAGGAGATTGCCAACTCCAAAGACAGTAGAAAAAGATAGGGCATGGGAGATTCACTGCTACTAAGATTCATCATTGCTCAGTTTACCTGTCAACTGAGGGGCTTTTGCTCCTTTGTCAACCTACAAACAGTAAAGAAATAGCTATCTATGAAGACTGCTCTGAGAGCACCTGCGTTATCCAATGACCCTTGATCCAGCACCCAGCCACACAGATTCCTGATTCGGAAGGAGTTGGCCCAGCCATGCCCAGTGTAATTATACACTTTCCTTTCAAATCCATCACATTATTTGCATGTCACACAGGCAGTTTGCTACTCAGGGGCACCAAAAAAAAATTCCACTTCTTGTAAAAAGATGCTGTTGACAGAACTTGCAATGCTTTTGCCCTGTAACATAGGGACCAACATACACTAAAAATAGCTGACAGTGACATCATTCATATCTTCTGTTCTTGTCCTCAGGAACCAAAACCACTCTAATTAGTAGATTTTAGGCTGTGAAAGTTGGTTAAGCCTTTCTCCTCAATGAATTCTGTGATTTTTTTCCCCCCCCCCAGCTCTGTTGTGGTTTAGGAAGTGATCGAGCAAGTATTCGAAGTGGGATGTTGAAAAATCACTCCGCATTTGCCTGAGTCATGAGAGATTCACCTCTGGCTCCAGCAGCAGGAAAGCGCTGATCATTCTGGAAAACTCCAAACCTAAAGGCTTTTTCAGAAATGTTGTTTAAGATGATCCTTTGAACAGAAGCTTATGTTTCAGTGTATTGTTTTACTCTAATGATAAAATAAAGCAAGCTTATGCAATTTTAACTGATTGTTTTTCTGTATGATGACACTTTGTATTTCTAAAGATCCTTTCATCAAATAATCCCAACAGTATTAACATGATCTTACAAATACAATAGAAATTGCTAATCATTATTACATGCATGTTATGACTGGGGATGCAGAAAAACTAAAGGATCTACTCAAGTCAAATGGGTGCTCAATAATAAAACCCGGAACTATTTGTTCCCTTCCCTCCTCCTTCGATCTGCTACTCTATACTTCTGGAAAGCAATGTCATGAACTATTAAACAATCTTGAAAGTGGATGAAAAAAGAAGATATTAAAATAAGGGCTGTTTTTTCTGCACAGTTTCTTCATCAGAGAATAACCTATGCCCATCATTTATGTGAGAACATTGCATATATGTCCTCCTGTAGCAATGCATGGACTGAATTTTAATATCATGGGCTAGAAGTGACATGGTTAAAGCTCAAAGCTAGGTAGTCCCCAGCCCATCTATTAAATGGTATTCTGTGTCCCTTTTCTCAATTATGTATGTACACATGGATTTACTAGCATGGCTGAGATTCTTCCATTAGCACCACCTGGTGGGAAATGCACGCTCCAGATAACATGATGGAGTTGCAGTTCCCTCCGTGTGCGTGTGGGCGCATGCACACCAGCATGCAAACAGCATGCACAGCTAGATTTGGGGAACAGAGAGCCCAGGGGAAAAAAACAGACTGGCAGACTTCATTCTGCTGTTCTTATATTTTCAGTGCAACAGCCAAAGGAGTGCCTGCTGCAACATGTCTTTACTTCTCTGTTGAAAAACAACAAAGTTTATGGAAAGAAAAAAAAAATGTTTAATTCAATAGTTCTTCGGTAGCAGAGAGCAGTTAGTCAACAAGGCTGTGTTTGCCTCTTGTATTTCTGAGCAGTATCTGTCCCAGAAAACAAGCTCTTGCCAACTGCATTCACCCAAATGTTTTCAAAATGTTTGCTTTTGAAGTGAGGCATTTTGAAAAATGCATTAATTCCAGTGAGAACGCTTTTAAAAGAGAAACATCATGACTTCTTTACTTCAGAATATTTTCTGATTTTAAGGGAATTTTGTTTTGGGAGTTTTTTTATATTATCATACACTATGTCACGACATCTCAGAAAAATCTCCCTTTTATTATGGAAAGAATATCAAAAGAAACTCTCAAAACACTCTATCTTTAATCTGTTTTGAAATGCCTGCTTTTCAAAACAAATGATCGCTTATTTATACATCCTATTTTCTGAAGCAATTTGTTTTGCTTGAAATCTTAAAACAATGTGTTTTCATTTTAAGTCAAACCAAAATGGATTTCCAAATATTGATGTATCTAAGAAGATAAAAATGCCTAATTTCAACCAGATCTTATTACCAACTAGCTCCTCCAGGAAGCATAACACAGAGAGTCTTTACCCCAACTGGCAAATAAAGGCCAACATCTGATCATACAAGTCCCAGCACAGTGCATAATTAATATTGGCCAAGGAGTTCATACTCGGAAGCAGGAGAAACGTTTTAAACTCTTATGTTACCGATGAGACTCCAACAGAGATAAAAATTATGCTTTCACATACAGGAAAGAAAAATGCTCAGAAGTCAATTGTGTGTAGTCCTTACTGCTAGCCACAAACCGTGGCCTTCAGAGACCCTAATAACGGGCACAGCAATAAGACAGCACAGAACAAGAGTCCCATTTTGGGTAAACAGATTCTCTTAGCTCACAACCATCTCAAAAAAAAAAAAAAAAAAAAAAAAAAAAAAAAAAAGAGAAAAAAGAGCTGATTTTTCTATACATTTCAGCTACTTGTCCACCAAAAGGGAGAAAGTTTTATTCTATTTGTCCAAGACACTCATATCACTCATATTGCTCTAATCTCTATGATGTTTTCAGGCCGGTGTTTTGTGAAATAAATCCTATCCATTGAGTAAAATCAAAGAAAAAAAATACAGTGAATAGGTAAAATATAAACTAGCTCTGAGTCCCCAAATGACAATAACTTCTTATTATCACTTATTTTTTCCTACAACTATTGCCATCATTTTTTTATTCTGTTACTTACAATGGTGTTTATTCTAAGCATGAGAGGGGGTTTTGGGGTTTTTTTTAAAGTGTTTTAGATGTCACTGGAAAATTGTGAACTTGCATGGTAAAATACACTGGAACTGATTTCCCAGTGAGCATGGTTCATTCAAAACCCTGAATATGAAGAGTCGTGGGGTGAGAATATTTCATCACCAGCTCACATGACTGCACTTTTGGTAGGATTATCCTGTGATTTGCAATATTGCTTCTCCAAAGACAGAGTGAAATAACGGGCTTACAGTTACCCTTTTCAATCCTGATGTTGGTGTAGAACTAGAGGAGAATCCCAGGTGTACAGTATTGATTTTTGCATGATTTCCTTTAAGTCGCAACAATTTTCTAAGCACTGTTAAATTTCCTGGCTATAGAATAGGAAGTACAAGTATACTTTATAATAAAAGAAATTATGGACCGTGGTCTGTTCTCCAGGTAAATGGACAACTGAAGTCATTAGCTAGGCACAAACAACTGTGTCAAGCATGTGCATGGCATGGGCTGCCAAGAAGCTCAGCTGTAAGTGAGCTGCCTTGGTTCTTCCTATAACACCATACAGAGACCTCTGGAGAAGGTTTTCCCATTTGGACTGCCTCCCTTCAAACGGGATGAGCTGGCACTTGAAGTTGTCCTTCTCTCTTCGCTGCCAATAAAAGGAGTCTTGAGAATCAGCCTCACCTAGATGCGCACATTTTAGGTGGCCAGACTGCAATTAGGCAAGCCATGCAACTCCTGTCTCTGAAGCAAGTAAAGCAAAAARCTCAGAGGCAGAACTGAAACACCCCATTTCTAACTCTGCTGGTAACCTGCAAGCACAATCTTGTAAAAATAATTTTTATTCATTGGTGCTTTGGGTAACCCACTGCAGATTCAATAAGGAATATGTCACAGGCTTATTATGACACTTCTTTGACTGTTATTTGATCTGTGGATGAAGGATGAAGTCTACGAGCAAAGCACCAGTAGCCACATGGAGAAGTTTGCTTAGAGAGGTATATCACTTGCCTGGCTGAAGCTTCTGTTATCAGTCTTTGGACACTTACAATAATCCATTACCTAACGTTTCAAATTTAAAAAAAAAAAAAAAAAGAAAAAACAATTTAAAAAAAGCAAAAGCTATATTCTCTATGTAGGACAGCATTTGAAACAAAGATGCACATTGTATTTGGTATGTGTGAGTCACCAGGATGCAGACAGCATGGCCTTAGGGATATTTTTATTCTTCTTTGAATCAACCCAGAGGTAGAGCTAAGAAGGAGTTTTGCTTTTCTTGGTTGTACACATTAACATGTACCACATACACCAGATTGCAGCGTGTGCTGGCGGAAGAGCCACTCTGAGCAAGGGGAAAAAAGAATAAGGAAAAAAGTATTATCAAGGCTTTTAAAATAAAACTTCTAAAGCACCTTTAAATTGTAACATCTTGAGCAAAGAAAAGCCTGAATTATGTAAAAGTGGGCAGGGAGCCAACATCTGGCAATAATAAGATTGTTTTGTAAGCAAGCAGTTTTCTACACAGCACGCAGCTCTTGGTCCACATTAGAGCAAATAGCGAATCTGTGAAGATGTGCATGGTCTCTGGCTGCCAGAAGGATACCCTAGGCTTTGAGTGAAAATTTTTGTGTCATTTGATCTCCTGAAACAGCCAGCTGAGATGAGTTATATTCCCCCCGCCAGGAACCTCGAAAGAATTGTTCAAACCATATGCTCATTCCTGCTGAATTGGAAACAAATGCCATAGCTGCATTGTTGGACTTTGAAATCAAACTCTCCCCAGTTCTTCCCAGCGTTCCTGGGAGGAAACAAAACTCCTTCCTGTGTCTGCCACTTTTGTCTCTGCAGAGGGACCTCCTTCCCTCCGCTCCCCATACTCAGTCTCATCCTTTCTCTCCTCCTCCCACAACTGCAATCTCTCATTCCAGAAAGCCACATCACAGGCCTGCCCCATGTGTTAGCGATCTTCTGTTTGCTGCCATTAGACTTTGCCATCGCCTGTAGAAATGGAGTCGCTTAATTAGGTCCAGAGAGCTGGAGAACAATGAGGCCATTCAGGGTGGCACCCAGCCAGCAGCTTCTTCCCCTCGCTTTTTGTTTTGTTTTGTTTTTCCTTTTTTCTTCGAAGGGAAAAATCTGAAGCCCTTCCCTGCTTCTTCCCACCTGTATAATCCACAGCACAGCTGAGTAGGTTAGGGTCTTCAACCAGACCCTGCACAAAGAGAYTGTCTTTCAAAGCCCCAAAACCAAAAAAAAAAAAAAAAAAAAAAAAAAAAAAAAAAAAAAAAAAAAAARAAAAAAGAAAACCACAGAAAACCCTAAATTTGCCAGGCTGCAGGACCCTAGGGCTCCAAAAGCCTAGAGTGTGCTCCAAAAAGAGTAGACAGCTACTGATAGTTGCTCTCCAAACCATGAAGGGCATTGACAGTCACAGCCACTCATCAGCACGCTAGGGAAAAAAGTCTTTGGAGGCCATCCCCTCACTGCTCAGAGCTGCGTCTGGGTATGGTTTAGATTTTATTCCAGCCTTCATAAGAAGCACAGTTGCTTCCTGTTAAGTCAACAACGGTTGAACTCCACCTCAGATCTTTAACTCTCTGAGTATCTTTGCTGACAATGAAGCATGCACGCGTGCTTCATTTCAAACTGCCTGGCTGCCCWCCTTCTTCTTCCCCTCCTCCCCCACAGGGCATCAGAGAGCATTCACAGATTTATCATTTCAAAGATATTTCACTGCAAATCTAACACTCACCTGCTGAATAATTTAATCACCATATTAAAGACATTTCCTCAATTTTCTTACTTGACTTCTAGTTTTCATTTCATAGAGAGATTACACCAGAGATCCAAACTAAGCTGTAAATCACCACTGCTGCATATCAGCAGCAATTCAGAYCAGATAATGTACAGCCACCAGCTATTTGCTGGCATCTCTTAGGCTTTCATATGTTTGCCCAGTAATATATATCGATCTGATACACAAACATAAAAGTGATGGATTTCCTCTAGAAAAAAAGAAAATGAAGCTTTTCCAGGTACTATTTTAATAATCAATTTGTTCTTCACTGCTCTAAAAAAATCTATATAACTCGGCTAAGACTCAACAAGATTATTTGCAACATGTTTTTCAGCCAACCCCGATGAAGCAATGCCATCAGGTTCTCCTTGGAAATTTAGTGCAAAAAGGGAAGGAAAGAAAAGATCCAGTTCTTAAGCTGCTCTTTCTTTTTGTGCCTGGAAGCAAGTAGGTTTCTTCTGAAATGACAAGATACATCACTTTGTGTTATAAAGGCCACGCACATTGGAGCATACAGACTAGAATTGTTGCTGGGCGAAAATTAGCAGGCTAGGGGTACAAATGGAGTACCACAACCTTTGAAAGTCTCCTATACAAAGTATGGGAAGATTTTCCTTATAGACAGTGAAACTGAGTCCAGAAGAACCACCTGGAAGCATGAAATACCCAAGTCTGGAGATGAGTTTATCCTTTTATCTTACGGTTTTATAAAAATATTCTACGTAGGTCTTAATCCCTCTTGTCAGCTTATGCCTGCAAAGCAGCGTACCTCAGTTTGCACACTGCCAGCCCTCTCAGTGAGAGCTCAATGCGTGCTCTGGAGCAGCACCTGGCTCTTGGGAAGGGTCTCCAGAGGAAGCGACAGAAGGGGCCTTCCTCTCCCACTTCAAAACAAAGCTTCACCAAACAGAAAATTCCTGGAAGCTACATTCTTACGTCCAAGGACAGATTTCTTCAAAGGAAGTTAAAGTGAGGGGAAGATCAAAGACCAGATAGGAAGAAGCAGGTTGTAGCAGTGGAAGATTCAATCATCAGGCAAATAAACAACGGGGTGTGTGACCCTGGAGAGGACCGCAGGGGAGCTTGCCTTACAAGAAGAAAGGTGGTGGATTCCACCGGAAACCTGGGCAGGGTCTGAGGAAGCCTGGAGAAAGAGCGTGCAGCGGTGATCTGCCTGGGCATCAGTCACACCAGCGACAGATGGACACTCTGGAGGTAACATTTAGGTTCATGGAAGGGAAGCTACAGACCAAGATTTCTGTGGTCTCTTAGCTAGGGGTGACAGAGGAAGCTAAGTGACTAGAGAATTAGGAGAGTCCTTGCATGAATAAATTAATTAAAAGATAGGAAATGGGGTATGAGTAAGTGGTCAGTTCTCACAATAGAGGGAGGTCAACAGTTCAGTTTTACTGGCACTGGTGCTGAGAAATGAGCTATTTCATATATGCAGACATTGTTAGAAAAAGGGATGAGGTGTGAGGTAAAGACTGCTGATGACACTAAGTTATGCAGAAGAATAGGGACGTGAGCAGACTGTGAAGAATTACAGAAGGGTCCGACGAGACTGAATGGCTGGGCAATAAAACAGCAGCTGAAATTCATTGTGTATAACGTGGCGAAAGACAATCCTAGATCTGCACAGACAGCAGTGGTTTCTGAAATAATAGTATTCTGGTGCAAGACCTTAATGTTATGATAGATTGTTCCATAGAAGCAAAGTGAAAATGTCAGGAATAATCAGAAAAGGAAGAGAGAACAAAGCAAAATCATTTTGGTGTTGTTGTATCAACCCTTGGTTCACACTTACCTTTCAAATTGCGTGTAGTCCTTTTCAAGAGGAGGGGAACAGCATTTAAATTGCAAAAGGTTCAGAGAGGTGCAGGTAGGCTGACAAGAGGTGTGGAAGGGCTTCCATACAATGAACAAGCAATGAGTCTGAGCCTCTTCACTCTGGAATAGGGAGAACTTAGAGCACCTACAGCCAAGGTCTACAAAGTCACAAACAGCATGGAGAGGGTGGAGGGACATCAATGGTCCACTCTCTCCACAGCCACAAGCAACACATGCACTTAGACGAAGCTAGTAGAAACCAAGTTCAAAATAGGCAGGAGATGGCTTTTCATGCAACCATGGTAAGGCCGTCCTTGTTGAAGGACATTGCGAATGCAAGAAGTTTGCACAAGTTGATGTGAAGAAGGTGCCAAAAAGATCCATACAGAGCTACTGAACAGACAAACCATGACAGGATCAGTAGGTCCCTGAGCTGAAAATAGAGGCTGGGATTGGATTTGGGAAGGGGSAGGTAATATTAAAGATATTTGCCCAGCGCCTTCTTGTCCTAGTGTACTTGCTTATCATCACTGACAGAGACAGCATTGGGCAAGATGGACCGTAGGTCCAGTCTGGTATTGCCATTCTTCATAGCGTTATGATAGTCTTTGAGACCCAGGCAGACTGATTTCCCCTCTGAAATTCATTATTTCTCTTCTCAACCAGAAAAAAAAATTGAGGGCAGGAAGGGAGTGTGACCAGAAAAAGATGTCAATAGTCATCTTACCCCACACCCCATCACTCACCACTTGAAGTAACCTAATGTTTTCAATAACAGATTCAAATATTAATCCAATTTGTTCTCCTCAGTGGCATTCCTATACTTCCTGAGCTCATTTTATACACGTATTTTGAGTGAAACAGCAGGAAAATGGAGTGCACCCAGAAAATTAAACTCAGATTTGTAATAGAAATTGTTCATACCAATAGTTGATTTCATGAGTGAAATGAGGATGATCACAGAAGGAAAGTGTACGTTCAATTCACAACAGAATAAAAATGTCTTGGTTTTCATATTTTACATATTCTCCTAAGGATTATTCATGTACATTTTTCCATGATTAACATATAATAGCAAACACATTTTTAAAGAGAGAAAAAAAAGTGTTCACAACATTCAGGAAAAAAAGAAAGTGGGAAGCGGAAGGGGTAAAACTCATTAAAAAAAATAATTCCTGCATACTGTTCACCCATATTAACCCTCCTAATAGCTTTAAAAAAAAAAAAAAGTAAATATTATTACTGAAAATTGGAAGATCTCCAAGAAGGGTGACTCCTAGGGTCTGCCATTGCTTTTACTACTGACTCCAGGGGCCTGGCTGTCCATGAACACAGTGACCTGCAAAAGTGTCACTTCATAGTTTTGAGAGTCGAAGAGCTTATTTTAAAGGACAAGTTTATCACAAACAGAATTAGGGAGGGAGGACTATGTCAGACCGATGTCCAGAACTAGCATATAGTTATCATAGTATAGTTTGGGTTGGAAGGGACCTTTAAAGGTCATCTAGTCCAACCCTGCTGCCATGGGCAGGGACATCTTCGACTAGATCAGGTTGCTCAGAGCCCCGTCCAACCTGACCTTGAATGTTTCCAGGGATGGGGCATCTACCACCTCTCTGGGCAACCTGTGCCAGTGTTTCACCACCCTCAGCGTAAAAAATTTCTTCCTTATATCTAGTCTGAATCTAACCCCTTTTAGTTTAAAGCCATTCCCCTTTGTCCTGTCACAACAGGCCCTGCTAAAAAGTTTGTCCCCATCTTTTTTATAAGCCCCCTTTAAGTACTGAAAGGCTGCAATAAGGTCTCCCCAAAGCCTTCTCTTCTCCAGGCTGAACAACCCCAGCTYTCTCAGCCTTTCTTCATAGGAGAGGTGTTCCATCCCCCGATCATTTTTGTGACCCTCCTCTGGACCCACTCCAACACGTCCGTATCTGTCTTATGCTGAGGGCTCCAGAGCTGGATGCAGTACTCCAGGTGGGGTCTCACCAGAGCAGAGCAGAGGGGCAGAATCACCTCCCTCGACCTGCTGGCCACGCTTCTTTGGATGCAGCCCAGGATACGGTTGGCCTTCTGGGCTGTGAGCGCACATTGCTGGCTCCTGTCCAGCTTTTCACCCACCAGTACTCCCAAGTCCTTCTCGGCAGGGCTGCTCTCAATCCCTTCATCCCCCAGCCTGTATTGATACCGGGGGTTGCCCCGACCCAGGTCCAGGACCCTGCACTTGGCCTTGTTGAACCTCATGAGGTTCACACAGGCCCACTTCTCAAGCTTATCCAGGTCACTCAGGCATGTTGACCACACCACTCAGCTTGGTGTCATCTGCAAACTTGCTGAGGGTGCACTCGATCCCACCGTCTATGTCATTGATGAAGATATTAAACAGTACTGGTCCCAGTACGGACCCCTGAGGGACACCACTCGTCACCGACCTCCATCTGGGCATTGAGCCATTGACCACTACCCTCTGGATGCGACCATCCAACCAATTCCTCCATGCCATGAAAATGTAAACCTTGCTTTTTGCATGGTGCTGAAACAGAAAATGTGGTCCTTTATGAAGGGAGAACAGAGGCCTATGCTCACTGAAAAGATTCAAGTATTCCTTTAAAAACATATTTTGGTAAATGGAAATTTTTTTAATAGGAGATCACTAATCTTATGGTTATAATTTTAAAAACAGCTTTAACACCTACAATTGTTCCTGCCTGACCAAAACATCACTTTTAATATCTCTGAAATGAACTCTCCACTGCTCAAAACCGATGTGTTTTATTTTAAAAGTACTGAAAGCATCTGACACACACCCAAGAAAAGCCCCATGAGAACAAAAAGCACCTTTAAAATACACATTTATTTCAAGTTTCTGTTAACCTTCTCAGATCTCACCTAATATCAAAGAGAAAATAGATCCAAGACACTGTAAAACCATCACATACACCTTGATTTTAATATATTAATATTTCTCATAGAAATAGCTCAAATTCCAAAATAGTGGCAAGTGTTATTCTACCCACAGTGTAACCCCTTCTATGAGTTTATCATTATCATTGGAAATGACAGACTTGCACAATTAGAGAAAGGTAGGAAGGAAAATCAAAGGACAAAAAAACTGTGTGCATTAAATGTACTTTTTGCAAACACCAATTTTCTCAGTCCGTTCACGCTTCCTGTCAGCGTGGCAGATTTTGGAGATAAGACACAAAATCAAGTCGTGTTCAATCAAGCTCAGTTACAAATCACAGCTGAAGCTTGGTCTCAGGAATTCTGACTACTCCTAAAACTACAGGAGTTGGCAGGGATAGCTTTTTTTTTTTTTTACACTATAGATATATATACACTCACATACATAGTTTGTAATTTCTTTTTTCATGTATGGAAGGCCCACATTCACAACAGATGGAGAAAGCATCCGATTTAACTGAAGAACGAGCAACTACATAGTGTTGTCAAATAAATACAATGTTGTAAACTGCCTAAAAGAACAAACATCAGTTTCTTCCCCAACCTTTTCCAATCATAAGAACTTTAGGGGTTATTTCTAACACAGACAAATTATTGTGCAGTCACTGACTGAAGCATCAATTCAAATTCACTGTGCCTCTTTAGGACAGACATTTTTCCATATGCATTCTCATGCCACATTTACCTGACTACCAAAGAAAAGGAAAAAAGAAAATACACACAGAAAATAGAATGAAATTTTCCATACTCAAGAGAGATTTTGCTTCTTTGTGTCAATGCTTTTCCTATATCAGCACATTCCAGCTAAGTAGCCAATAGAGGAAAGATTATTACTGCATCCACTGTGATGAACAGATACTAGCACTGACTTCTAATGACACTGTAAGCTAGTCTGGCGACTTAATGAAAACCTCCATGCCTTTAAAAGTCCAGTTTATAACAATTTTTCAAACACAATTAATATGCTTTGTAATCATGGGATAACCTTGTGGGACCATGGAATAAAGCATTCTCATTGCGACTGCTCTGATTCTGCTTCTTGTGTACATACTGGGGCAGGGGGGAGGCTTCTCGAGGCAGATGGCCATACTTTCTCATGCAGATTAAAAGATAATAGAAAAGAAACCTCTCTCTTTTTCTCTTTTTAGTGATGTGTAATATAGTCCCCTGTGATGGGCAGATCTTCATCTCCAGTTTATCAGTGCAGATGAAGAGTGGAAAACAAGCAGTACTAACACAGAGCCCTCAACCTTTCCCAATTTAGGCTGTATCAGTGTCCTGTCATAATGATCCATAGCAACAGCAGTGGCACACATACGCAGTTGGTAAGCCTATGCTATACTGATTTCAGATGCAACGCTTCTCCTTACCTCCTAGAAACCTTCCAAACCTCAAATATGCCAGCCAGTACATTTTGCTCTTGAATCCTCAGCAGAACTGGCTATGAGGGGTGCCGGACCCCAAAATTTCTGTTCAATGGGAAATTAAAAAATGTTCTTGGAGTTTTGGCTTGACAATGGAACAGGAAAATGAAATGTTGAAACCCCCCAGGGAAGGAGAATCCCCTGTCAGTTTTCTGAAGCCGTCCAAGTTTTCTTGAGCTGCCAGAGGTGGGTTAAGGAGCTATGCACCTTGGGAAAACCAAGATCATCCACAGCAGACCAGGGAGAAGCAGGTATATGGGAGCAATATCATCATTAAAATGCTGAAGCTGCCTCACTCCTGGAAACTGAAGCTCTGGCTTCTCTGGAGCTCTTTGGTTTCCTATCATCAGCCAGGTGGCTGGTTAGGAAGCCAGGAGGTCAAGCTGGCAAGAAGCAACCCAGGAGCCCACCAGAGCTTGACACACCCTGGTGGATCATGCCCATTTCAGTGAATAAATACTTCATAAGGATAAAACATGCCATCAAAAAAAAAAAAAATTCTGAGAAGTTTTATTGAGTCAGAAACAATTGCCCCATTTGATCCTAGAAGAAAAAACAAACAAATGAACATGTTTTTAGGAATAGGTTGTTATTAGTGGTTTTCTTGGGCTGCTGTGCCTTCTCATGGCTGCAATCCCCCACTGAGGCATTCAGATTTTCTCACTCCCTAAACACGTAGACAAACCAGTCCCTGGAGCCCCTTATCCTTTTAGGGTATGGGATTAAAACCACATCAAACCATTAAGTAAGCAATTCTTTTCAAGACAGTCTTTCATTCCCAGTCCCTTCTTCTCTTGTAATTTTTGCAGACCTCTTCTGCTCTCCGAGTCCTGGGAATTCACCTCATCCTCGATAGATGACTGGAGAAGGTAGGAGGGGAGCTGCTAAACTTCTTCCCTTTTTCTTCCTTCCAAGCAGTACCTCTCTCTTCTTCTTCCCTTCTCAAGCTAGCTGCAGATCCTCATCTGGTTAACTAGGTCTCCCTAAGGTATGCAATTCCCATAATAATTCAGGACCTCTATAACATCCTTCTGCCAAAGCACACCGCAAGAATGTATGGGGTAAAGGCAATGAAATCCAGGGAGGAAACCATGAAAAACWGTCTAAGTAAATAAAGACTCATTAAAACTTAATGTATGAAATTAGACAACCAGACCTGGACTAAAATAATTTCCAAATCACCTCCAAATTTTGACAGAAGGAAGAAAAATCAGTGGGATCAAAATACAAATCACCCAAATGTGACCAATGCAGTCATACTGATGGAAGAATGAAATTTAATAAATTTGGAATCAGTCTATAGGTAAATGAAAAAGCGGATGCCTCAGCCACAGGATGCCCCTGGACTAAAAGGTGTCCAGGACATTTTAAGGCTGATTACAAAAGCCGTGAGGGCAAACACATGGCAATAATCATGGGAGACTTTGGTTACTCCCATGCAAACCAGAGAAGTGACACAGTGGGTTGTGAGGCAAAAAGCTAATTGACTTGTTTATTTTTTACATGGTATAAATGACTGCCTCATGGAGCAACCAGTCAGCGACCTGACAGAAGGAGAAGCATTTCTTGACCTAGTTCCAATCAATCCACAGTACTCAGTTCAAAATTTATTGCAAAGGGCCTCCATGGTTGCTAATGATCATAACATAATCAAATTCAAGATCCTTGTAGGAATAAGGGGGRAAAAAACCTACTCCAGTATCACTTAAGAAACTACATAAAAGTGGGAGAGGTTAGTAAAAGGAAAACAAGGTAAGTTGCTAAAAGGGTAAAGCACCTGAAGTCAGCTAGGAGACTACCTGAAAATATTTTACTAGGATTTCAGAGTAAATGTGTACCACCTCTTTAAAAGTTTCAAACAGGACCAAAAAAATCTAGCATCGTTAAATGTTAGACTAAAGGAGGCTTTTACAAGTAGAAAGATGTTATTCAGAAGTGGAGGTCATGTCCAAGTGAAGAAAATAAAAAGAGCACAAAAGTCTGTATGTTAAATGCAAAACCATAATAAATCAGAAAACATTTTAAAGAACAACTTGCTACAGGCATCCCAATTAATCACAAAAGTCTTGCAAACACAGAAGCAGCAAGAGCTTTGTCAGAGTTCGTGTGACTAATACATGACAGAGGTGTAAAAGGAGAGTTCAAGGCTGTATCAGAAAAGCTAAATGAATTATCTGAGTTGGTGTTTATAAGAGAAAAGCTCAGAGAGGTTTTACGTGTGAAGCAAGTTTGAAATCTCCAACTGAAGTGCCAGTGGCAGGGGATTAGAGCAGGTCAAATCTCTAAGACAAGATACCATTCACCCAGCAGTCCTAGAGGAACTAATATACAAAATCCTAAGTATGTGATTTATCACTTCAGAGACTTTGAAGGGCTCCCAGCCCAGAAAAATGGAAGGCTGCACAGATGACAAAACTTATTAAACATGTCTAAGGAGCAAGAAAATACAGGATACTATAGACCATTAGTTAGGTTTCTGTGTCAGCCAGATTGGTTGGAACTTTAATAGTAGATATACCCATAAATATCTCGTAACAGAGAAGAAACAAGTAGTCTTTATAGAGGGCTGTCATACCTCCTAGATGCATTGCAGTTCTTTGAAGACACCAATAAACATGTGAATAGGATGATTCATTTGATATATTATATTTGGATTCCCAAAAAGCCTTTAACAGATTGAGAGACATATAAAGAAGCTAAGTTGTCATGGAAAAAGGAGAAAGATTATCTCAGGATTTAATATATAATTAGTAACTTTTTTTTTTTTTTTTAAAGAAAGAAAAGCTGAAATGAACAGTCCCTTTCAAAGGAGAAGGATCTGCTCTGTGAACTCTACTTCTCAACCTATCCATAACAGATCTGTAGCAGAGGCTGAATAGTGAGTAAAGGTTATTCATAATACAAAATTTCTCAGCATCATATAAATTAAAATGTACTGCACAGAGTTACAGAAAGATCGCTGCATGACCGAACAATAAGATGTCAGATAGTAGTCCACACCATTAAACATAAAGTAACACATGTCTGTAAGAATAACCTTAACTATACAGGCAGAATGATGGGCTCTACGCTAATTATCGTTCAAGAAATATCTAGGAAAGAAACTGGGAGTATGTAACAAAAGTAGACTTCTAATAAAATTAACTTATTAGAAGCTACCAAACTTATAGGAAAAGAATAGAGAAATCAGAAATATAGAACATCACTATCAATGTGTTTATAGTGGTATAAACTTGTGGTGGGTCCGTGGCTTGATTGATGCGGACAGAGCTGGTCACTGAAAGGAGATCTATTAGAAACAGAAAAGGCACAGAAAAAAGCAATAGGATAGGAGGAATTATAGAATAATTTCTCCATGAGGGGAAAAAATGAAGCAACCAGGTCTCTTCAGCCTGGAAAAGAGACAGTAAGTGACAGATATGAAGGATCTGCAATTTCTGAAGGGCACGGAGAATGTGAACAGAGAAACGTTAAACTTCACATGATGCCATCAAGCAACGGATTTTACACAAGCTGCTGAAGTCCTTGTTCACACAGCAGATTACAGAATTGTGGAACTCTTTGCCACATAGTATTATGGGGACTAAAAACAAAGCGGTCCCAAGAGCAATCAGACCAACATGCAGAGGAGAAGCCCATAAAAGACACTTAAACACAATGATAAAGGAGCCTTCAGCTCAAGAAAGACTTCAGCCACAGATTGCCAGAAGCTATGAAAATAAAATATAGGAAAGTGCTGCTGGTTAACTCTCCTACCAGTATATTCTTCCCTGGGCACCTGACACTGATCATCATCAGGGAGAGGACACTAGTCTCACTACATCTTTCCACTGACCCACTGTAACAGTATTTATGCTGAAGAACTGGTTTTCATTAACATTTGCGTGGCAGGGCTTTTTTTTCCACTGATAGAGTGGCTGCATGTGACCCAGACTGGTTGCGTAGTTGGTCAGTGCAGGGACATGGCACATTTTCAGCTCTCTGCTTGGTGATTCTGCTCAGGTACAAGTAAAAATTCCAATCAATCACATGGAGTGAACAGGACCACACAAGGTACCCCTGAAGGAGCTACAAAACAGGGGGAGGAGAAAAGCTGAGGAGAAATTAAAATAGGATATAATCAAACAGCAACCAAGCCCTTCCAAGCATATTTTTCATCCACTATCTTTCCAGTTCTCACGTTTGGCTGACAGCATTTCACATGGCTTAGGCCACATTGAGCAGGCACTGGGAAAACACCAAGCCTGACTTAGGCCCAATATGCACATGAAATTACAGATGCTCTTATGAATTGTATACAGACTCTCCAAATACTGCATACTTCCACTTTCAGGTAAGGCAGGAGTACGATTAAACCAGTTTTCCTCAGTGCTTCTATAGCTTTTTTTTCTTTCTTTTTTATTTTTTTAAATCTCAGCTGTTCCATTAATTATTGGATAACTTGTTCTACATCTCCTTTTTACAGCTTGACAAATGGAGTTTCCCACAGTAGTAATGGTTTCTCATTGCAAGGTATTGCATTGCACACCCTATATTCAAAAAAAAAAAAACCAGAAAAAAAAAGAAGTGCTACCAAAAATATTGGAGTATTACTACAGGCCGTGCCTTGACACTGGTTTAGTGATAAAGTGAATACCAATGTGGAAAATACTAGCCATAAGTTATCACTTAAACATCATCTCTTCAAGTTAAATTACAAACACAGGAAAGGCTCACAGTCAGTTACAGTAGATTTATATTTGCTGGCACCGCAAACGATGTCAACTTTTCAACAAAATGTCCACCAGAGCAACATACTGCAAAAAACAATTCATTTTAATCAGCAAAAATGACTTTTGTTTTAGAAGGGGCAGAATTTCTACTGCTTGAGTTGCAGGGCATCTTGGCTTGGAAGTAAGGGCTCGCAGGTCATGGCATCTCTAATTTTGCCTACCCCAAAAAGTTGCAATAGAGGTTTCTACAGTCCTACTGTGAAACCTAATTTGTATTTGTAATGTCTTTCAGAGCCATTGGAAAGGCACAATCTAAATACAAATTAATCTGATAGTACAATTTGGATTGTTCCAGAGTCTTATCTATGTAAACAACTGGATTTTTTTATAGGGTTTTGAAGTTGCTTGTGAAGATAAAAATCTCTGAAAATGAACAGACCCCACGACAGATAAGTTTTACTAAGGGAAAATTTGCAGCCGCCTTTTTGGAAACATTCCTAAGGGATTATGTCATGCACAAGGAAATCCATTCTGCATAATGCTATAACATTGCTCACCTTAATTCATATGCCAAATTCTTCTCTATTGAATAACAATTTATGGTATACTCCAGCGTCTGCCAGAAATTGCTGAATGAAAGCCACAGCTGTGTCTGTTATTGGGCAGAAACTACAATGTTGTCTGATGCATTTATTCAGTGTATGAATGAATTCCCTGTAAGTTTTTTCAATAACTATCTGTACACTGTTTTTTTGAGTGGTCTGCAAGGGCTATACCTGGGGACAGGCATTCTTTCCGTCCAGGCCACAAATGTGGGAGCAAAATGAAATGCTTGATCAGAAGGTTTTTTCCGGAACTGTGAAGGGACCATGTGCTGGGGGGCATCTAGAGAGCCAGTATGTTGCTAATAGCCTCTTTGACAGCTCAATACATGGCTGAACACAGCAGGTGGGCTGTCCTCAGCTTTCCTGTAGAGCATTTTGTGTAAAGAAGCAGCAGATTGACCTGAAGCTTATTGTGTTCTGGGCCATTCTCAGAACTGTACAGAGCAGAGTACGTTCACTACGGATGCAGCCCAAGAGCAGTATTTCATTGCTCTCACTTAAACTAAGTGGTACCCTACCTTGTTATGGAGCAAGAGTCCTCCTCTGTAAAAATCCAATACTGACAAGCAACAAAATGTCAAGAGAAAAATCAAAACAATGAAAAATTTTCAGATGCATATCTGCCAGAAAAACATCAGGTAAATCTCAAATGATTCAGTTCAGGCTGGCAATAAGAGACCACAAAAATTCAAATTACACCAAAAGCAGAATGTCTAAGAAATTTATCTTACTGTTCAGATTATTCGTTGCCCTGTTTAAATATTAGCCTAAAAAGTCAGCTGTCACCTTTGCATTTGCTCAGCTCCATGGATCACATACCCCAAGCTGCATAAACAGAAGTAGACGGAACAGTTAGAAGTAACTTCAGTTGGCTATTTTAAAGAAAAAAGCGAAAGCAAAACGTGGCTTATCAAAAGAGACAAGGCATTCATGTTGGCATTTGAATCTGAAAGCATTAAATCTTTAGTCCTGAAAAAAGCAGGGATAGATTAAGTCACCCTGGGAATGTTTTCATGGTTTTCAAGAAAGACGCTTTTTTATTTTTAAGCAAAAATTGGGGCTGATGCGATCATATGATCTGGTCTTCACAGCAATTACCAACATATGAATCCAGCTTTGATTAAAGAATAAATCAAACACGTCACAGAGAAGACTTGAAACAGTTCATTATATGTCCCTGACTAATCACTTTTAACATTTCTTGTGTTTGGGGAAAGAGTGAGGAGCTCCAAACAYTTACAGGAATACTACAAAGACGTGTTCAGTCCACACTGAAGAGAACCCAGAAGCGCCGTGGTGAGATGCCGCAGCCCTTGGGACTGGTCCCTCTCCTCGCTTGCTACCCCTGACCTGCAGCTCCCCTCCTGAGGGGCAGCAGCAGCGGGTGGCTCAGACGTGTCCATGCTCATCAATACCCTTCTTGCCCCACGCTTGTCATAGCATTTGAAGAGGACATTTCCATGCTTCGTTCCCTGAGCAGTTTTCTTTCAAGTGCATTGCACACAATACAGAGGAAAATGAAGACTAATAATAATAGTAATCCTAAAACAGTAATGCCACTGTGGACCACTCCACTGATTTAAAGGAGCTGTATCGCTCAAGAGGACGGCCCAGGCTGGTGGATGGCCCCAAGGCTGCAATTATAGAGCCTTCAAGACCCAAAAGCTACAGTAGGCTCCCTCCTTCCACCTCAGGAGCTGGGAATCTGGACGATTTCCAGTTCTTTATGCATCACACTCATCAGTTCCCTGAGGTGCACTGGAAGGCAATGTGCCTGCTCAACAGGTAAAAATACCGCCACCCCAAAAAACCCCACTATAACATGCAATCTCCATACCCAGAGGTTTTCAAGACCATATTCCTGAGCAGCCTGAACTGATCTCAGAGCTGACCTGGCTTCAAGCAGGAGGTTGGAGTTGAGACCAACCTGAATTATCATATGACATTACAGTTAACTGCAGACAGTTTTTATCATTAGTTTTACTGACTTCTATAAAAGAAAACTAAGAGGAGCCTTACAAAAACTTCTGTCAGGTTACCTTCAGGTTTGTTTTGTTAATGAAGGAGATTTTGCAGAGCAAGGCTGGCAATTCAGCATCGTTCACCTCTTTTTGAAGTTAACTATTGCAGTTTAAAACTTGAAATTTGAAGTAATTGTGTAGCATTATCTACACTTCTTCAGAGGAATGTTACCAGGATCAATTAAAGGCTACATTAAGTTTCCAGTTTCCTAACAAAATATGGGAAGAGATTCCTTGAAGTCAGAGTGATTTTTTAAAGGGTTTTATTGAAGCCAGGATTTCAATTGTCTTCTGAAGTGTTGCATGATCACTTTGCAGACTTTAGTTCCTTCTTCCTCTTCCCCACCCCCCAGCAGAGAAAAATTAGTGATGAAGAATTTCTGTTTTATATACCGAGCTTCTCATAAGCTTTCCCTTATGTTTTCAGCGCAGACTTCAGAACTTGAAACTCATTATTTGGGGATGAAACTGGATAGATATGAAGCCCGCAGTCACTAGGAATACTTTCAGCACAGAGCTGATGAGAACCCCAGTTATCCCATACCCGCGAGTACACTCCCTCTCTCGATACTTACTGGTCTGAATCAAAACTCACATCCAGTTTGGTCCAAAACATTAGGAAAGGTTAAAATCTGTTTTGTTATTTGTGTGATCTCATTAATGAGCGCCCAATTTTGCAATCCTTTTTCACAGAAAGATCAGAACGGCCAAGATTACTGGAACTGAAAGAAAAAAGAGTTATACAGGGGAAAAAAAAAAAATATGTGGCACAGATAACAAGCCATGTGTTTCTATGAATTCCCATCAAAAACAACTTTGAAACCTTTCAATAAAATTGAGAGGAATATAATTGAGAGAAATATAATAAAAATAAGTTGTTATGCCTATTTTACAGTAGATGCTGCATGATGCTAAGAACTTAGTGAAATTCATTAAAAAATAATTTTTTAAAAAAACCAACAAACACAATAAATAGCACTTTTAAGCAACCAGAAAGAGTAAATTCAAAATGTATGCTAGACAGAACATTTGAGCTAAACACTCACCTTTTTGGGGTATAAACCACCATGAGTTCTTACAGACTTGGAGGCTCTACCTACATAAGACTGATTGACTACACTGTTGCATGTAACCTTTCTTTGAGGAAAAAAGATGCCTCGATATCACTAGTCATCCACAGTGCAGGGCTATCAAACCAGGTGAACACAACTGATGAAGGATGCTAATCATAGTTTCCCAGTGTTCTAAAATCTGCATTGGCATCAATGAAGAAGATACCTGAAAAACAGGGTAAAGCCTCAATATGAAAGGGCTTTGCTGTGCGTGGAAGCATGTGAAAAGAGACAACACACCACCAATCATTTCCTCAACAAACCTTTATCAAAACAGGTTTAGTTCACAGACTGATATGTGGTCAAGTTTCCTTCCAGTGGGGATCAGGTAGGAGGATGAGTGAACTGGGTGATACTGATAAGGGTCTAGATTTTGGCTGAAGCAAAATAAGGACTCAGCTTGGATGTGCACCTGCACTCCAAGGTCTCACCACTTCAGTTCAGCCAACAAAACAAAAGACATGAAAGAAATGAAAGATCTGCTGGTATTTTAATTAAGCTGATGAGTCGGGCATTTTCTCCTGTAATTGTAGGCTGACCAGAACTGTTTGTGAGAGGCTTTCCAGCTGTTTCTGGCTGCCTAACCTGTTTGTAGCATTTATAACAATTTCTAGCCATTCAAAAGAAAACCAAAAAACCCACACAGAAATCTGTCTTGCTGGGGTGAATCTCAAGGAACGCTTCATAAAAGGAAATTTATGTTTTAGTAGTTTGTGGGTTTGTTATGAGTATGTTACCGTATTGCCATTATCTCCAGTTGTATTATTTCTAGCTGTCCACCACCAAAGCTGGGATGTTGCAAACTAGAAGGGAAAAAAAAAAAAAAAAAAAAAAAACCTCTGGTGACCTAAAATGCCCCCAAATATCCATAGGTCTTCAAAACCCAATTCCAAACTTAAAATTATTCTCTAAATGACTCCAAAGCTTGAATTTTTTTGTTCTCCATGGACTCCATCTAAGCTTTTAGTGACTTTTTATTGCCTTTTCCTGAAATCTCTCAGGACCCTCTAAAATACATAGCATTTCCAAAGCACTTGCATGTTGCTAGAGCAAACCCCAAAGTTCTTGCTGCTCTTCCTTGCCCAAAACATGCTGTCTTAAAAAGGAGCTTTGTTCAAGGACCAAAGAGGGACCTGCGAATTCAGCTGACCGAGCAGCCCCTCTGTTCTGAGAGGATAGACAGCATAGCTGTCAACTTTTCAAACCTATGGTCTGAGATATGTAGCTCCCAGGCTACATATCTCAACACTTCAGCCCATTTTCCTAGAAGAGATGAGAGAGCCTGGGAGATAACATCACTTGAAAAATGTCTAAAGTTATTCCTCCACCCAGAGGATTTATTTGAACTGATAACAATATGTTTTCTTTCTACGCTGTTGCAGTAATATGTTTCTGCAATGCAGTAATCTCAGCTTTAGAGTGCTCTTGGAGCAACAGCAGCCCAGCTTCAAACCTGTAACTGTTTATCCTTATTGGCATACCACTTCGTCAATTCATCTCTATTATCACACGCATCTTGACTTCGGTTTCCCTGACAAATCAAACATGTTTTATTCTCAGGCAGAAAAAGGATTTCTTAATGTTTCTCTTGCTCAGAGCACGTCTTGTAACGTTACCGTGTCTCGAGCATGCCATAAACGTGGAATCTCTCTCAAACTGTGGAGCAGAGCCGAGCCGAGATCAGAGCCCCRGCAGCAGCCAATTCCTTATGCTCCAATTATCAGCTATGCAACGTTTTCACTCTGGTAAATCTCTAACTCAAGAGCTTATGAAATGAAAAGTTTGTTACAGCACAGACATTAATGAGCCCTCTTTTAAAGAATACATTTGTAAGTAACGCAAGGAAGCTTAATTAACAACATCCTTCTCTAGTCTTTTTTCAAATCGTCCCTCTAATTTAAATTTTATGTTAAAGAATATCTTCACTTTTATGGTTCTATTAGTGAATTAGGGAAAGATGCCTGATTGCATGGTAATTAGAGAGACAGTGACATTTTAATATACCTTGTAATATGGTACTGTTGTATATAATTTGTAAAGTTCCATAAGATTTTCCATAGATAAAAAGAAACTGTTTAAAAAAAGAATGTAAGCAAAGATTTTAATCAAAGCTGAGTGATACTGAAATTCTGTTGAATGACCCTCTCTGCTTATGCTTTCGGCAGATGAAAACACTCAGAGGAAAAGTGTAAAGTGACATCTGAGCCATGTATTTTTTTTGTCCATGTATCAGTGAAGCAGATATATAATGTTTCTAACCAATGAACATAATAAACACATTTGTGACACTTCATGAAAATTCATAACATTGGAAAACCTATGTATTGGCAATTAYACCTGCCTTTCCCAAGCTATAGCTGATTTGCCGGTAAACTCCACCTCTGCTCTCTACATTGCTTGAGGACAGAGATCAGGAGTTGGGGCTGAGGTGGGAGGAAATGGAAATTAAGCCTCTATGCCTAATAGAGAGATCCTTCTCCAGAAGGCAAGATTAAAAACATGGGCTTATTTTAGGCGTTTTGAATCAACATCTTGGGCAATCTCATTTTCCACCAAGGACAGGAGAAACCACAGATTACCCTCCCTGGGCTGAAGCTATGTCTTCTGTAAATACCCATCAAGGTACTTAACACAGATGATAGCTCAACAGAGCTGAGTCTGGGACCAGCATTTCTGTTGAATTTAGCACTACAATACCTCAACATTTTCCAACTACATAAGAGAAGATAGTCTTATTTTAATATCATACAAATCCAGGGAAATCTTGGCAGGGTCTTCAGTGCAAGGAGAAAGGGACATATATCAGACAGTGAAAATATAACTTAGGTTATTTCCCATATGAGGGTGAAACCTCAAAATGAACCATATAGGTGCACAGGTATATTTAAGCTACTATACCTGTAGGGCATTATTAACAAAACTTTAAAGAAAATTTATGCAATTTTACTGCAATTTCCTTTTTATCCAACACTCATTTCCAAACCTTTTGAAATATATTATGTTCAATTAAATTCTTTACCATCTTGCTCCTTAAAATTAACTAGGACTGAATTTTCACTGTGTTATGCCTGGCCCTACATTTAATTACCTGCACTTAGAATATTAGACACCATGCTGATTTCTGTCTAGAGGAAATGACCTAGGATCATTGGAAGCATATGAAGCTCATTTTAAGATGAAGCAATAACTTATATTAGAGGATGTAAAAGGTCTTAACCTCCAGTCTCTCAACATACTGCAGCAAAAAGCTCCTCTTTTTTTTTTTAATTAAAAAAAACATCTGCAATGCATTTTTCCCCCAAAAGTCACTTAATAGTCTTTAAAACAAAAGTCTCCCTTGCTAAATGGCTGTGCATGAGCATACATGTAAGAAGCATCACCCAACTTGGCTGGCTGGCTTTGCTGGTTGTTTTGGGGCATTAGGTTTCCCTTGGGTTACAGTCATTCAGCGTGCTCCTGAAGCACGATCTTTATTTTATTTTTTATGTTTTAAATGAAACAGAAAAGTGATCAGTCTCACACACACACAAACTTTCCCTAGTGTGAAGCCTTTCCAGAGCTTCATTTTGCTTGAAATTCACTGCTAAAAATGTCTGACGGTTTACTGAAGCACAGCTAGAGATTTGGTTGGCAGTTGCTAGTTCATAGAAATATGGTACCTGCCTCTTAAAAAAAAGAAAGAAATGGGTGCAGCTATCRTAGTAATTATTTAGTACTTGTCAGAGACTGTTTTGGTTGATTTCAGGGAAATAGCGTAAGTTGGTTACTCAGAATAGGAATTTTAGAAGTGCTTCAGGAAATGAATGTCCAACTCGCATATCAATCTTGTCCAGTCATTATCGTCTAACTAAAAGCTGAGTTAATTAGGCTTTCCATTAAGTGCACTCTTTCTGGAATTTACACAACACTAACTCAGTAAGCTTGCAAGGGCTGATCCTGACAGTGCTATAACCTTTCCTAAAATAACAAAATGAACTTTAAAGGCAGAGGTAATTGCATTTTGCCTTTGAATTATCAGGCCAGGATGTTATAGCACGGATGATTATTATAGGCAGATTAGTCAGCCTAAAGCAGAGGGAGTGAAACTCTACCTTGCAAACAACATTGGCCTCCACTGAGAACGCCTGCCGCCAGCTCTGCAACAAGGAAATCTGAAGCAAGTTAGCTTTGGAAGTACTGTAGAAAGACTCCAACAACACCAGATCTCAAACAACATAAACCTTAAGAGATTAACACTTGTGCTTTAATTTGGCCTTGCAAACATCTAACTAGACAGCACAGGAACAAGTTATCACAAGGGCTACTGTGAGAGATATCTCATTAAGATTATCATGGAAGAAAAATTCTAATTTGATTTGGACAGTTGCAGAATTTCCAGTATTTCCTGATTTTACTTGGTCAAAAAAGCAAAAATACAGGAACCTGCAACTATATTGGACATTGACTGCTGAAGACTTGCAGTTTGTCAACATCAAGGTCTTTCCCCCATCTCAATATCCCCTTTCTCCTTAATCCTCCTAATCTGGCTCCCCTGCCTCAGAACTCTGTTCCTCCATTGCTCTGATCTTCTTACCACAGCCCCACATTCCCCAACCCAAGGCTGGTGATTGCTACTTCATAGAAATATGGTGCCTGCCTCTTAAAAAATAAAGATTAAAATCACCAGCTGATCCCCTCTCCCCACCGCCAACCTGGCAGTGATATTCCCATTGCAAAGCAAATTTCCTCCTGACCACAAAGACTGTGTCTGGACCTACAAAAAGGAGTTTTTAACCATACTGTCTTTTTTCTGCTGCTCAGCATATGGAAGGAGATGGCCAAATGTCTGAGGCTACTTCTACCTCTCGAGGGCTTCATTGGCTTCTGCTGGGCCCCTTTGCACATTGACCCAGGGACCGCAGCTGCTCATGGTGGCTCCTTGCTGTGCAGGTACCTGACCACATGCCAAGCATGGACCAATGTAAAGCTGAACAGGCCAAACATGTTACCTTACCCATAAAATGTGATGGGCCAAAAAAATTAAGAGCAACTTGCAATTCAGTTATAGGCTAGCCATAAAATAGTATCTCAGGATGGCCATTTCCACCCATGACAGAGGTATGTGAAACATGGTGGTTTAAATTTGAAGGAGTCTATGCTCAGTTTCTACGAATTTGTCCCACATTCAAAGTTTTGAAGAAGAGCCCAGCAGGTACCACTGACTTCTTCTTTGAATGCTTTCTTGTAATTTCTAAGCAAACTAAGCTAACATAGTTTCTACCAAAAGCAGCCTGTCATTTCCAAACACAGTTCAGGCTATTCTCCAAACTTTTCCAGACTTGCAAATTTCTCTCCAAGTCTGCTGCAAGTGCCAGCCTTTACCAAGTTTCTTGCAGTCTTGGCTGAGAAAGATTATACAAACAAGCAAAAATGATTTCAAATTTCAAAAGAACAATTTATGTCCAGTCCGTGGTTTGGGCAAAGTTTCAGGTCAGCTCTTTATTTTACCTCCACCAGTTCCCACATTGCAGTTTACGATGGAAACCTGAACCAAGGAATGCTCTCGGAATGGCTACAGCCGGTCTGGACACACAATGCTAAAAACCAGGCTCAGAGATTTGTTTTTTCAAGAGCACCAACCAAGCATCTTTACCATGTGTTAAATACAGGTTATTTGAAAGGCATTTGAAAGCTAAATTGGGCTTAGTATTACCTTTTATGTTTTATGGGTTGTGGAAATTTTCCCTGCTTAATTATCAAAGCATTTTATGGCCTTCTACAATCCCCAGGAAAAGAAGGACAGAAGAGAAAGGTGGGGGAGGCAGCCTGATCCATCAAGGCATCCGGATGAAAGCCTGACCTCCAGAGCTCCCGGGGAATGGTAGAGTTTGTTAGCCTCCCAAAGCAAGAGAGTGACTGCCCTTTCCAGGAGGGCTGGAGGCTTTGAAATTGGAAGCAGAGAGGCAACAGCTGTAGTCATTTGCATGGCCACAGGCATGTCGTGCCTGAGACGATGCACCAAACATGGCTCCTCAGTGCTCGGAGAGGGTGGTCAAGGCTTGCTGTGAGCCCCAGCACCTATAACAGGCAGCTCCTCTGGGTCATGTTCATGGAAGGCAGAAAAACAAGCACAGTGGCTGCAGATCACCACGGCGTCTGTCTGCCTGGCACAGATCAAGGAAACAGAGCAGCCTGGCTTTTTTATCAGCCTGACTGAACTGCTAAGCATTGAAGAGGAAAAAGCAATTTACAGCCCAAGTTTTTTTCCTTAAACAACCACAGCAAATAATTCCAAAAGGCGTCATTTCTTCACAGCCCCCATGAGCTGGGCTGAGGTTGCAGAGGGTCTGCAGAGCCTCTAGACCCATCAGTGGCCAATGTCATGGCAGTGAAGTGAACCAGGCTCTACTAGAGCATCAGCCACTACCTGGGCAACCTAATTCCTTTTTTGTGCTTTCCTTCACCCATTCCCTGCCTCTCCTGACTACTGTGATGGCAAAGGAAGACTCCTTCCTCTCGCGTTCGCACCGAGTCCAGCACCATAAGGCTACCAAGGTCTCTGCTTACTAATACCTCAGAATCAAATAATCAAAGAATAAATTCTTCTAAAACTAGTCCAGATTCCTCCTCCCCCAGTGCACTCCATTGGGAATTTTGTACCTAAGCTTCTTGAAAATCCTGTTCGGAGTTTAGCTGGATGTCGTATAATTAAAGCTCCTTAAAAACAATATGACCTTACCAGGCTGTCCTTTGAAGATTTTGGCATTCAATAGCGGGGACTATGAAAGATTTTACAGTGAGCTATAAATTAATTTCCAAGTTACAGTGATAAGGGAGTGTCACATTTATTCAGACTGCTTCCTTCCTTTTTCTATCAGATGAAGTTAAAAACTGAGCACCGTAAATAATCTAGGCACACTTGCCAGCATCCAAGGCTGGCCTGGATTTTCAAAGGCTATCACAAGCTATTCAATGAGCTTCCTAATGCTGTTAGGCAACCGCCAACTCAACAGTTTGAAAAGCACAAGTTTGCCTAAGCACACTTATTTCTCCTACAACATGTCTGCGCAAACAGTGACTCTGACACATGCATACAGTGCTGGTGTCCATTCAGGTATGACAATGATACGGCAATTGTATTGCAGCCAGTTCACCCTCCAATGTACATAATATAAGAATTTTGCATGCAAGGTGTAGGATTTTACATATGTTAGAACGAGGCCACAGAAAAGTGCAATTTTAGATGCTGGGTAGGTACTAGATGCAGTTGTATATCATCAAGAACAAAAATCAAGAGCTTAATTAATATCCTCTGTACTCACATTTCTCCACTTATGTCTGGCTTGTATCAGTGATCTGTATTTTAAACCATCGTTAGATGGTTCAAGATAAATGTGGCATATACACTGCATCCTCTCCTACCCTGGTCCAGCACTCCAAGCCAAGAAATCAAAGTGGCAGCAAGACATTTACATTTTGGCTTCACAACAGAGATAGCCCACCCCTGTGTGAGATCCAAATAAAAAAAAAGAAGGGATTGTCAAGGTGGCGAGAGTCACAGAGAATACGGCAGAGGAAGAAAAGCTAGACAGGAAAGTAATTGTAAAGATTAATCTGAAAATGAGGAAGGGTGCTTCTAATAAATTGTGCAGGTGACAACCAGGCAGAATTTGGGGGAAGAGGTCTTCAAAACACACTCTTAATTTTCACAAGCTATTTATACTGCCAGAAGACTGCCACTCCTGAGAAGGGATATCTAATTTTTTTACCTCTGCCCAGCTCCAGGCTTTTCCCATCACTTTCCTCCCACCTGCCTTCAGCCAGGAACAAGGGACACTTTCTAACAGGGCAGGGAAATAAAGGGATGGTAGGAAAGGAAGGGGACGAGTCAAATCCTTCAAGGTCTTTACTCCAGCCACACAGCCCTCAGTTTAATGCACAGTCCAACTGAACTCAGGGAAACTTTTTATAAGGCAATGATAAAGGATTAAACCCTGTATCCAGCATCACGTCAGTAGGACAGAAATCGTCCCCTCAAAACTGAGACGTGACAGCAAAGGACCTTACACTCAAACTGCCTCGTGAACACCTCACCTAGATTTAGGCAGCTCTAAGTTAGATAATGTTTAAGTTGAAAATACCAATAAAAGACTCAGCCCACTGATTACAGGTGCTTCACTCAGACRCAGCAGCTTTCCTCCTACTGACAACCTATAGAGCCAGGGTCTGGCCCTGATGAAAGAAGTCAGCCTGTACTGTATGCCTTGCAGTGATCTGCCTTAGTAAGCTGGATTTACCAGCTTGCACCCTTCTTCTCAGAAAAAATAGTGGTTATATCTATCAAAAAGCAGGTTCAGGAAGCTTCCCTCTTCCCTTCCTGAGGAAAAGCAAAAACTTGGCAGCTAAAAACAAATAAAAATAAATAAAAATCTGGGGAAATGAGAAATGACAATAGAACAGAAAGATGAGATAAATTTAGGTTTCTGAAGATCAAGAAAGGAACAGACATGCCAGGTATGGAGGCTACCTCAAAAAGCAGCCCCTGGAAGATGGAGACTGTGGGTCTRGACAGGGGAACTCAACCTGCAGCCCAGGTCTATTTAAGTAGATATTAATGTGGCAAAGTCCCAAATCAGAATTTCTAGCTAATAAAGCAGAGCCACACACCAGCTTCAGGTCAAACATAAACAAGCATTTTTGCTAAATAGTAGCAAAAATATACTGGAATAAATTAAAAGACAAACTACCTCCAAGTTTGGCTACAACTATGTAGAAAAAAAACATGAGTCATTTTTCTTCTGCTCTCAAAAGTTTTGCAGTCTTTTGATTTGCTGTGGAAGGAAAAAAGTCTTTTAATTTAGAAGTTAATAACTTTCTTGAATTTAATATGTTACAGTCTGCTTGCACTGAAATTTATGGCTAATCTCATCTTTGCAATCTTGGCAAAAGGTATCTTAAGTTTTGGAGATGCACTGCTTCTAATAGTTCCTTAAGTTATTGGTTCATTTTATGCACAATTCAAACAGCTGAATTATTGGTATCAAGGACAAACCATTACACTGTCCTTTTGCTTCAGTGTTTGTATTAGTTATTGATAACTTCGTGTACCACGAACAAATGTTTGCTTTTGAATTTTAGATGTTTTGGGTTGGTTTTTTTTTTTAAACAGAGATGCTTTTGGTTGTATATAGCCAGTTCCTGTTCTGCAAGACATGATAAGCATCACCTGTTGATACTCCTGTCTTGAAAAAAATTACCAGTAAGGCTGCTGCTATATAAATCATCTGCAGAGTAGATGCCTAGGACCAGGGTGCTGCAGTGCACTTCCCACTGCACACAACTTCCACTGGAGGGCAAAGACCGGTGCCCACTCACCTCCTGGGTGGTGGCTACTCACACAGCCCATGCTCATCCCCTGCCTCTGAGGCTTAAATTTGGTAGTTTTATAGAGAGAAGCTAAGTGCTGAAGAAATCATGAATAGGAATGTTTAACATAGGAATTAGGAATATCTAGAATGTGGTGTTATAAATATGAAGTTATCTTTTCTGTGATTCAGTCCCTAGAAAGTGAGGGAGCTCATTACTGCTGTGCAGCTAAGGGCAGGATAACTTTCTTTTTTTTTCCCCTCTTTCAAATCTCTTCAGATCCGTATTAGTGTTGTGAAAGTCTTTTTACCCCAGCTGTGTTGTAAAAGTCTTTTTACCCCGGCTGAAACTCTACAACCACCTCCACGTCTTTGACTACAGAGAGTCAATTACATGCAGTGTATTTTAATTCATGAAGTATGTTCACAAAGTATTTTTTTTAATTTGCGCCCACACTGTTTACATTGTTGTCAGTCCCGGTGCAGCTCTCCACTAACTGATTAGCAGGAAGCACATGATGATGAAATAGTCAGTCATGACAGCCAGACAGGCAGGTCACATAGCAATAACAATACACCTTGTACTGCAAGCCACATCAATGTGGGGAAATAAAGTTTGCTGACTACAATGGTACTGTTTCCTTAGTCCAGCTGAAGACCTGGGTCACCTGCTTCTTTCTAAGGGTTCCAGGTTCAATGTTCAAGCATGGACTACAGTAGGTAACAGAGATACAAGCCACAGTGAAAGGATGAAGGGAAGGAAAAGAGCACCCATGCAGAGGCTCTACAGTAGCAGGTACAGTATTGCACATTTCAGTTGAATAGCAGTAACCCCCTACAAGTGTAGAACATATGTATGCATACACATAGCAACGCATACTTTGAGCTCCTATATATCTACAAAAAAATGAATAAACAGCACCAGTGGAAAGCCATAAGATTGTCACCTAGATAAGTTGCATAAATCTAGTATTTCAGATCTCTGCAAATAGACTTTGGCTGTTTGATTCAACCATAAATCAGGATCCCCGTTAATCTGGTTTTAGAGTGGCTTTCCTGTGCAGGTTTGAGAGTCTCAAAGGAATACACTGTTCGTTGATTTATATACTAGTCTTGCTGAAAAGTTGATTTAGCATTGCTTTCTGCAAACAGTGAATTGCAGCTAGCTGGTTTCTCTGAATATGCAAAGCCTGTACTGTATATAAAGGTGGGAGAGTTTGACAGTTTGCAGCTAAGTAAATCACACTGATCCCAGTGTTTGCCTTGAGATTTACAGTGCGCACTGTAATTTAGGCCCCAATGCCAACTCACAAAATACAGCCAAATAGGAAAGTGTTTTGTCATCTTTTCATACATTGGAACTTATTTCATTTATCCATTATTTCAAATTCACTCTACCTAACAAAATCCACTTTGAAAAGCATTACCAACGCTTTTGCAGAAAACATCTAGAAATGTTTTCAAATTTAATTTGACAACAGTCTCAACCAGTACATTTTAGCTCTTCAAGCAACCCTTGGGCTTCTAGAAGAGCCTTTGGGCTTCCTTTAGATTTCCAGCAATGCTTACTTATTTTAATATGAGCCACTGCATACAGTCACAATTAAAAGAGCCACAGCAGTAAGCATAAGTTCCAGAGGATTTCTGAAACCCAAAAGACGCAGGCTAACTATAGGCATCTCGACTGCAGTAAAGAAAAAAAAAAAAAACCAGCGGAGAATATCAGAACTCAGGTTATTAATTGTTCAGTCAGTATTCTCCATACCCACTGCTCCTGCTTATTTGGTAAGAATACTGTAATATTTATTTCTATGCATGTGATAGAACACAAACCTGCAATCAGCTGCAACTTTTTAACAGGTATTTCAGGACAATGCATCTTCTCAAGGTCATTTAGCCAACCCATTCACCACATTCAATATTCGTGAATCTAGATTCTTTGCCTACAGAAGTGACCCAGCTGTCACTATACTGCAGATATCAAGATAGCAGATATTTTTCTTGTTGCTAATGTTTAATTTGGCAAACTATAACTTGACACATTCTTTATAGTGACTTTTCCTGCTTCTGGCAAAAAATTGTGTACCTCATTGGCCAGCTGAATAATGAGGAAAGATTATCTCTTTTGTAGAAAATTACACTGCCAGTGTCACAATACGTAAGACAGCGTAATTTATAACTACTTCTCTCCCTCCTCCTTTCATTTTGGCCTGGACACTAGGTCTTTTATATCAAATTTCAAGCCATTTTTCATTTTAGGAGCTAATCTGTTCGGTTACTGAAGTGGAATGACAGAACACACCTGTGATCAAAGGGGAAGGTAGATGGAAAAAACATCTCCCGAGTTCATGTACATACTACATCCATTACCCTGACCTTGTAACACAGTGCTTCATATAGGTTTGGTCAATTATTAGACATTTTACAGTTATTTTCAGAACAAAGAAACTATTAAGCAAGTCTGGCATGCACTTTGTTCTTTATTAATTTAAACTGTCCCAAGTAATGACTTGACTTGGTCAAACATCTCTTAATAAAAAAGAAAAAAAATCCCTCCTGTATAAAGAAGCATATTCACAGAGGCAAAACCCAGAAATTATCGTTCTTCAAGAAGGAGCAAGACCACCCCCTGCTACCCAAACCAAGTTATCAGGACCCTCTTTAGAGTGAAGAARTCCCAGATTCAAGACCTGGCTTAAACTCATTGAGGGTTTTCAAGACCCAGATTAGGTTAATTCAGGGGTTTCCCCCAGGAGCAGTTTTAAGTGTCTGTTTTGTTCCACTGGGGAACAAAGAAAACTAAACTTTTGAGTGCTGCAGTTTTTCCACAAAGATGGAACTTTTCTCAACCAGTCACTTTTAATTAACTTCACTTGCATCATGAGACCATTGACACATGATGGGATCGTAAGGCTTACGAGACAAAGCTAAGGGCCACAATCCCAGCCCTGCGACTGTCTCAGCACTGCAAGTAGGGACACGACTGCTGGCATCACACTTTAATGAATGTTTCCCTTAAGGCTCATGGATTTTTAAACTAATCTTAGGATGTCATTCTTTTTTTTAAACTCAGTCCTCTATCTTGCCCAGGGAGCATGCTCAAACTGGGAAAGGGGGGAAAAACGGTGTAGGAGGAGGAATCACCTCTGAGCACACTGTGAAGAAACAGGTTATCAGTTCATCTCTGATACATGTTGCTGCTTCTGTCCTCTGTCTAATACCCAGCTCATGTTCCCCTTAACATTTTACTGAATCAGAAGGAAATAATAGATGATGAAGAAAAAAAGCCAGCTCTATCTGCTCATTTACTTCCTTCCTTCATTTGAAATAATAAATTGTTTGTGATATCATCCGCCATTGCTATGGAGGCAACTACAGTGGAGCAGAGGGTTATGTGAATTTAGCAAATAGCAGAAGCTCAGTAAACTCCTTCAAGGGAGACAAATGGGTGGCCTGCTTACGTGGCCCACTACAACAACAACAACAATCACAGAAAGAAAAGTGAGGAAAAGCCTCCTTTYCCCCCCCCTCCATCCACTGCCATTGAATTATTTCCCATGGCTGAGTAATGTAAAAATCATGTAGAAAATAGAGAATTTAGAAAACTGCCTCTAGATAAAAAACATTTGAATTTCAACATCACTTTTCCATCAGCTTTAATGAAGCACATTCAAAATACAAGGTATCTGTCCAGAAGAAGCAGAAAAGTGGAAACGTTATTTTGTAAATGTTGATTTGCCTGGAAAGTATAACCTTGCATTGTTACAAGACACATTTTCATGGCTTCATAGATAAAGACACCATTTTCTCATCTCTTGTGATAAGCTTTTTCCCCACTGGTATGTGGGCCCCCATCTCTCTTTCCCCTGAAGGATGAACAATAAAACACATTCATCGTTTTCTCTATAGGATTATAAAAAACAGGTGCTAGGAATTCCAGAGACGTTCATTGCAAAATCCTTATACCATCTCTATGAGCACAAAACATGATCTTCCAGACGCCATCCTACTCCAGTGGCATGAAACCCTGGCTATCAGCACAGAAATGAACAATATGCAAGCCAAAAAAAAAATGGCACTCCCAGTAGTAAACAACATCTATTTGCTCAAAGGCAATCTTGTCTCATTCTGGGAAATAGCTACCACTCTACAGCTAAGGAGAAGATAGGTTGGTTGCACTACCCTCTGATATGCCATAGGAATATTTCCTCCAAAACAGTGCGCAGGGCACCAACATAGAGGCATCGGACAGCATCTGAGATTCTCAGTTCCCCTCTCTCACTGATCTGGTGCTCAATGACATCCAACTGCCATACAACTCATACCGCATCTCCAGATTCAGTATTGGATTCTGCCCCAAGCGAACCCATGAGATTCCATAACTTTACAGAAAAGCGTGAAGGTGGAAAACATTAATTTTTGTCTGCTTTTTTTTGTGAGCTAGAAAAAAATTCTCTGAATATCCCCTTAGTGATAAGGTCAATGCATTTTGGAGACCATTTTTTTGCAATTGCAGAGGTGTCTGTAAACTGATAGCATGTTATGTAAAATGACAAATTTGCATACCTTGATAGCACATTAATCAAATCCCTGCAAAAAAAATAGAGAAACAAATTAAAACAGAGCTTTTTGATGTGGAAACCTTTTTGTTAACCGATTTCTATTTTCAGATGCTCTTCTTCTACCTAGTTTTAGCTGAAGTCTGAAAAAATAGTATAACTGGTTATTATTTCAATACCTCCACCTTGTTCGAAGTTAGGAAGCTTAGTCAAAATGCTTGATCAATTCTGAATGGGAAGAAAGAATTGCTAAGCACTCATCCCAAAATCTTGCTGTGAAAAAAACCAGTTTGTCAAACTCAAATTTATCAGTAAGAGGTAAGCACCCATTTCAACAGTAGCAGGTGTTTGGGTGTGAAAAGAAGAGGTGGAAAGTGAAAAAGGGGAGAAGAGAACCCATTTAAGCTAGTAGTTCAGCAGGCAGCGTACCATCTTACTCCTAAGTGCCATGAATCTATGAACTACAGACCCTGTAATTACAAAACCAAACAGCACAAAGATGATAAACAAAGGCCTCCTCCAGAAGGTGTGATAGCCTCCTCACAGCAGGCCAGCGCTCACCTTTGCTGAAGTTTTCCACCCAACTTCATTCAGATTGGATTGAACCAGAACCCAGAGAAGGACCATTATCCCCAAGGCACTTTATCTTTTGCAAAATGCTGGGTTTGGTTTTAACAAATAGGCATTTTCCAGCAATATGTTTTCACAAGGAAAATTCCCAACAAGCTGTTCTTAGGAGCAAGCCAATTTCCAGATCAGAGATCTAGATTAAATAATTTGAAGACATTTCCAAGAAACATCTGTTTCTTCCACATGAATTTCCAAGTCTTTCCTCAGCTACTCTTTGTTAATCTTCTACAGTTGTCTTATTTGGTTGCTTGCTTTTTTTTTTTTTTAAAGGAGCTAGAAAAATCACTGTCTCTTCAACTACAAAAGTGCAAAGGAAAAGACTACTTAATGGCACAAAGAATGACTTTCTGACAGCAAAACAAAGATTACAAAGACTAAAAAATACCCTGGGCTTGCTGATGGAGGGGCTGTATATGGAAGGACATGCAACTCACCTTGTGGCTTGTTTTGAGGACAGAAAGAAGAAACATTAAAATTTCTAATGCTGGCACTATTCATAAGCATTAAAACCCTGCAGCACTACCTGTAGAGAGACTTGAGCTTGTTCTGCTTGTACTCCCAAGCTGACAAGAAACCCACAGCTGTGGTTAGCAGGGCACCAAGCCCAAGCTAATAAAGTTCAGCTGAGAAGCAGGGCATATTAGTTTAGGCCTGGTGCCATGCTAGTTTGCTATATGGCTTCCAGTCAGCTCAGAGCAAAGACAGAGCAAGCTCACATCTCCTTGTAAAAGATCACGTAGCCATTACTTTCGATAAATATGAAAACATAACATAGGAGCTCTAAGTCTTCAGGTTTGGGGACATACAGTAGTTAGAAATCTCTCTGCCCTTGCAGGCAAACGTGCTAAGCTCTGCCCCATTGATGGGTTACGCTCGTTCCTGGTTCACCCCCTGGACCCAACAGGTGCTTCACCCCATGGAAGTACATCCCGGTAGAAAACTACAAATGCTGCAGCCAGACAAAGATGTGGAGTTAAGAAAAATCCAAAAGATTTCAGACATATATTTCACATAAGTGATCTACTATTTCAGGTTGCTGAAAAAATCCATAGAAACAAGAGAAATTAGCATGGTAAAGCCACTAGTGCTGTCTCATGAGATCCTTGTATGATACGTTGAGATGGGCTCATGCTCTGAAACGTTACATGTAATGCGGTGGTACGATATGCTCATGACATGTTTACAGCTGACTTCTCTAATACGGTGTTTTAGGGGAGAGACCGCTGCAGTGGAGACGAGGAACGGGAACTGAGAAAACACCTGTCAACATTCACCCTTCGGAGGTTAATACCACTGGTCTGAAGTACTCAGCTCTAGTTTGAAAGAATGATTAATATCCTGCTGTGTTTTTCATAGGAGTAAGAGCTTTCTCCAGAACTGTCATGATACTACACCACAATTTAAATTGCTGCTGCTCTTCTGAAATCTTGTTAGTTTCAGAAACTTTCTGAGATAGAAGCTTGCAAAGCACAAGACAAATAAAAGTTGGTATCGATATCTAAATTATTATTGTCTGCTCTGGATAACTTTCTTCTTTGGCAATCCGGCTTATGGCCTCTAGGAAACACAAGATCTTTCATCCTTTTGTTCCAAAACAAAATTAACAGCAAGGGATTAAAATGTCTGTAAATTACTGCAACTGCTCAAATTTCACTTCTGAGGAGAGAGGCTGGTTAATTCTTTACTGTCAGATCTGTACGGTGGCATCTCTCACACCTCTCATCCATGGAAGAATAGCAAAGTAAAACTGCCAAGACTCACTGAATCTCTGAGGCAGTTGTGAAGTAAGCAGGTGTGCTGGTCTCTAAATTGATGCATGTCAAGCTGTCTATTGACATCTATATGGCAGTCTGAGAGTCGTGAAGCTACCTCCATCAAATAAGGTACAAAAAATATTTCTTTCTCAATGATCTTATCTTGGATAACTACAACATTCAAATTTTCAGACTAATTCCCACTGTAGGTGCAAGGCATGAAAATATCTACAGAGAAGCACACTGGTTGTGTGACTACAGCACCAAATTGGGATGCAGAAACAGGGCTCAGCCTCCTGTTCTCCCACAGACTCCTGTGCAAGGGCAAATTCACCGAGCTATTCTTCTCCCCTCAGTAAAGCACAGAGTATAACCACACAAGTGTTCCCCATACCTGGAAGTGTTAGGAGAAAAAAAAAATTATGTGCACACATGAGGTGTTAGATATTTATGTAATGAACTATTGTCACGGCGTGTGAATACAACACAAGATTTAGAAACAATCTCAGAATGAATTCCTAAAGCCATTAACTGGCAAACTCTTCACACCTGCCAAGTCCAGACCCCAGAGCTAATTCATAAGCATTCAGTAACTTCCCTCTCCCCCTGGGGACTTACTGTAATTTTAGCATTGACTTCATTGCCTGCATGAGTATGATTGAGATCAATCAGTCTGATTCTCACAAAAACCTTGGTAAAGAAGGGGCTCAGATCTCTTATGTGGCATCAGTCAAATGTCAAGAATGAGATTGCTGTGGCATTTACACAGTCCCATAGATTGAGAGATATTCGTGGGATTTGAAAAGCAAAGGCTTTGTTGATATTTTTCTAAGTTCACTAAGGTAAAAGCATGTTTGCTCCACTCAAAGCTGGAGTGACAGCAATGTGCTGGACTTTGTTTGCACGCATTCTTCCCATGCCATCTACCTGCCCAATAAAAACAGTTAGGCCTTAGCTCTGGTCTCACATAAAYTAATTTTCACTGGGTAGAGTGATGCTGTTCAAGACTTCTGTCACAGTCAAGTGACATCAGAAATGGATTCCATCTCTATTTTTCATATTTACAAGAAGGGTGGGGGAAAGGGAGTGAGTTGAAAAACATCAAAAGCTCCAGATCAGGATCTAACCTGAAAATTAAGGCCAGTTCGAAAAAGGTAAAAAAAAAACCCTATGGCTTTGTATTTCTTCTTTAAGGTCTGATTGTACTGGTCTTCCTCRTGAGGAAATGGGGAGAATAATCTGTGAAATTTCCATTTTACACCATTTCACTTTGGAAAAGTTTGTACCTTCCTTTCCTCCACTTTTCTCCTTTGCAAATTGTGAACTTGAAAATTTTGGTATAGAAAATAGGTAAAATAACATGTTTTGTTCTACATGGAGTCATATTTGTCCTGAATTAAAGTCTTTTTTATTGTAGAGTGGATATCTTTATTAAAACAATGATATCCACAAACGTTCAAATTTGTAGTAAGAGAGATCAATTTTCAATTTTGTATACAATTCTGGAAGAAAAAACAAAAGTGTGGACACCTTTTCTCCTCTGCAAACCTCTTTTCTGGCCCTTAATATCCATTTACTTTCTTCTACTAATTATGATACAGACAATTGACTTTTCACAGTCCTCTTTCTGTGCTGATATTTACAAGGAGCTAGAGGACTCATTTTATATACTGCAGATCTGAAAATTACTCTTGGACTTAACACAGTCATTTAAATGCCAAGTTTTTGCAAAGGCCTCACAAATGTCTTGGATTTGTAGTTCATGAAAAGTTTCATTCTTTGAAAGACTCTCTGAATAGTCTTGCCAGGGAAGTGGTGGTAAAATGGTTTTAGCACTTCTGTGAAAACTGTAGCACAGATGATTAGAGATTATAATACACAGAACAAGGCCTTGGAGAGTACATTAGATTTTAACAGCACTTGAAAGCTTAACTAGAAGCTGGTCAGAGAAAACCAAACACAAAACCCTCTCTCCTTTCCCTTCCCCACTACAGACAGTTCAGTCTTTTCACACACAAAAAACCCAAACAAAATAATATAAGAATGAAAATACTTAGATCCAGAGTGGTTGTTATGTTGCCTCAAAGAAGATTAAGTCAGCCTGGTTAACGTTACCCATATGGCAGAATAATGACTTGAGGCTACAGAACTGGAAACCTCATGAGGCTCTGCCATGGCGTATCCTAATCTCTTAAATCATGAAATGCTTCAGAATTGGGGTTCAGTATTTCCTAGGGAAATGCAATACTTCATACAGCATTGTTTTTTAACCATAAACTGAATTTTTGACGTGGTTTTTTTTTAGCAAGCTTTTGTACATGTTTTTCAGCTGACCGCCAGAGAAGTCTGAAACTGCAACTGTTGGATTTCCGTCCTTTTTGAAGACAGCACTTCATATCGGTGGTCATACTGGTGGGCCTAAAAAGTTATCCTCCTGAAGATGATTGGGGTCCTGCCCTGGCGTGCAGTGGAGACACAACCTGAAATGTCTTTTCAAGGAGCCATACGAAAGTTACGTACTTATGGGGAGAAAGGCAGAGAATTGCTGCTAGATCAGAAACAGGCTACAAAACAAAGGATAGGATCAAGTAATGAATTGTCTATGCAGCAGTCATCAGCCAGAGCCTTGAAATGGTGCACTGCTTAATAAATATGTTGTAATATCCGTAAAAAGGTGGGGAAGGAACCAGCCAGCACTCACAGGTGATTTGGTTATCTAGGGCTTGGTCCAGGCCAGAGCASACTATGAGGTCAAGAAAACCAGAAACACAATGGTAAAACCAAATGTAAACCGGAAAAAGCGCCCTTCTGAAATGCAAAAACTTAAAGATAACCTGGTCTTACACCTGACAAGGTCATGACAACTGTTTCAGTTCAAGGAGAGAGAGTGTGAGACATGGCAGGGAGCTTGGAGAAAGCCTCTTGTTCAATGGCAGCCAAGAGCAAAGGCAATGTTGGGCTTCGTAAGGAAAGGGAGGAATAACCACCTCAGCGAGGGCATTGCAGGGTAGCAGTAGGATCAGCCAAGAGGCAGAGCTTCTCCTGTCAAGCAAGTTTGTAAAGCCCGGAATCACTAACATTAGAAAGGTGATGGGTAGTCTGGGATTTGATGGAAGTATATAAAATATGGCATATGCTGAGAAGACCGGATGGGGCCTTTCTTCATTCTGTCCTGGACTCTGCAGTCAGTGCAATAAAACACAGCTAAATATCCAAAGCAGCTAAACACAGTGCTTCTCTGTAAAGCACAGGATTAAAATGAGGAGCACACGGTCCCAAAAGCTGGAGAGGCTGAGGCATAATCAGGATTCAAATACTGGGACATGGATATGGAAAATATGCAAAGTTATCATCATTAACAGCAATACTTTTGGAAGAGATGGTATACCCTACGCTTTAGAGTACAAACCAATTGTTAGATACTGCAATTAAAACTATGTGCAGGCAAGATCAGACCAGCTGCTTGCTGCGAAGTTCATGAACCTCCTTCAGGATCCAGCTGGTGAGYCTGCAAATGCAAAGCCTGCAAAAGCAAAGTGTGCTGAAGCTATTTTCTCACTGCGGCAGGAGGAAGATCCTGTGAAACAAAATCAGTTCAAAAAAGAAAGTAACTCAAACTCCCACAGTCCTGCTTGAGCTATGTTTTTCTGATCTTTTAGTCAGCCTCCCTTTTTAATTTTCCCCAGTGCTCTGAGATGCATGATTTAATATTTCAAATTCACTGCCTTTCTGATCTAGATTTACCAGGCACTTTGAAGTCAGACATAGTGACACCTTTTCAAAATGACTTAGACAAAAACAAGTGCCTGCATTTTTTGTTAGGCATGTGAAAATTTACAAGAACAAATCATTCTGTGTGCTTTAAAAAGTGGCCTAGAAATACACATGGCAAAAAACATTTTTGTGTGTCTGTGAAATAAACTTAGAGAGAAAATCACTTCTTTTAAGAAATCATCTTCAGCCAATTTAGCAAAGGCTATTTTGTGTGCCCAAATTCTTTAGAAACCATTTATCCAAGCAATAGTTGAAGATAATTATCCAACCACATGCTTACAAAGGAAGGCAAGATTTGTAAGAGAGATACCTTTCAAGTCCATATAGCTGGAGAAAGCAGACAAGCTGTCAGGCATACAAGCCTTCCTCCAGCTCATTTTTTTTTCTCAACTTCATAAGTTGGTATAATAAAATAAACCATTTACATACCAAAACTATCGTAGCTACAACACTGATACTGACACTCACAAAGCTGAAGACTGAAAAGGCACACTGCGTATGAATGTAAGATGTCAGCTGAAAACTGTTTTAGAGTAGTGGCGAACAAAAAAAACCCAAAGCTTTACCAGCAAATATTTCTGCAAAAATGTGTGTTGAAGTTCTACCTTAAAGATCTTCCCGGTGAGAATGAAAACCTGACAGGGTTTTTTGGTTTTATTTCATTTTTTGACTGTTGATGTTAATAGGAATGTCCTGTTCAAAGAACTTCAATGCCAGGAAAAAAAAGACAGACACAGGGGTGACTTGATGCTGTAGATTCCTCGCAGTTATAAACGAAACACCAGAAAATACATCTGGGAGCCACATTGCTGAAGGCTGAACAAAATGCACCTAATGATCTGAGGGCCGAAGCAGTGCTGGGACTGAAGGCAGATAGAGCCCTGCGTATGCAGTAGACCAGAAATGAGAAGCATCATGTCTACCTCCGGCATCTGCAGTTGAGAGATTCCAACTTTGCCAAAATTGTTTTCAATGTAAATGCATCAGATCTTGTTTACTTCTCCCAGACGTGCAATGAAGGGAGACAGCAAAATGCTGGAGAAAATTGCAGCTTTGCTTCTCAATATTCTCCTGCGCCTTTCCTGACTGAATGCTGAAATAGCAGCACTACTTGGGTACGAACACCCACCTCGCTCTTCCCATCGGAGGAAATAATTACAGGTAACAGGAGCTGCTCAATAGCAACCTTTAAACTCTTGGAAAAGTATGTTATACATGGAGACTGCACAATTCCTGCATTTGGGGGATAACACATCCTTCATCTAGGTATGTTTGGAGAACAAAACCTAACTGACTGCTTGGAAGTGTCATCCAAGAGTTTTCTTCCTCCAGTGGCCCTGTGGATTACAGCGAGGCTGCTGCTGACAGGGATGCTTATCTACATACGTGTAGCTGATGTCAGTGACAGAAGAAATCATCCCTTATTTATTCTTGGAAAGTGTCTTACCTAGGTAAGTGTTTTCCACTACACTGGATACTTATTCAGACTTTCTTTTAAAGGCCCTTTAAGACCCATTGTTGCTTTCATCTATGGTCTGTTCTTCCTCAAATCTCCATGTTACCATTTTCACAGTGAACACAGCCACGAGAGGAAGAAACTGAAGTCAGTCCCACATGGCTTCAGCTTGACTGCACCCTTTGCACGGGCACTCTTCGCAGTCCTTGGTTAGGCTCAACAAAGAAACAAAGCCACAGCCAAAATGTGGAGTGAAACCCAAGTATACCTACAATTACTGAATTAATTCATGGAAAACTCATTTAGCAAAGACTGCGGAGGGGATGGAAAAAACAACTAAGCAGAGAGAGAGGTATGGCACCTGTTGAATGCCACCAGGTACGAAGGCAATTTTGGCAGTGGCTATTCTGTCTGTAGAGTAAGTTTTGGTTTTGTTTTGTTGTTTTTTTTTCCTTTTTGAAGAAGTTTCTCGCAGAAGCAATAGCTCTGTAGAGCATGGCCTCTTGTTTTGTTATGCAGCCTTCCAGAACAATGAGGCCCCACGAGCTACAACACTGAAAATAATAAATAGCTTTAATTAAAAAAAGATTGTGTTTTTATTTATTTATTTATTTATATTTTTTTAAAACCAAATTGCCACTCCCAGGATACTTCAGTCAGCTCTGCAGAAATGTAGACATATTAGAAGCCGTGAGAAACCAAAGAAAATGTTAAGTAGCTGAAGTGGGGGTTCAGCTGAGGAAAAAAATTGAAAGGAGTAACTGCTGTGTGTACAGCTTAGCTGAGCAATGACTGAGGGGACATATGTTAACTGGCTACAAGCATCTGTTAGAAATAAACAGCTAGCAGAAGAATAACAAGTTAGGATAGTAAAAGAGCAACAGCTAGAAATAATGACAACACTAAGAAAGGCAAAATTTAGACTAAATATCAAATATTTTTTTACCATAACAGGTCCTAGGAAGTGGAATATTCCTAGGTACCTGAGTAGAAATACTTTTGCTTAGTACATGCAGTTTTATCCCCCCAGTTTAAAGTCAGTCAGTATGGAGGACACAATCTTGCACTGTTAATCTCAGAAACCAGAGAGGGTTTCTCTCCATAAGCATCATCTTCCAGATAAAGGGTCTGCTGGTTGCAGGGAATATCACTCATTGCAGAAATCACTTCTAAAAATTATCTATCGCTTATGTAAGATAAAAACAAAAACAAGCAAGTGGAAAAAACCAAGAAGTGGCCTGTTCATCACAATGCTAAAGCTGAAGTAATATTGTACATTTTCTGCCCTCTTTCTTAGGGCAGAGTCTTTTTTTTTTTTTTTTTGAACAAAATTAAAAATACAGCCCATGGTACCCCAAGTCCCAGGATGTTTTAGCAACAGCATTGACCTGTCCGAAAATTTTCCAGTGTCTCAGGACTCCTGAGCTGGTATCTCTTCTGCAATTGGTTAAGTAAAAACCAGGTGTGTATTCTCCAGGGTCATCTCAGTGGATGTATATTCAGGAATGACAATTTCTGGATGATATTCAAACATTCCTCTGGATCCGTGTCATCTTGGCAAACAGCTATAGATGCACATACTGACCTGTATCTCTTCATCTGCTCTGTGTTTTGCTCAGCCCTGTAACCACAGCCAGTATATGGATTTCATCACACAGAGGTGCCAAGTCTCTGCAGAATTAGAAGAGAGGAAAAGTGTGTCTCATCCTGAAGAAGACCAGATGTAATGTTCCCATTACCTGTTACAGTGAACACATTACCATTTCAAAACTGTCTTGATTTTCAGGGGTTGCACTGACAGCTTCATAGCTTTTCATTATCATTTGGAAGAACTGCTCCCAAAAAGGTCTTTTCTACTACGGTGGATGCACAGGGAAGCAGCTTCAGCAGGTTTCAGCTTGAGCCCACCTTTTAAGTTTACTCTTCAACAACTGCAGTCCCAGAGGGAATCTTCATGACTTTGTGAAACTTAACCAAAATGCTAAAAAATAAACCAAATTGCTAAACATCAAAGCAGCGCTAGAACGTGCTGCTCAGCTCTCCACAGCACACAGAGACACAGAGAAGTAAACCAAGCCTCTCCTCAAAGGTTACAGCTTTAAGTTCAGTTAGACTTAGGCCAAGGAATAGGGTTGACTGTTTAAGTTGACTACTAAAGCAGCTTATATGTCTCTCTGTATTTACAAAAATCCTTCCTCCCTCCTCTGCATCACCTAGAAGTTTCCCATACTCCCTCTGATGTGCCCAATTTGGTATAATTTACTGATGACAGTACTGAGGAATGTTTAAGCAATCCCTTCCATGCCACCATCTTTTGTGTAAGCTTACATTTTCCCATTCCCTTGGCTTGAAAATATAAAACATAGGATACCATCCTTCAGTAGTTGCAGACAAACCATCCGCTCCCCAAAATGGAGCAGTTAAATGCTTCAGTCATTTAAGAACTGCTGGTAATTTATGCATAACTTCCTTCAAAATAAATACTCACAAGGACAAAAAAGAAGAAATATGTCTATCCAGTTATATACACGCATTTGATACATGATCTAATGCCCCATAAAGTTGACTTCAGTGACTTACTCAAGGAAAAAAAATGAAAATGAAGGGCTGAAATAGGTAGTGCAGAAACCCATTAATCTGTAAGAAATGAAGCTGACAATACATTCAAAGCCTTCCACCAGTATTTACGGAGTTACTGTCTGATCTGTTCCGCAGGCTGAAATCACAGAGTCAAGGTATGTGAGCTGGTAAGCATTAAATATTATTTTGCCTGGAATACTGTTTCTTTTGGTACTATTACATATTTGCAATAAACCAAAGATATCAATTTTCTATGAGTTTGTGGGTACACTTGAAAGTGACCTCGTCTGGCACAAAGCAAATCTCCACTTTGTTTATATTCATGTTTAACCACTGCTGAGTCCGGGGCCACCAGCTTATCCCTAGGCTGAGATCACAGAAATATTGCAGTTCACATCAAAGCTGACCAGAGACCTGAGACAATCAACACAATGACCTCATGTAAGAGAGGGTCTGAGTTCAACAGGCTTCATCTGATGCCTTTACATAGAGAGCCAGCCCATCTGAGCTGGGATTTCAGCATTCCACCTCACTGCTGCTTACCACAGCAGAAAAAAAAAAAAAAGAAAAAAAAAAATCATTTTCATATATAATGTCTACTAACAAAAACAGGCAGGAATAGAATCATAGAATTATAGAATCATTCAGGTTGGAAAAGACCTTTAAGATCTTCAAGTCTGAAGTCATATAGTTTATGCCCTATAGTTTCCCAAGCTGACATCAAAAGTTTTCTAAGCTTAAACCACATGTATCACCTGGAGAAAAAGTGTGTTTAGAGAATGAATAAACCAGAGATAAGAAAAAACACATGCATTTTCCTTAGCCGTCTTATTTTGTGGCTGTTTATAATATGTGATTAGCATGAAACAGTCTGTTGCTTACTCTGCCAATTTCATTTTGGGGCTGAAAGAAAGATATTGGATAGTTTCTGAGAGGGGTGTGAGCTCCTTCAAGCTTACATTAGCAGCAGGAGAGCTGGTAGGAGGACACAGAGAGCAGGAATTGCCAGGTAAGCCCCTGTTGCTAGCGAGCAAAAATTGTTTACGTGTGAAGGCTGTCCCCAGGGAGACATTTGGACAACAGAAAAGTATTCTGTCGTGGCTCAGGGCAAAAGGGGTTTCTGTTCTCCTGAAGCCTCTGGTGTGTTCTGGTTGAGGAATTTCAAGTCCACCACAACAATATTTCAGCATTTCTTCCACTCTAATTGGAAGGGAGACAAAAATGAGAGAAGACAGCAGTGCAGAAGCACACTCAAATTAAGTGTAATTTTAAAAGAAAGTAATGATGGAATCTTTTCAAAGTTTGGAATAAATTATCATAAACATGCATTTATGTAAAAATTAGTGTTTCGGGATGTTCTGAAATAATGGTTAAAGCAATCATCCATGTACTACCTATAAGCAGTACAGGGACACTGTTTAATATGATGCCCCAAACTTCCCTTTATTAACACCCCCATTTTCTCTTTTTTAAAACACATTTTCCAAACGTTGCTCATCCAAGAAAACATTTCCCATGACAGATAATTGATTTCAGATTCAAAACCAAACAGAAACCCCAATGCCAACCAATGTATCCACTGAAAAATTAGCCATTGTGAAGTTCCATTGATCTCTATTAGACAGGCAGATACCTTCAGTACCATCCTCATGCCCTGGAAGAAGGATGTGAAACTCTGAAAGGGGAAGATTTGAAATAACCTTTGCCAGAATTTCCTGGCGTTTACTATGCTTGTGAAAACCTGCTTAAACTTAGCCAAGTTATCCGCTCTGGGAGAGGAAGGGCTGGGGGCAAAAGAAAGTCCGCAAGTGTCTCCTGGGTGTCACCTGGGTGCCCCGCAACAGGATTCGGTGGGTATACATCAGGATTTTTAAAAAAGAGGGGGGAAAATAAATCAACCAAACCAGCAAACCCACCCGCCTCCTGAAGTGCATATGAACAAAGCCTACTGTTATAGGACATTTGTTCAGGCTGTAAATTCAAAAGCAAGGACCATGGCATGATCAAGGCTGCAGACCTCAGAAGCCAGGAAGGACTTATGCTGCAGGGTGGTCCGAAAAGTGACACTTCTGCCCCTCGGACTTGACTGCATTTGCTTGGAAGTGGGAAGACACAGTCAAGGAGTCCAGGGCTGCAGGCAAGTTATTTAAAGCAAACTTTGAAAACCCCAATTTCAAGGGTACCTAAGCACTTACAGATGCTGACTTATGCTCCCTGACATCATGAGTTATTAGACACTTCATCCAGCTAGGTGTTTTGGAAAATCCAAGCAGACATCTAAGCACCTTTGAAAATCATGCCTGCATGGGGACCATATTACTTTTGTATTAATAATGTGGTGACCAGCTTATTAAGAAAAATAAGTTTTAACTGCTTTCATTCAACTGGACAAAACCAATAATAAAATAAATGAAAGGGGTAATTTAGATGAAAAAAAATTATTAAGATTTTCTTATTTAGTCAGTATATTGAAGGTCATTTTACTGAACAAATAAAATGTCTCTTAGGCACTCTCTGTAAATTTTCAGTCAAGCTTCCATTTCCATCCAAAGCCAACCAACTGGAACACACATCTCTTTACAGAGAGCAGTATAAAAGATACAAAGCAATAAAAAATAAAATTTAAATCTATTATTTATGTCTAGATTTCTTCCTCGGGTCAGAGTTCAGTGAAAAAACTACTCTGAGCTATCCTAGGGACCAAACCACAAAGTACCATATAAAAAGTTCCCAAGAAATGTAAATAAAGGCATTTCCTAACTTTTTAATTTTTTTGTTAACCCTATTAGCTATTTGCTAACCCTATTAGCATTCCTGTACAATAACAGAACAAGTGAAAAGAAAATATTGTCTGAAGAAGCATTTCTATGCTAACATCTTTCCAGAAACCCTGGCAGAAGAAATCTGGATTATTTTAATTTGAACATCCACCAAGCATTATAAACCTTCCTAGTCCAGTCATAACTATCTATGATTGTAAAAAATCTTTCTATTGGTAAAATGAGGCCACAAAATACATTTTCTTCTGCACCTAGACAGGAAAAGAATCCAATCCCACTTTGGAGACTTGAAGGGGGGAAAAAAGGTGCACTTGTTCTTCTTCTGATAGCCTCTATCACACTAGAGAGGTTCATAACTATCCTGGAGATTTTGAGTAACAGCATCTTTGGAACAGAAGAGGTGGTGTTTTCTCCACATAGCACTTGCTAGAAGCCAAGAGCATCCACAATTACCTGACTATGCTGCCTTAAGGTCTGAGCCAAACCCACCAGTAGCCACTCTACTGTCTTCAGTGGACTTTGGAGGAGTCGCTAAGTGAACAACTGATCCATTCAAGTCAAATTCTTTACTGTATCCTTTTTTTCCATACCTCCCTAATAGTACAAATGGTCGCCTATAGATGATTCGGCCAGAAGTTGAGAAGTTGAGCTCTGGAAACCTATCAGTCCTGGTTTTTCAGCTACAAGATGAAATGTTCCTGCAACAGATGCTGCCTGGAGGAGTTCTATGCTCATGGCTCCACCAACACATGCATACCCCTAATTTCTATGACTACCATCAACTTCATTAGAGATGTCCAAATGGAGATCTCTTAAACAAGAATGGCCCTTCAGCAGCACCTACTTGAAAACACAATGAATTATGAATCTAATAGAGTGGTAGTTTTACACAAGTCTGATTTTACCTCATCAGACATCTAATCTATAAGTGCAAGTAGGCTGACAACATAGGCTCTTCTCTCCTGTGGCAGGGATTTGTGCTGACAGCCCCATCACAGAAGATTTCTCCTCATTGTAACACTTCTTGTTACTATGTAAAGAAGCTGGGCTTGCTAATGAAAAGTATTTTTTTTGTGCCATTTTCAATTATAAGAAGATTTGTGAAGGGTTTTTGGRGATGTTGTGCTGATTCCTCGTCTCCCTACTACCTCCCGCATTCGTCTTTTTATTTTGTCTTTCATCCCCTTTCTGATGCCCCACATCCCATCATGCCACACTGCACTGGTTAAATAAACCCCTAAATCTAGCTTTTGTCTAGCACTAATCCTTTTATTTCCTAAATCTTATTTAATCCGAAGGGCTTCCTTTCATCTTTTTAACTGTCAGTTGGGTCACTACTGTTTCCTATCAACAGCTCCTGCAAATCCTGTACGGAGTTAAAAAGCTTTCAAGTGTTTCTATCATTCTCATTAGATTCTGCTCTCCCCGACACCTGCTAAAGACCATATTGCTGCTGTTCACGCCCTCCTGCCTCCCCCCTCCCCGAGACAGCTCGCACTTTACACRGGCAATAATCACGTTAGAAAGGGTTTCCCATTTTTTTCTGGAAAACTCCCTGCCCTAGTTCCGGCTCAGACATTAGCAAGGCTTGGTTAAATACATGTTGTTTAATATAGTGCAGGAAAAAGAAAAGTTTTTACGTAGAAGGGGTCAGTGAGAAGGTCACGAGAGAAGCTTTCCCCGGTGCCACAGGAAAGGGGTTATCAGCTGTTTTTCATGCATTAAATCGCTGCTCTTAGGAAAAGGTGTCTGCATTTCCCCYGTGTGCTCCTGCTTCTCCTCTTGATCCCCCTCACTGGCCAGTGGAGCAAATCTGGATCAACGGGGTGGGGGGAGAAGCAGCTTTCAAAAGTCGCTCCCTGTAAGGAGCACCCAGTTGCTAACACCCAGCAGGCGTCTGCAGCAAGGTCCTGCCTTCCCACAGCAAGATAAGTGAGTCCTTCTGCCGGGTGAGACGCTGAGCAGAAGTTGCAGCGAGAGGACACCTCAGTTCTCACACTGCCGACTTGCAGACCGTGCGTGCCAGCTCTCTGCTCCCGGCCCTCAGTGGCCCAGAGCAGCTCCTCACGCTCTGCCCTGTTCTGCAGCTCTCAGAGAGATGGCACAAACTTCTTAGGTGTCTGCTGCTCCTCGCACCCTCCCATGGCACAGGTGGTAGCAGTAAAAGCCAAAGCCCAGAACTGGCAAGCATAGAAATACCATCCCCTCCAAAGGGAGGCAGAGCTGCTGTTGCTACGCCGTGGTGAGAGAGGAGTGCTTATCAAGCCACCCAGCCTTCCTCCAGGCACCCTCTCGCCCTGTCCTKCCCCCTCACCACCCTCCAAAAGCTCTCGGTGATTTTAAAGAGGCCAGAGATGACGGGTCTCTTTTGCATCCTACTGGACAAATAGCCCAGAACATCAGATGTCATTTAGCGGGTCACAGATTTAACATAAAATATGTGGGATTTATTTCCATTTTTCCCCCCTCAGGCAGTGGTAAGTGTGAACACCCRAATGACACCAGGATCAGTATACTTACCAAGTGATGAGCACCCTGGTTTCTTACTGTCGGACACCATGTACCGAGAAAAGGACCATTCAAAGCCACCATTTGGCAGCATCCTGGGTTGTAGCTGTCAGGCAGAGAAGAGCAAGCGCCTGTCGCCCTCCATTCACAACCCCCAATGACTGTGTCAGGGGACAGGAAAAGGCCAGTGTCACTGTGCAACTCCACGCTCTCCACAGCCACCTCCAAGCCCTGCATTTCGCCAGCTCGTAAGCAGTCTTCTCCACATTACTCATGCGCTGAAAGCTAACCATTTATACCACTTGGACAACATCCATATCTTCAGATAAATGAGATTTTTGGATGAAGCACAGAGAGAAACGGATACTGGCAGCAACACCATAGCCGAGCCCCTCTCTCTCCCTCCCCACGCAGGTCTGTCCCGGCTCCACTCCGCAGCCCTGGCAGCTGAAGCCYGCTGCTGCCAGTGGCCTTGCTCCTGCAAAGCCCCGGTGTGCAGGATGGCACCCTCACCCTCCACTGGGGTGAAGCAGCCAGGTCAGTCACTCGAAACATGGCACAAACAGTTTTCTTGAACTCTAAKGTTAAGTCGCACTCAAAAGGTGAAAGCTAATCTCCACCTCACTTCTGTTTTGTCTGGTGTACTTCCATCACTTCTGTTTTGCCTGGTGTACTTCCAGCTTTGCCTCTGAATCCTACCTCATCTTCCCCCCAGCTCCCAAACACTCCCTCCTAAAGCCTACTAAGAAAGTCAGGCATGGGATTTCATGCTGAATGCTACCACATGGACCCACTGTATGTAACCAGTTAAACTGGCTAGGTGGCTGCTGCAGTCCACAGCTGCTCCAGTTTACACTCAGAAGCAAGTTGTTATTTGCTCCCTTTTGCACAACACAAGCTTTACCTCTCTGCAGACATGCAGTAGCATGTCTGCACCCTTTGCACTACCACAGTCATGCCTTAGACAGGGTGGGCGAAGTAAGTTTAATCAAGCTGCAGAGGCTTTTAGCTACGCTGGAATATTGTCTAAAAAGGCAATAGCAGGACGAATGGGACTGTGAAACTAGTATGGGAACACAGTAATTGTAAATTTATCCTCACTGATCTCTTTCTTATAATGCTTATACAAAATCTTCTAATGCTTTTAATTGGATTTTGCTCAGTGTGAGTTCAGTATTTTACTCATGTATAATACTCTAACAAAGTTAACTAAGAGCTACAAAATTCAGAGTTGGATTTTTAAAAAATCTTTTAAAACCACAAATGTCTTGTACTGAATGTTGAACAACCTGCCTCGGGATCCAGAATCCAACCTTTCCTCCAACCCAGGTACCAAATACTCCTACCTGGAGGGCCATGTGCCACCCTTGCAATTCCTTGCTCCAGTATGGATGTAATAACAGGACCCAACCCAGTCAACCCTCCCAGAGGCAATTTTCCAGCATCGTTCTGGAAATTGCAGTGAGCCAGGGATGACTACAACAAGCAGTAGGGACAGGACCGTCCTGCTTTGGTGGGAGAAGAGATGAGCTAAATAGATGTGAACTGCGCTATGCCTGTTGCCCTCCATGCCAGGCACCTGGCTGGGTGACCAAGCCTGGCTTTTGCATTTACTTAGTACTGACAAAAGCAGTAAAGCAGAGCAAGAAGTTTCAGATCTCACCAGACATTTACAATGCCAATTCATCATCCACCAAAAGGTATGTGGTCTCATCTACCAAATAAAACAATTTATTAATGAAAGGGGAGTTCTGTCAGAAAAATTATATAGAAGTTGCTGTTTAAGAACACACAAAAACAAAAGCTTAAGCATGTCAGTAGGTGACTGAGACCTCAGCAGGAACTAGGCACCTGCCTGCTATATTTAAGAACCTTCCTGAGCTGAACGTGATGTGCACATGGATTTTGATGCTTTCCTGGATGGGGATATAAATATCTGAAAGGAAAAAGACCACAAAAAACAGGTGAGGGAAAAAAAGGTAAGAAAAATAAAAAGTCCAATTCCCGTCAAACTAAACAAGTCTGGAACATTACCAAAACCCCCCCAAAAACCCACAACCCAAAACATTAATACATATAAAGGAGAATCACACAAATTTCAAGACAGAGCATGTTTTATCTAGCAGCAAAGGTCCTGTCACCCCTTGAGTTAATACAAGATAATGAAAATTATTTTCCTGTGATATCTGTGAAGGCAGCAGCCAAAGGAGGAACCATCCAATGAAGTCAAAATCTAAAATTAACACCACTAGTTTAAAATCAAACTGCCACTTTATAGGGATGCAATATAAAGAACATAGGGCAAGTGTAATTTGAGCGTGGCAGCTTAAAGCTGGAGAGCAAACAGTCCTGCTGCCCTCTGAGCCCGACAGAGGAGATCTGCGGAAATACCACTATGAAAGAAACACCATAACTGATCTGTGGGGTTACGGAGGTGTGTGTTGCTATGAGATGGTCTTGGGCTAAAAAGCCGTAGCACCTGCACATACTTTGCAGCTGACAGAACCATAGATAACGTAAAGGAAATTATATCAAAATGCATAACTACTTTATCATCTCCAAACTTGTCACTTCAACATAAAGTTACATGAAAGAATACAACTGTGTTAGTATTGGGAATGTARGAATGTTCCAACTTTCTAAAGACCCAGCACTTCCAGCAACAAGAGGGAGAGCAGTGTAGCCCATTGGTTCTTCAAAGTTACCTGGAGACCAGTTTTAAGTCAAGAGATCTGCTATGGTATATATCTCATAGGCTGCATTCAGCAATACCCATCTCACATGCACACAAAATGTCCCAATATATCAGCAAAGTTCCTCACTCAGAGAAGCAGCGGTGCATTTCCCAATACTTAACAAAATGCAAAGTGAGCAGAAGTGCTAGCAGTAGGAGGCATAACTGCCAGACCATCATTTGTGACCCTGGTATTTTTAATTAGGGTTGTGGTAATATTTAAAAAAACACAGAGGAAGAAAACATTGGACATAAGGCTCAAAATCTGCCTAAAAATTTCTAATGTGTCATGTAACCACCTATACGCTTAGGCAAGGTTTCTGTTGCAAGTTTACTACTTCTGCTGTGGCCCCAGTTCAGAGAACACACAGGCATAAGCAGCACCTAGGCATACTCCACAAACATTGGCAAGTTGGAGAGAAATATAAAAGCAAATCCCCCAAATCCTCATTTTTCATCTGGATTCACTTTAGGGTCTTTCATATCCTGAGATCATCCTTCTCCGGGAATTACATGACTTGCCCTTTACCAGAGCAGTTCGCAAATAGTAAATGTGTTTCATAAAAGAAAGCTGGAAGGGAAGAAAAATAATCGCAGTTCGGTCTTGAATTTCTTTTTCTTTTTTGATGAAAAATTCAAAATTATTTTTCCAGCTCTTTTTTTCTAAATTATGTGGAAAAACACTTCATGTTTTACGATAACTCCACGTTCAGGTCATCAATGTGACATGAGGATAAATCACAACCAGGTAAGTAGGACACACAAACAACTAATCTGGAACATCTCCAGCCCAAATTAGGAGGAATGAGTAAGTTTGCTGAGACAAAAGAGGAACTAATGTAAATTTTCACCAGGTCACTCAGAAAAAACAGGATTTACATGTTTGTGATGATTTTGCCACTTTTTTTGTCTACGTTGAGCTCTCCCAATGGACCATGTTCACCTAATTTCCCATCACACTTGGCAGGCCCAGGACAGTCACGTAGCCTACATGGGGTTGTGGTAAGAACCTGGGATTTTAGCTGTTTGCCCACTGCACTGTCACACGTCAGACATGCTGAAATGGGACCATCGGTTCTTGTTCATTAGGTGGAGAAACAGTTTAGCATGATCTGAGAAAGCAGCTGTAATTTTGGATTCCCATTAAAAAAGCTGTCACTGTCAATGACTTGGGCGCTTGTGMGTTAATCCGATATTTATGCAGGTAGCCAGGTTTGCAATCCCAGAGCATGAAGCCTTCTTTCTATCCAAAACAGTAGCAGGGGCAGTAGAGATGCCTAACCATAGCCTCCTAGTGATGCAGGGACTATCCAAACAGCAAAATGCCCGTGCCCGTCCTAAACAGCACCAGCCACCATGTCTGGCTCCAGCAGCTTGAACAGTCCTGCAACTGGGCTTCAAGCTGCCTGGGGTGTCTCTGCTCACCCTGCCAAGAATGTGAGCATTTTAAGCTACTTGTGGTAATGCAGTTTTGGGGATGGGGAGCTTCTTGTAAGCCTGCTGTCAGACTCACTTCACACGCACTGATAAAGCGGTCTGAAATAAAATTGAGTGTAGCAGTGATTGTAGATGATGAGATATATAGTAGAAAGAAAAGTATGACTCTAAATGCCATATGTATGTGTTACAGTCTGGACAAGTGCATCTTACTTCAGCTGGCTGAACAGTTTTATATTAAGCCTTTCAGAAAACTGTCAGCACTGTATGTGGGTAACAGTTCAAAATGCTCAAGAGTTTATAAGCTGTGATATACACTGTGGCATTTTGTGGTAAATATAACCTTTACTAAACACAAGCTGGCAAAACTTACCATTGTAAATGTAACTTCTCTTGTAGAGTTCATAATTACTATTGCTGCCGTATTTATCATCAAATTATATGTATCATTCAGCCAAGGAAATGCTGAGTATGATCATCAATTTGTTGTAGCCCAGAAAGACGACAAGAGGGAAGGATAAATAATATCACAGAAAGGATTCAGAAATCAGCCTTGTCACAGAGAAATGAAACCCTTTCCACCATTCACGTTGCCAACCAAATGTTTGTGTTTATCTCTTTCTGTCCTTTGTGCCATCCTGGATGCGGGGGACGACTGCATCATTGCTGAGGTTGTCTGGGCAGCTCAGCCCGGCCTCATCAAAGCAGCCTGACAGAGAGCTGCAGCGTTTTCCGGGGAGTACAGGACCACTTCACAGCTCCCTGCGAACAGGCTCAATCGCAGCACTGTCTGCTTTGATCAGGCCTCTCTCCCGAAGCATCTGGATGGAGCCGCAGACAAGAGATGTTCAGAAAAGGAGTTGGCTGCTTGCCCTGCTGCAGCTGAAGAATTTGAGAGGGGCGGAGGGGACGGGGGGGATGGGGGATGCATTATTTCCAGCGGAGGGAGAGATGCAACCAAAAGATATCCAGATCTAAAGAAGCTTTATCGGCATACAGAATCAACACATTTACTTACAACGGGAGGTAGGAGGGGCTGGGATAGATTGTCTGGGTTTTGAAAGGTCTTACTCCATCTCCAAATCTAGTGGCTAAATCTAGCCAAATCGAGGCGTAATTTCTTCTATTGTGCTGTGATAATTCATGGAATTTATGGTAACAGAATCAAACCCAAATCAGGCCCAATTCTCTACCAGGGTTATTCACACTGTGCAGTCATTCACAGGGACAGAGGGTGCACAGATGGCACGCACAGGGCACCTGTCAGCCTTTCAAATCCAGTCTGCACAGGTGCAAGCAACACAAGGTACAGAACAGTTATAAACTGTTTCTAGTATCACAGGCCGTTGGGTTATGATGTTATAATAAAACCTGGGGACACAGCAAGCAGACGTCAGACTCACCACGGTGTTCCTACGTGAGGGATCAAGCACCAGTTTACCTGGGAGGTAGAGGTAGGGGTCAATATTGTAGGGAGGCTGTATTAGCAGTCCCTGGAGCAGCCCGTTCACTCCCACATCACATAACCAAGGTGCAGTCACACGCAATTGCAATGGCATATAGTACGTGCTGAGAGTGGACGCTGCCCCGACTGGCGTAGACAGGGACCCCAGCACTGCCCTTGGTCAGACCCCACAGTCATGAAGGGCATCTGGGCCACACRTACAGGAACAGAAATCTCTCCGGTCAGATGGAAGCAGTGGGTTGTAGCAACATGTCTCAGCTCTGAGCCAGATCACGTGGAGAAGCAGGATAGCATATTCAGCTGCTCTCCCACCTCCTCTGCACAAAAGACAGCAAATTGTCTATTGTTCCTTATTTTCTTGCACATCATTTTGAAGGAGACTTACAATCACCAAGTTGCGTGTTTGCCAGAATTTAAGCACCCCTAACATTTAGAAATGGCACTGCAATAATTAGGCACAGCCACATCTTTTTGCATAGAAGGTGCAACAAGCTGCAATACTTGCATAAACGTGGCCATTACACATACCAAAGGTTCTTCTGAGCTCCAATAAACCCTGAAACTTGCTGCTTCAGTACTAGTTCACTGCTCAGTAATCACCCAGATTTGTGGTAGCTGAAAGAGCTCATCCCCTTGCTCTCTTTCACTTGTAGCTTCTGTGTTTGCTGCCGAACACTGAATCGCCGTGCTGGGGACTCCTAAGCCTTTGGGACCATGGGAGTAGAGCAAAGCACTGGCTCTTAGTAACTACTCCAGTGCTGCGGGAGAGAAGCAGAAACTCCTTCTGGAAAATGAACTACATGTAAGTAGAAAGAAAAATAAACTGACCCTTTGAGCTTTACAGAGCCTGGGATGCTACCCGTGCAGCCATCCTTACCAAAGAGCTAGAGTGAAAACATGTGGAGTCTCCCTGTGTCACAGCCACAGCCTTGACTGGAGACTTCAACCATGTTCAGTAACACGAACTGCTGAGCCCTGCCCAACCCGCCACAAGGAGCCAGCCTCTGCAGCAATGCTGGCTCTGAGCACCTGCGAGTGATTATGCATATGCTCCTTTTTCCTGCTGAGCAAAGCCTGGAATGATGAGCCCCAACAGGGGACGTGTAGGAAGTGGGTTATGCGGGAAATGGGGTACTGCCTATGACAAAAGGAGGGTTTACCCCCCGCCTTGAACCTGGTATTTGCCTAGAAGGCAAACAGGGGCCAGATACAAGAGTCTCAGATATTCCCCTTCGTTGCTTTCATGCACACTAAGTCAGAGATAAACAAGCACAACCCTGCAGGTACCTCAGCCAGAGGCAGGAGCACCAGTGCTCCAGGTGCCCTCTCCTCCCTGCCGCGCACGTACTGGAGGTAGGAAAGTTGTTCTTGGCAGAAATTCAGTGGGCATCTCTGTCTGCAAAGGTCTTCATTGAAGAAGAGGCGAGAGAGCTCCTGGGACCCTTAAAGTCATTCAAGATTCTGGTAAACAGCAAACTTTTGCAACAGGAGATTTAGCAGCACCTCAGAGAACTTAAAGCAAGTCTATTTCTAAATATTTGCTCCACCAAACTCCGTGAAGCTGCTACGGTATTTGCATCCACTGAGAACGGGGCTGAGGTGGATCCAACCCAGGCTGACACAATCCTGCACATGTATCCTGATCTGGCTGTGATTTTTGCCAGTGCCACTTCAGTCGCAGGCAGCAGTGGAAGAATTCCTATCAGGGCATTTTATTGACACAGATGTCTTACGTGTTTTTACCTCCACTGCAGGAGACAGCACTGGGTTAGGCTCTGCAACTGCACACCAACTACAGCTGGTCAGCAAAGCAGAGAAAACCTACCTGTTAGAAAAAGCCAATCTTGCAAGTCCTGCAGTCAGCACATGGTGCTTAGGGGGTCTGTGTAACCCCCGAAACCCAGTCCTTTTTCATGAAGCCTTTGTCTGAGGATCTTGGAAAGGCAGCACAAAAGAGAGAGAGTCTGGTACTGTTACAGAAAAGAAACCATGAGACCAAATGATTTCCAAGACAGCAAAATCTAGAAGATGACCTTGGGTAGATAAATAAATATGTAAAACGTTGCCCCAGTAGCTGAGCTTGAGGATCTCAGAAAACCACCGTTCTCTGAGTGTCCTTGTGCTCCCCCTTCCCCTTGCACTGGCACTTGGCCCCTCCGCCCACAGGCTGCCCTGGCTTGGTTAGCGGGGCCGGCAGAGCACTACTGGCACTTTTTGGGGGGACAGCAGGAGGGAGAGTTACTTTTGCACCGGTTTCACTCCCTGATGTAGCTCAGGAGGAGGGAAGCAGTGCAAAGACGCTGTTGGGGGAAGAGATGCGGTTAGCCCTGAGGGGCAGAGCCACGGCAGCAAGCCTCACCTTTAGAAACCAGAGAGAAAATGTTTCTCTCTTTTGCGTCGCTTGCACTTTAACATCACCAGTTCCTGCGTTTTACTCCTCAGGATTGCTCCTTATTCTCCTTAGCAGCCATGTCACAAACTCTGACAGGCTTTTAACAGGGCTTGGCTGCACAGGACACACTTCAGACCTGCAGTTGACATAGTCTCCTGGCCTCCAGCTGCGCAAGATAAGAGCTTTGGCAGGATGCTGTCCTACCACATCGCCCTTTCCTCTGACATCAATTTTCTTCTCAGGAGCAGCCTGTGTTATAAATTCAAGGAGCAGAAGCAGAGAAGGGTTTAGCTATACAAAGCATGGTGTATTGCATGAGGATCTTAATGTTTTCCAACCTACACGCCAGATAGTAAGGGACTGTTCATGCATTCAGCAGCTGAACAGTGGATGGACATACACCTCCATCCCTTCTCAGGGCTCTTAAACTGTGTGAATGAAACACACAAGTGCAGAATACATGTAAATGCCATAAAAAAGCAAAAGCTGAGCTGAATCCTAGCCAAGCAAATCAAGTCCGTGCGGCTTTGTTTTGGGGAGGGCACGGGAAAGAAAACATAGATGGGAGGTTTTTCGGAAAAGATTCTCCCAGAAAGTTTATCACAATTTCAGTTTTCACTGGGGAAGTCACAGCTACAAAAAGGACTTCTATCACACAATCTCAGCATTTGTTTTCAAAGCAAAACAGACAAATATTTTCCCGCATCAGCATAAATTAATAGCATATATGTCCTGTAAGAAGAGGGTGTGTTTGAGCAGAACAGCATTTTTTTTCATTCATAATAAAGCAATGGAACATTTTCAAACCTCATGAAAGAGTCTGTTCTGGGTGGGCCTAAGTATTGGACAAAGATTAAGATACATCTTTGCTACAGCCAAGCCTGCACTTGAGGATTTGAGTTCTGTGTGGTTTAGTGCCATAATCCACCTCCATCCCTTCCCTCTGCGTGATGGTTTCCTCCCTTCCAGCTGCACAGTGTCCCATCCTCCGCATGGCAGCCGGCAGTCCCTTAGTGCCCTCCAGCTCACTAAGCTTTTACTCGCGTGCCTGTACCCAAAGAGGGACAGCTGCTGGCATTGCCGCAAAGTGAGGGTTCATGGGCACTTTTTCTGCCCCAAGCCTCTTGCCCAAGAAAGCACTGATGCCAGCACGTTCATGGGGCGCTCCATGTTTGGTACAGAGCAACTTGCATGCGCCACATGAGAGCTCCAGCACTGCCGGCAGTGGAGGTGGATCAGAGCTTGAGCTGTTACAATGCACAAGCTGCTGGCCACAGCACTTCTGCTGATAAAAGAGCATTCATCCTGTACCCACACGTGCCAGGATTTACCTTTCAGCAAACAGGTCATCCCCCACGGCTCACCAAAGCTCAGTCACCTGGAAGAGCTAGCAGGGCTGGGGTGGGCATGGACTATCTTCCACCCATCTTTTCTCTTTCCCCTTAATAGAGAAACTTTCTTGACTGAGGATCTTCCCAAACTTGTATATCTGTACAACTCTGATTCGTCCCCCCCTTTGCAGGATGTTCGGAGGAAGGCATCGGCACAGGTACGTGTGTACACCTCCTACATTCACGTGCACACATTAACCACGTCTACCTCTTTACTGCTTTAGACACTGTACATGAGACATTTGATGCAGATTCCGTCAATATACCTTTTGCATCCCAGCAAAACTTCGTGGCTTTCACCACCATGGAAGACTAGGACACTCAAGAAGACAACTCTGGGTACGGTTCCTGATCTGAAGCCCAGTGAAGCCAACAGCCAGCCATCCCCCTCTGCAGGGCCCTGAGAAAGGATAAGACTTTGAAGCTCAACGGGAAGGTTATAAAACTCAGTGGGGAAGATGACAAACAGCCAGACTTCGCATCTGTGGAAAGGGCATTTGCTTGGTCATCTCTGCCAGTTCCCACAGCACCAGCATCACGGAGGGGAAAAGAGCAGTCTCTCTGGTAATTAGATCTCAGGCCATTCACATGTCCAAGCCAAAACCTTGAATTTCTTTTCATACATTGATAAGGCACGCCAAAACCTCAGCAACTGATGTCATGCAAAAGTCCAAATAAGCAGACTGAAGCCACAGGTGCTGCTAAAGAAAAACAGTGCTCATCTTTAAGATCATATTCACTTTTTGGGGTTAGGGCAGGGGGGAAAGGAAACAACTAAGCAACAGTGAAGGTGGTCAATGCTTTAAAACAATATTATTTCTAACAATATGTCAGGCTTTTCAGAGAAACAATACTTTTCTTAGCAAACTGCTTCTTGGTGAGCTTTTACAACAGGAGCGGAAGGAGAGCCACTGGACCACATCCCACCACCCTCTGGGATGGTGCAGAATGAGAAGTATTGTTGCTCAAGGCCTGGGGTAAGGGAAGGCTTCATAATCTTTTCCTCCCATCTTAACTCACAGCATCAGAGAGTTCCTCACCCACTGCTGCTGATCCTGCACACTGCAAGAGCTCCGAGTCCAGCTGAGCGCCAGTAACTCCTGGATCCCTCCCCAGAAATCTCTTCCTCTAGAAAAACAAGTTCTTCAGATTAAAGAGAAATATTTAGAAAAGCAGCAGGACCCAAGAGATAAAAAGCTAGTCTGGCTAACAGGAGACTAGGGGTCCTATTCACAGAGGCATTTCAGGTACCAGTGCAAAATAATTAGTTTTTCTGAGCGGTCAGTCACATTGGCAAGAACAAAGGCTAGCACAGAAAGTCAAAACTTCCTTGCTGAGCTTAGGTAACCTCAGTTTACACAAATTTATAATTTTTTTAAATTTATGTATAGGTACATAAGTTTTAAAAGCAGGTAGAGAGTATTCAAAGGGGCTAAACTACTCTGTTTAAGATATTCTTGCTTTCTTTTTGCATATCATAGCCAATTATTTCATTGTCATTAAATTGTAAAGAAAAAGAAACAACCAAGAGTCAGTATAGGAAGTTTTTTAAGATGATATAAAAATATCAAAGCAGCAGTATAAAAGCATTTCTAAGGTTCTGTTGAATTCAAATCAAATCAACTTCAGCAGTTGRCAGTGGGATGACATCACTCTGCCATGTTAGGATGCAAAGTGAATGTCATTCTCTGTACACATTTCCCTTACAGGACTTGGACTCCAACAGCAAGATTTTCATACGTATAAATGCAGCCTCCACCAGCCCTTCCACCCTGCCCTTAACTTCAGGATTAGTTCCTGCTGTTCTTCGAGCAAACCAACTGCAAATACTGAACAGGCATGCTCGTTCAGGCTGTATTCAGTGCCCAATAGCTCACACTTAAAAGAAAACTGGTGCCGATGGAAGTAAGTTGGAAGATCAGTACTGTGGCTCCAAAAAGACCCACCAGAGCTGTCAGCAGGTGAGGGATCCGCTAAAGAGTCAAGGAGTAATATTGAGACTAATAATGAAATTAATTTTTGCAAGATTTTCAAAGCATAGAAAAGATGTCTGGAGCAATCACCTGTGACAGAATGGAAGAGAAATAATCATAGGACAAGGTCGATGCAAGGAAAAATGAGCTTCACTGTGAAATCTGGGCACCCTAGCCCAGATAAATTGATTTTCTTGTATACATATAAGATATATTCAATAGCCATCCCAAGACCTTAATGGAAAAAATTGTGTCCTTGTTTACTGAATCACTGAAGAAATTTAAGCATCCTGACATTTTGCAATTAAAAAATAGTAATAATTTTTTGGGGAAAATTAAGCTAGCTGAAGGCATGGTTTAATTTGTCAGCAGCTTCAGCCCAGCAGAAAAAAMCAAAATACATTCTGGCAAGGGGAACAAAAAACCTCTTAATGGAAGTTGTTTCTCAAGTTGTATATTCATGTGTTAAGAATACAGTATCATTACAGCAGGGAGCCGRAAGCAGAATTTCATTAATTTCATGAGTTTATGAAGCAGTTGGTGCCTCTAGAACCACTCATTTCTCTTTGCCATTATCCTTTGTTGCTCAATTACTACTCTTTTCAATTACCTGCTAACAGAGTGCTTAAAAAAAACCAAACCAAACAAACCTCCTAGTGTATGAATAAAGGGAAGAATTTTCAGAAGATGTTACCTCCCCCTCTGCCTCCTCCTGCAGAAATATTATGTTAAAGACACCCAGAGCCGGGACTGGTGGGAAGCCTCCAGTCCCGAGTAGCTTTGTGGTGGGCCCCCACTGGAGACATCAGTCTTACCATCTCAGGGCAGAGGAGGATGGCATCCCCCCATCCCCATCCCCGTCCCAGCGTTACGCTCTCCGACCCATGGCCAAGATGGGCAGGATCACCAGTTCACATGGCAGGCTGGCTGCTCAAGACACCCAACAGCCTCAAAAATCCCCTCTGGTGGAGGTCTTCCACAGAGCCAGAGAGTTTTACCACCCCACGGGGGCCCAGCAGCCACCTCTGCCCTGCCCCACCTCTGTCCCGACATGGGTCCCATTGCAGACCGCCCACCCCGCCGGCACCTCCTCTCCCGCTCTCCTCGTGCAGGGAGGCAGCGAAACGGGGGGGGGGGGGGGGCTTGAGCGTGGAAAAATTGTTTATATCTTTGTGCAGGGGAAATCTGGGATTATTTATGGAAATTCAGATGTTGCTAAATAACAGATGCTCTTCTGAGAAGGAAAACATCTTTTGTTTTGGGGGGGGTTGAAGGGATTTTTTTTTTAATGCAGTTTAGAAAAGAGAGCTGAATGCTTGCTCCAGAATATAGAGGAACTACATTGAAACAAAAAAATGTTTCTGGGTGCATGCATTTCATGTGGTACCTACCAACACCGGACTTTGTGGGTACCCCAGCAAAACATGATAAAAACAAGATCTCCCTCTTAATTGTCAAAAAATAAATAAAAATTAACTAGGACTTTATTACCAGTTTGGTCTGTGCCCTGTAGAGGAAACTTGCTCCCTTTCATGCTATTGCTCTGCTAAGCGTGGCAGAAGAAAGGGACACGCATATAATAAGCAAAGAATTACAACTACACTGAAATCAAAAACTTCACATTTAAAACTTAAACAATAAAAACGCAGAGTTCAGCAGAAGATGGAAACCCCAGCTAATTCCTCCAGCTCCGCCATATCAACTTGTCCTCTGCAGGATCAGCACAGCCCTTCTCCCAGTTTGCTGTATAAACACATATACCACAGCTCTTACTTTGTCGTCTTGTTCAYGGTGGTGACTTCAGACAAATGCCTTCCTGTTGGATACCATATTCCACCCTGGTACAGTTAAAAAGACTTCGTATTTTACTGATTTTACTGTAAATGTCCTGGGGGTTTTTATGATATTCCTTAAATTTCCTTGAAGCATGTGCAATTTTCTCATTTTTAACTTCAGCTTTTAACTTAAAGTGTTGCTTTTTCTTATAAATATAATATATTTGACCAAGTCATCTCCTGCTGGAAAGAGTTCACTCAGTTTTTTCCAGGATTTAACAGTGCAGCGGCATGAGTTACCACTGTGACAACCAACATGCCCAGAGTAAGCATTGCAGTGCAATGAAGCTGACCTGTGACAAGTTTTAAAGAACATTTTAGATACTCAAATCACAAGACTAACTTTTATCAAAAGGGTTTCTTTTCTGTATTATTTTAAAAACAAATTTCACAACATGGCCACAAAAATATATCTATATATCAGTAAGAACACACTGAAAATAAATAATGAAGAATATGAAGAATAAAGAAATGCCTTCATTGCTCTAGAAAGCATCTGTCTACTAATAGTAAAGTGAAAAGATGTGCCCCTCATTTTGGATGTAACATGTTTACCAGAGATGATGACATATCAYGGAAGGGTGGGCCAGAGCGCACGTAGCCACGGCTTATGCACTGAGCACTGTGGTAAATATTTAATTCTGTATATTTAGAAAACAAAGAGAGCACACACACTGCAGTGCACAGACTACCGTGAGCACTCTCGGCTCATCAGCCCAGCACCAGGAGGCTGGAYGGGGAGTCTGAGGTGGAGGCCCTCTGCCCATCACCTTCCTACCATCTCCTCCCAGTGGCTGCAGAAACACTTCGTGGCAACACCGGACCATCCTCTGGCAGAGGATGCAGACGGCAGCGCTGGTTTAAGGAACAAGGGTAAATCCAGACAGTGCATGTTAAGTGCCCCATAGTCCACGGAAAATTTGGTGGCCACACAGGTCTTTATCGTGGAGGCTGAAGTTTCAGTCTGGAAAAACTAGATCCCAGATGATCATAGAGCCATTATTTCAGGGTCATCTCTACCCTTTTAAAAACAAAGGGTAGAAATTTCACTAAATAGTAGAAATATTACTAAGTCATATATGCAAAACTTTTAAAACCTTTAATACGTAGGCAAGCAATAAAAAAAGGCATTCATGCTAGCAACTGGACACACCCTTCACCAGCACCTACCTTGAAGTACCCAGAAAGAAATAATCAAAGAATTATTTTTGCATGTGTTTTTCAAGCTCTCCTTTCATGGAAGTTTACTTTGGTTTATTTTTTCTATGATTTGAAATTCTACCTATTGCATCACTTCTAAACAAATGCAGAAGCACACTATAAAGCAAGAATTAGGTTGTCCCTAGCTCCTTCAGAAGGGATAGTGTGAGCATACATCAAAACCAAAGGCCAGGAGCCACACTGAAACATCTCTTCATCATGTTTGTAAGGTAGTAATGCCTGGATCCGATCAGCCTGAAGCAAACAACCAGTTTTAGTGATTCAGTAGGTAGATTTTATAAACAGAAAATATCAGGTAACCTTTGAAATAACCCAAAGATTCTCCATCCACAGTGCAAACATTTGAGCAAAGCTAAGGATGTTTAAAAGGATAGTGCAGTGTGCATCAACACATGGATCTGCTTTGAAGAAACTGTAGCTAATTCCCTCCAACACTTCCAAGTCATTCTTGAGGAGACATGCAGTGGCATCTTTTCTAAACATCTTTTTTGTTTTTAAAATATCTTCGTTGCCAAAATCAGCACTTTTTAGTGGAGTATGCACTGATTTAGTGCGTGTTGGTGACTTAGAAGTAGTCAACTAACGAAACCATCAGCCTAGAACTTGGGAGACTCCATTCTGAAAATTCAAGTCTGCTCTGTCGCAGATTTCTAGAGTGACAAAATCACATTTAGGACATGTCTACACTGTGAAATGTATCCCCAAATCAGCACAGGCCCAAAGCAGCTCATCTGTACAGCAGGACGTATTCAAGGCTACGCTACCCTATAGTGCCTCCAGACTAAGCCTATTCACCTGCAGCTCCCCTATCTGCACCCTGAGACACTCACACACACAATCCCTGCCCAGCAGTGGGTGGAAAGCACAAACTGAGCCATAGTGGGACGTTTGGATACTTCTTACCCTGCACCAGCATGTCTACTGATTGTCACCTTCTTTCCACACCGCTCTTCCCGCATGGCTGCAGCAGCCACCTCCAGAAGGCTGAGCCATACAACCCTCGTTCATTATACCCTTCCCCTTGCCATAGGTCAGGCTGGGCTTAACAGCTTCTGTAGGTGTGCCATGAGGTCTGTTTCCAGTCTGCAAATTCACAGTAATGCTTACCTCTCTTCACAGCTACTGTGAGAGCAGATACACTAATGGATGCAAAGCACCAGACATTATGGCCTGCATAAGGGGCTGTGTAAGGAACCAAGGAGATTTCGGACCCCAGGTGCAGTATCAAACCATACTACATGGAGATTACATCTGCTTTCCTATGGTGCTTTTTTCCTGTGAACTTTTTTCTCCAGCATTGTCAACCCAGCAGTTTTCACTAAGTACACTTTCAGGGGAAAAAAAAAAAAAAGGCAGAGAAGCAAAAAGTAGTTCTCACTGAGATGGCTGAACGTACAGAGAATATGTAGAGAAAAAAGGAGTTATTTTATTGAAAGCCAGGGGGGATGAAGTGCAGAGAAGCCTTTCACTAAGACATCCAGGCTCTCTGTAGCTCCAGTTTGTAAAAACACCTTGGTTTCTACTAGCTCAGCACAACCATCCCCAGGCAGGTGGAAACTACAGCCCACAGCAGAGCAGCAGTGAGCTGGCATGGCAAGACAGAGCTGCAGGAGAGTGGCAGCTGGCACAGGCACCGCAGTGCTCCCATCCCTCCATCGCTCCAAGGGTACAAATCAGATGACAGTAGGAACCAAACCGAGTCAGACGACGGCTTCCCTGCAAAGCTGCTCCACCAGGGAAGGAGATTCAGGACTTGATGGTGGGATCTGCATGGCACCACACAGCAAAAGTAAAAACTAAAAGGAATGAAAAAAAAAAGAAGAAAAGCCCACACAATCAATGGCTTTTTCAAACCCAAAAAACCCCAACCAATAGGACTGCTATACAGATCTCCCAACACAACACATTAGCATCCTCCATCTAAGCCAGTCRTGCTTTTTCTCTCTCTCCTTTTTTTTTTTATAAATCATGATGATCATCACACACCCCATTTAATCATGTACCACAATCATCGTGTCATCGCCACTCATTCTGGCAGTGCTGGACATAACCCATGACAAGAGGTTGAATTACTCAGACTTCGTTGCAGTGACTACAGAAGAAACACAATAGGGGAGAATTCTGCCCAACATCACCATCTGTAAAAGTTAGAGCGCTGCTTTTAAAACAAAATATGAATTCAAGAGATTTCTCAGCTATATGTTTCTCAATGTTTCTGCAGAGTGGGTACCATGTAAAGGTACAGGCCTTCATCTGGTAAAGGTGATGGCTTTACAAGGTAGACAATTGGGGAAATAGTATGTGGCTACATCTGTCAAAATAAAAAGCGACACACAAAAACCATAGCACAGACTCCCCCATTCATCCTGAAAAGGCTGAAGCATTAATGCCTCTAAATTTAAGCTTTGTCAGAATCCAAAATACACCAGGTTGTTTCTCTATTTAAGTCAGTAGTTAGCAAGTATTAGGTAAGTAAGGACACACACCAAGCTAATCAAACTGCATCGAGATGGTCAAAGAGCCATTTTCAGGAATGGTTCATGTTAAAGTGGGATAATAAAGTACAGCTCATGGGATGCACACTTGCTCTGCCTCTTAAATTATGCATCTGAGGTTCATCCTGGTGCACTAGCTTGAGCTGAAACCTTCAGGATGGTGGGGGTTCTTGAAATATATGTTGGCTGTAGGAAAATAAATACTACCAGCTCTTGCATGCATATTGGTTTCTCTAATATGGAGTGTCCTTGTCCCAGCAAATATTTGCTGATTGTAGTAAACATGTCTTGATCACTAAAAAAAWAATAATCTTAAATTAAAATACAATAGGTATATTAAGAAATCTCTCTTAGTAGCAACAAATTAGGAACATCAAATCCTGCCAGCTCTTACATATGTGCTTCATTGTAAACTCATCAGTAATCCCAAATTAAGCACAGGCAGAAGTGTTGAAAGGATTGGGGCCATCAGAGAGTCATCCTCCAAGTACTGACAACCTAAGTAATGTGCTAGCTTCAGCTACACTACTCAGAGTTGCAAGACGGACCACAGGCGCAAGGCAACTGCAGCATCAGACCCCTGTTTAGGACTGGATACTGACACCCTTACAGCTGAGATGTTAGATTACCAAGTAGTGTCCTTGGCACTTACTCAGCAAGCATGTAAACGCATGCATAACTTCAAGACTTCAAACAGTCTTGATTCCATTAAAGCAAACCGCAGACAATTTTTACACCAGACAAGGTTTTTAGTGAACAAGTACTGCATACAGACTATATAAAGTACTTCTCAACTTGTGAGTGGTAGGACCTAGCTTCAAAGTAAGTGTTTTCCATGTAAATACAAAGCATTATTACAAATCACCATTTTTAATACAGACCATTTTAATAAGCAACAAGCAAAAAGGTATTGAGTTTAATAGCATGGTAGTACCTTAAATACAGAACAATGAATAGTTCCCATCTCTGCAAGCTTATGCTCTAGACAAGAGCAGAGGCAAGTAAAAAGCAAGAATACTTTACAGTGGGAGAAGGAAACAGTTAAAGTAATTGAATTCAGAATTAGATATTACATTTAGATTAAGACATCTAATGAAAAACTAATTGGATTAGTGGGGAAAATACTTGGATTTAAGATGACATATAATAGGCCTTTTGCTATAAATTTGTCAAATATACCGGCCTGGAAATGGGAATATCTTAATTGTTCTGAGCTTAAAAATAAGCATTAAAAAATTAAAAGGCGACATCTTGAGAGGTTTTTACTTTTAAACTGAGCATGAGGCAATAGCAGACTACTTTCATATTCTAGAAGGATTTCATTTATTGGTTCCCTTCCCTTAAGTCCACTTAAAGTATTTGTAKGAAGGGTAATGTTTTTATTCAGTACACTGCCATGGGGCTGGTGACATGTGTATCTACTTAGGCCAAGATGACATTTTGTATTGTTACAGGATGAGAAAAACTAAACAGGCACCCCTTAGATCTTTGTCCCTTACTGTGAGAGAAAAATCCCATAAGAGCCATCAAAGCACAATGCTGACTTAAAATAGCAAATTAGTAATCAAAACTATCCAACACATTCATCTTCAAAATGATTGCTGAATGCACGCCCTGCCTCTCCCCGCAGAGGCAGAGGATCAGGGGGCTGATGACGATGGAGGGCTTAAGAACATGAATCGGGTGCAAATTTGTCAAGGAAGCGAGCAAGGGCAGATTACTCAGTCACAGAGACAAGCCCTTCTTTCTCTGCATAAGTGCTTGATGAGACCATTTCTGAGGAAACCCTACCTATAGAATTAGGATCACGAAAAGAAACGTTTGTGGCATTGCATAAAAAAAGGCGGGTTTGCTAGTTGATAGGAGCATAGCATTGCTTAAATAAGTCTTCGTCCACAGAAGTTGATCACGTGAGAAACGCCATTTCACTTGTCTGCCACGTTTTGCAGTGCTGACTCTGAACATGATGAGATTTTCAAGAACATTTATGACTCAGCTGCTCCCACTGTGACACTGGAAAATTTATRAAAGTCTTGGTTCCTTACATATCGACAGTCTAGTTTCTATCAGGGAGAGGGGAATTTCAAACATCTTCACAACTGGGTCAGGAAATAAGAACAGGCAGATATCCAATATTGTTAAATAAACAATCCTGGTCCACCTTCTACTTGATTGATAGCAAATTTTCCTCTCTTTTTAACCAGTGCTGCCTCAGTATCGTTTTTGTACAATAATAACAACTGTGCACCCCACTGAAGAACAAAATGAGCAGGAAGATGCATCTCCAACCACAGGATAAGAGTGTATTTCCTAGACTAAAGAGCTCGGGATCCAGGTTTATAACAAGACAACCAAAACACGGAATAAATTGAGTGGGAGGGCAGAAGCATTTTTAAAGCACACTGAGACAGACAGATTTTCACTTTCCAATTACCTAAACCCTTCTAGATGACGCCACTTAGGATGTAACAGCTGGGCTTAACCTGGGGGGCAGGTGTGCTCCCCTAACCCTGCTGCCTGACATGTTAGACCGAGGCAGACTACAGGAAAACATCGCAGGTCCCATAGTCCCCTCCTGAGAACCGGCTGCTGGTGGCGAGCAGGCCTCACAGGGGAGAGCGGCAGCGTACAAGTCAACAATGAAATGTGCTCAAAGCCAATGAGCCCGTGGTAGAGGTCTGCTTCAAGCACCACCCAGCCTTGCCCAGGATTATACATTCAAGGTAACGGAAGAGCTGCAGACTGACAGATTTGCTCCTCTTGTGAGGCATAATGGGCAAAGTATGCTTGAAGCATAAGAAAATGCAGAAAATGGAGGCTGACCCTTTGGCAGAGCTAAGATGGGGTTTTAGTTCTTTTTTTGGGACTGTGGGAGAGCTAAACACATGGCAGTGACAGGCAGAGCACTGCTAAGTCACAAGGAGCCTTGAGCTAAAGGCCAGGAGCACATGCTTACTGTGTGGAGAAGGTCATTCAGCGATTCTCATGGGCAAGAAGGTCAGCGTGAGAGGCAGGCGTGCAGTAGCAGATTTCAAAAGAATAATATGAAAACAACTTTTTTTTTTCCTAAAAACGGTGCTGCAGTAACAAGCAACTCACCCATTTTATAGACAGATAAGCACCCTTCACACACATCTGTCAGACTCTGCCTTCTTGCTGTTTCCCAGCCCATCATATGTCTAAAGCCTAAGCCAACTTTAGGCTTCTGTTCACATCACAACTCAAAACCGAGATGTGCCTTCTCTGAAAAAATAATAATCCCCACAGCAGGGAGCCACCCACCCCATGACCCATCACGGTTTCCCTAAGGCTCCAAAGCTACTTTCCATCTTACTAAAACACAAGCTCACCCCACCCTTTAGCCCAAGGACTCCCTCTCTAATCGCAAACATCTGGTTATAAAGCATTTCAGCTGCTACTTTGTACTAAAGTTAACAGGTTTGGTAAAGTACTATTAAAAACACCCATACCAGTTTGCATGCATTTCTCTCTAAAGCCATTAACTTGAAGCTTTGGTTTTTCTCATAACTTTGCTGTTTGTTTTATACGCTTTCGTCTAGAAACCACTCTTCCTGCTCTCCCCCAACCCTAAGTCTCCACTCTGCTCCTACCTGCTTCCCTAAACCCCAGCTCAAAACATCACTAATCCTTTCCTACTAGTACCCACTTTTTAGGATCTTGCGAGGAAACTAGCCCACCCCACAACCACTTCCAGCCTGTACGTAACTCAGCTAATCAACAGTGAGTTTAAGACCTCTCCATCCCACGGAGACAGAGAACGGAGAGCATCCCCACCCAAGTCCGGGCAAGTCCTTGCCAAACACACCATAAGGCGATGTGTTACGCTAAGTGCATGTCAGACACTTCTCCCACTGTGGAGCCCACCAGCCCAAGTCACCAGTGTTTCTCTGGAGTCCCACCTGATGGCTTTAGGCAGTTCACGGTATGTCCCTCCAGATGCGCCTGTACCATGTGCGGATTGTTTCAGCCCTATGGAAATAAAACTGCTGACTCCGTTAGAAAAGAGGTTATGGTCTTTTTTACTAGGGAAAAAAGAGCCTTAGGAAGTCTTAATAGATATATCACTATAAAGGGAGGGTGAAAGGGGATCAAAGGATTTACTGAATGAATGTGTCGTGAGATGTTAAGAAGAGAGCACAATAGGAAGCAAATAACTCACAGAGGTGCTGGCAGTGCCTGCAATGCCCCTCGGCACAGAAATAACCCAGAAAAGTGTGAAACAAATCTGTAAGGGGCTACAAGAGAAATACCATATATCAGTGCACGGGTGGGGAATGGGAAGAAGGAAAGGATCATTCTCCTACTAGCCAGCTTTGTGAAATTGTTCTACCACGACCTGGCAACCTGCTGTTGGGTCTGGTTGATTGCTACAGCCAAAGTTCCTCCAGAGTTTATAGTGAGGCTGCTGTAAACAAATGCTTTTCCACTAAAACCCATATAAACAAGCCATCCGCTAACACACTCTCCCTTCCAACAATTGTACACTGTCAAATGGCGTGTGAGCTCCGAAAAGTTACTCATATTCAGAAGCGAGCAGCGTTCTTTGCCTATCCCCTTTCAACTTCATTTTGCGAACTGAAATCAGTTTCGCCTACCCCAGGGCAAGTCAGAGCTGACTCAAGCCCAGAGACTTCTGTTTGCACACAGGACAATGGCAATTCTCGTAACAGGGAGAAAATATCTACAGGCACTGGAAATGTAACACAGCAAGAGCAGTGCTTTTTAAGCTACTAAAAGCTGATCTTTCTGCCATGTAGGAATAGTACTACATTTGTGTAGCTGTTCTACAGTATTTATTGATTCTGTTAATAAATGTAGATTTGGAGCCACATCTTCATCAGACAGAAGCAATATAAGCAATTATGCCTGATGACTCTTAAAATAAAGAAGACTAATATAGCGGTGTTTCTCTAAACGCAAATCTAATTGGGAGAGAACAAAGATATATCAGAGAGAGAAACTTCATCTGGATCTCAAGGTCAAAGTTAGAATCTGCTGTTTTTTTCTTCTGCAATATCTCCATATCTGGAGAAGGAACAAAATATTTTCCTGAGTGTTGATATTAAACCTTGAGCTAGTCAGAAGTCCCTGAATAAAATGTGAATATTAGAGGATTCTTCTGTCAACTCTATTGTTTAACACATCAATCAGCAAAGTATTGCTAGCTCCCAAACCCTGCTTGCGGTCTTGGGGGAACCAGGAGTGGTATTCACCAGGGCTTTCTTCAGCTGCTCAAAAAGCCAAAACCAATGCCTTCATCTGTAACCACATCACAAACATTGTATGTCATATGCAGATCGGTCAGAAGATGCCACACGATTCTTACCTGTGCTTCAACATCAATATGTATTTTGTACTCGGCTCATATCATGCTTTTCAAGATTATACTCTTTGAACTCCAACAACTTTTAAGCTAGAATTGATGCATATTTATTTAAACCAACTGTGTTCTTAAAATACCTATTTAACTCCAGCAATAGATATTTCAGTGCAGTAATAGAGGGCTATGTTAAAAGCTAGTAATGATTTATAAGACAGCAGAGCCACAATGACTGAGAAAATCCCCAAAAGGGACCTGAGGAGATAATCAGGTTCACCTTCTGTCCCTGAGACCCTCTTGGTATCATTCCTGACTGACGTTTGTCTGAGCTAGTCGTGCTCCAGACTTTATTCTAGTGCTCCCCAGGCAATTAATTCTAGTACTTCACTGTCCTTTCTGTTAGAAAGTTTTTCTAATATCTAGCCTGCACCTTTGTTGCTGCAGTTTTAAACCTTTTGTAGCTTGCCCCTATTCACCAGAGACCTGGAGAAAAATGTATTCCTTTCTCTTTTGCACTAGTCACTTAAACACTTCACAGCTGTAATCCTGTCTCCTCTCAGTCTCCATTTCTTTAAGCTAAGTAACCCCAGTGTTTTAACATTTTTTGGTAGTTCCTATATTATAGTAATTCTTCTAATTCAGTCATTTTTTTCCTTTTTTTCTGAACCCCTGTCATTTTTGTTTAGGTGAAATGCCCAAAGCCGGACACAGTAGTCCAGCTAAATCCTAACCATTTTGGAACAGAGCAGGAACTTTCTTCACACATCTTGCAGGCAAAAACTAGTTTACAAATCAAAGTACGAAGTCCGTCTTTTTTGAAAAAACATGGAAATCACGACTTTCTATTCAAATTGTGACACAAAACAACCCTTAGATACTTTTCTGCAAGAACTGCTATCTAACCAGTTGTTCTTATCCCGTTTGTGTAGCTCTTGCTTAACTATACTACCCCAGATTTATAATAGCAACTACTATACTACTGAATTCGAAGCTAATGAATTCAATCCCATTCCCTCAGGCCATTTCTCTAAGCCCATTCTCCAAGCATCCCCTTGGTGAACCCAATCACTCCTTTACGTTCCTACCTCCAATCAGAAAAACAGTTCTACAGGCTTATTCATCTAAAAGTAATTGCAGAGATCTCCTAGCCACAAACCACAGTTATTATGGAGTTTTTGACTACAATAAGGAAAAATTTAAGCCAAACACAAATGAAGAGGAATGAATGAGGAGGAAGATAAGAAACCTACGGGTAGCTGGCCTTTTTCACAAACCCACACTCCTGCCAAACGTCTGATAACATGGAACGTGGTATTGTCCAATACAGATGCAAGGTCCACTTGAAACTCTTCTCATCATTTGGGATTTCAAGACATCTTTACCTATGGTACCAGTGCTTATACTCTGGCCTCTCCCTAAGTGTCAATGCTAACATTTCTCTCTCCTCCATCTGTCCAAACTTCCAGAGATGTAAAAGCTTTCTGATTATTACTGACTTTTCAAGTTTGGTTGAAACTGGCCAATGGGTTCAACAGAGGGTGGGAATATTAAGGGAACATACAGGAGGACATACAGATCTCCAGACTATGCAGATAACAATTACTTGGGTTTGATGAGTGCTTTCTGAGCTGCAGCAACCTCAACTGCATTGATATCAGCAAGAAGTTTGCTGAAGGATGTCATCTCCCAGGCTCCACAATCAATGTCTTCCTACTCAGTCTTTGTTTTCTTTATCATATGAGGTTTGCACAGATTTAGATAGTTGTTAGTCCTTAATTTAATAAATATGTGTGCATATTGATTTTTATAGGAATATTTGATGACATGAGCCTCTCTAAGTCTCCTCCTAAGACCAGAATGACCTTGTCTATTCCTGGTTCCTGGACTGGGGCATTATTCTGCTTTGTGATTCTGTGGTTATTTTGCTTTTTTATTCTATTTGCCATCTAATTCAAAATAAGGCACACTAAGTCTGCTTTRTTGGCAAATACCAGACAGAAAACACTGTCTATAAGAAAAGAGGGAAAATTATTTGTACAATTAAAGGCCTTTGAACTGCAAAACCTCATCCACGGTTTTAGCACACACTTTGAAGGAAAGAAAGAAATTAAAGACTTGGAAGAAAGTGGAAAATTGGCGGTATAAAGTAAGATGGGTTTACCAAAGGTTGAACTTTTCAGAATAATAGATTTTCAAATGAGATAAATGAACCAGTTTTCGTATATCTGGACTTCATTAAAGTTCTTTCTACAGTGTCATATGGGAAAAGACCATGCTGTAGAAAATGGGAATTGAATTCAACAATTGTAAGATGGCAAGAAACTAACTACAGGGAAGGATGTGCTGACAGCAAAACAATTGGTCTGGGGGGGAGGTTGTCTTGGAGTTCTTCAAGAAACCATATATTTTCGTTCATGCCTCTGGCTTAAAAAGCAATGTCAGAAGGATGGACCTATTAATCAAGAGGACAGCCAGAGTGTCAAAGAGTGGGGTACCTAAAAAGTGTGTGTTGTGCACCACCTGCGATATACATATTTCAGTAGATAATGTGTGGTTTGGCATGCCGCTAGAAGCTGCCAATGACTGTAACGGTAGGTCCACTGGATACCCACCACTACTACTGAAGCTGCTGGCACTTTTTGGTGGCGGGGGACAGGGGGAAGGCAATTCCTAGTTTCTCTGTCTGGACATTGAGAAGAACCAGATKACCTTGAGGCATGGAGCTCTGGAAATCAGTTAGCATTCAGCAGTGCCAAGCATAAGGCCAGGCAGTTAGAAATCCCTAAGATTTTTTGTCGTAGGCTGGGATTTCATTAGTTTGATGAGGAGCAGAAAAACGAATGAGTCAATCAGTAACAGGAGGAGCAAGAACCACACCTATGATGTCACTGTGAAAGAAAAATGTGGTCCTGATATATATGGAGGCAAATTTTTTTCCCTATCCACCAGGAATACAGATTTCATTATACAACACTTTTATGAAACCACCTCTGTAATATCATACAGTCCCAGTCATGCATGAAAACACCACTGGAACAGGTGTGGATTGCTAGGTTGGATGAAGCTAAGACAATTTGACTTATACACGCTACAATAAGAAGGTTGAAAGCAGATGTAAATGCTATCTGCAAAAAACAGCAGGGAACGTCAAATGCAGATACTGATAAAAGTTACTTCAGCTGCAAGACAAGATCAGCATAGGAGCAAAAGGTATAAAATAATCATGAATGCATCTAAGCTGTAGATTAAAAGTATTTTTCTAAAAAATAGAGAAACAGTATTCTGACCCTAACCTCAAAACTGTAATAATTCATTGCAAGATGCACTCAGCAACTCAGAAAGTCCATTCTAGTCCAGTACTTTTGTATTCTTCATAATAAATAGGCATCCTAGCCTCTTACGCACTGAGAAAAAGATAAGTAAACCCAGTATGTTATAAAGTTGGCAAATTAGATCGAGTAAGCTGCCAAACTGAGGCCTACCTCAGGCCAAATTAATATGAACAGAATTGATTTTTTCTTATGTGGTACAGTATGTGTAAGGGAGACATGTAATCTATAAAGCTGGTTTTCTGCATTTCTTGCCAAGAATTTTCCCTGACTTAAGACTTTCAGGCTCGACTATACAATCACTAATCTTTCAAAGTGACTAACTTCAGTCAGAATTAGATGCATACTAGGTCAGCCACCTGAATTCATTTTAAAAAAATCCACAAGACATTGATTCAACATGATCAAGACTCACAGTGCTAGGCTGTGCTAGGAGGAATTTTCCACTTTTTAATTTCAGTTCGAATAAATAAATTTAAAATGCATTTCTATAGTGTCCACATGGTAATAAATAACAACTTGCGAAAAGAAAAATCATGAAGCAGTTGAATTCCACAGCACTTTAGATGAAGCCACATGAGTTCATTCTGTATTCTGAACTAAAATTTGTGTTAAAGGACAATTGTATCCAGAAGTTGAAATGTGGAAAAAKTTAAGTGTTTTGTAATAGGGGATTATTCCCGGAAACAATTATCCTACTTTGGTGTCCTATTCATTTAAACAACTTCACTCTTCTTTCAGCGGTCTCTATTTGTTTATTTATAGATCATTCATTTATTAATATTCTTTTCCACCAACCCAAAAGACATCTTCCCTATAGAGTCAGAGGGGTGTACAATGCAAGAATAGGACAGACTGAAGATGGCAAAGTATATGTTTTCCAAGAATAAAAGTTCATTTGTTGCAAATGTTTTCCTATCCAACAAAGGCCAAAAGGAATTACTAGCAAGCTCCTTAGGAGGCCCCACTCCTAGAAATAAACACATGGGCTGAAAATGAACCCATATACAAGGGTTCATTTGAGAACTTGGAAAGTGCTGCATTGTTATGTGCACGCACTGGCATCCAACAAGAGATGACAACTAGTGGAGGGCAACGTACCTTATTGCTTTTGTAGTGTTTATGGAGCGCATGGCACCATACCTCATTGCTTACATAGCATTTGTGACAGCAAAGTCTGCAGCAGGGAGAACAGCTACTACTACAGAGGCAAAGATTGTAAACGCCTGTGGGAAGTTTGGATATGTCTAGAGAGGAACCAGCTATTGCAGCCTTTCAATACTTAAAGGGGTTTATAAGAAAGATGGAGAAGGACTTTTTACCAGGGCCTGTAATGATAGCACAAGGGATAATGGTTTTAAACTAAAAAAGGGTGGATTTAAATTAGATATTAGGAAGAAATTCTTTACTATAAGGGCGGTGAGACCCTGGAACAGGTTGCCCAGAGAAGTTGTGGATGCCCCATCCCTGGAAGTGTTCAAGGACAGGCCTCAGATGAGGCTTTGAGCAACCTGATCTAGTGAAAGGTGTACCTGCCCACGGCAGGGGGGTTGGACTAGGTGGTCTTTAAAGGTCCCTTCCGACCTAAACTATTCTATGATTTTATGATTCTGTAAGTGTTCAACTGAAACATTCAGGTTTCAAAACTAAGAAGTTGCATACACTTCCACAGATTATATCAGAAAGTTTAATTTCTACTACTAAAAAGTAAAGGATGCTTAATGACGCTAAAAGCCTGTGAAGATTAATCCAGAAAGTGAATCTTACTGTAAGTTGTTTTCATGTCTTTGTTTTTTACAGTTAGAGGGCGTTTTTATCACTTTTTTCTAAATTTAAATGGAAAAAAAATTATTTCAGCAGAATCCTACTAGTTTAACTGCTATTTTGTTCTCTAGATCTTTCCTATTGAATAAAGAGTTCTAGTTTTGCCATGTAAAAGGATACTAACATTATCCTAGTGAAACACGGCATCAGCAAATATGAAGATCTCATACTCTCCACAAAGAGTTAATACAACCTATTAACCCTATAAATTAGGGAGGCAGGTGAGAACAATTCTCTAGAAAGAATTGCTTTCTGAAGTATCTGCCAAGAAGCCCTGAGAAAAGGCAAGCTAAAGTTTACCTTTACTTTTTCCTATGGGTGTTTTTATTGTAAAGTAAAACCCAGTGCTTGCAGAAGTGGCATGTTTGAACTAGATACAGGTAAGTCACCCTCATTCACAGCAGGGAGCAAAATCTACTGGCTTAGACACTGTTACAGAGAGCAAATCAAAGTCACCCAGACCTATGCTCAAATCTGTACTTCAGATTCCCCTCAGTTTGAAGGGTTTCAGATACATTTTGCCAACTAAGGCTTAAACAAAGGACTCCAGGGTCAAAAGGCCCACAGCTTTTATCCTCTTTGAGCCTCTGACCCATTGCATGATTTTGGGCCCAACTTTTAACTTTCTTACACCTYAGTCAGCTCAGCTGGAAAACTAGGTAGGAAAAGAGCTTTTGAAAACCAGATGCTCCATCTAAGCCAAATTCCACTGAAAAATAAGGGAACGTACACTTTCCTTAAAGCAATCGCTGCAGTCAATAAAATGTGCTGTGGGGGAATGCAAATATAGTCTCTCACAGAATATAAAACATAGATTATGATTTGTTAAAAAAAAGAAACAACACAAACAGGACACATACAAAAATATTAGGTTCCATAGAACAAAGTCAGCACTTAAGTCTGGATTCTGCAAATGTGCATACGTATATGTAGCTTTACTCCCATGAGGTATTTTGAATTCAGTGGGATTAGTTGTATGCATAAATAAAAGAAAGGCTTGATACGTATAATTCCATAAAATGTGAAAGCGGGGTGTTTTCTGTGCATTGTAAATTTAGTATCAGATTTATTCTATTTTTCCTAGCTGACAGATTCACCAAGCAATGAAGGACCAATAGCAGGAAAATCAATTGCATTGCACCTATCTGTAATGTTCAGAGCACAAGTTGATATATCAAATACAGTGCTAATGTCCCTATGCACATGATTCTTTTTCAGTAGTTAAAACACTCAGCTTACTCTTTTTTCTGCTTATTTCATCCCCATATAGGCTTGTGCATCCTTGGCACAGAGACCATTTTCACACACGTCAAGGAAGTCTCTGAGGTATCAAATAAACAGACTCTTCTTAGTGTAGTCTATATTTTACCCGGGTCCACAGAAAAAGCAAAGCCAAATAAAGATTATGTTTTAGGGGAGTCCATAAGTCTGGGGAAATTCTATTTACTTTGGTTAAACTTCCCCCCCCCCCCCCAAAAAAGATGGCAAATGAAGGCAAGATGCTACTTTTTAATCATCACAGGGTATGGAAATAGTGAAGCAAGAAACAGTAACCATTTTTAATTTTGTAGTTTTTTCTATTTCTTTAGGAAGTCTCTGCAGGAAACAACCCAGCGAACATTAGAAATTGCAAGTTCGTTCTGCAAGACTTAAATCTCCCCTCGAGTCTTGCATTTCTCAGCTAATATTTCAGCACTGGCCTCATTACCAGTCTTTACTTCTGTTAAAGGCTAAAGACTATTTACATGTTTCACAAAAAAAAAAAAGAAAAAGAAAGACTTGATGAGATGTATTCACAAGTAACACAGGACTTCCGTCTTCAGCGCTTTTGTTCTTAACTCCAGCAAGGCTGCTGAAAAACCAATACAACAAAAACAGGAATATCATAGTATTTTCCACCCATACCCTATCTAATATCTATGGTGAATGAGGACTAAAAAGTGGAAAAATGTGATTTGCTTTACACACATAGAAATACACTGGCTTCCTTTGCATAATAATGTGATTTCCCCTATGTCATCCATAGAGCTTCCTGTTACCCGTGCTCGAAAGGAAAGTCACTAAATTTTAATGCTGTGGGACTTCCTTTGCACAGCTGCACATGCAAATTGGTAAAAATTATTCTAACTAATAGAATTAGGGGGGCACAGAAATAAACACAATATGCTGGGAAGAGTCCATGCAGCTTTTGTGGAAGGAAGTCACATCACTATGCTGATGTAGCTCCTGGAAAGACTCAACAAGTGTGGACCAGGGGACATCAAATGGATCTGGTCATTTCAGATTTCCGAAAAGTCTCTCACCAAAGGCTCTTAAAAAAATTGAGTATCTAGACTGGATAAGTAAGGTAAGAAAAGACGTACTCCCATGGAGAAGCAACTGATTCAAAGGCAGGAAGCACGAGGTAGGAATAAACTACCAGTTTCTCAGTGTCCTTCCAGAGGCTCTGTCTACGCTGTTCAGCATATCCACCAGCATATTCATGCCCCTGAAAAGGGGATGATACTACTGCAGTTTCAAAGATATTCAGAGCGAAGATGAGGCTGACAGTGAGGAGCTGCACAAAGGTTCCATAAAACTGGCTGAGTGACAGAACGTCAAATGAAACTCAGTGTAAACAAACGCACATGGGCAAAACAAATCCTAACTTAACTATTGCCACTTAGGGACAAGATTTTAGGATCATACTAGATAATTCCATTCACCTGACTGCCCCATAGCCATCAAAAAAGCAAATCAAATGCCAGGATTTGTTAGGTAAGGAGTACACATCAAAGCAAAACGTATTGTTATACAATTGCACGAGTCTATGTGCACCTACATGTTGAATACTGAATATAGTTTTCATCCCACCACCACAAAATGGACATAACAAAGCTAGAAAAGGCCCACAAAAAGCCAATAAGGATGACAAAAAGCACGAAGCAACATCTGTACAAAAAGTGATTTAAAAGACTAGGACTGTTCATCTCAGAAAAGAGACGAATGATGAAATTAAAAGTGGAAAGGAGGATATGAGCAAAGACTTCATTATATCCAATAATATAGGAAATAAAGGCATCAAAAGAAGTTATCAGGTGGTAGTTTCAAAGTAGAGAAAGGGAGGTTATCTTTTAAAGCATCATATGCTTAAACCAGGGAATCATTGTCAGACGGTATTGTGGATGCCAAAGTTTACATTGTTAAAAGACATAATGAGACCAATTCATGGAAGAAAAGTCTTTCATGAGCTGTCAGATGTCAAGACACCCACAGCTGTCCCAGGAAACCCCTGAACTACATCTCACTGAAGCTTGAACAGTGCACCAGGGAAGTATCATTACAAGCTGTCCGGTGGGTAGCAGCTACCACTGAAGTCAGACCATTGAGCTATGTGTACATGAGGAACGGCTGTACGGCTCCTGCTCATGGTCTCCCATGGGTCTGCTTCAACAGTCAATCCATAAACGTCGGATTGCAACGTTCCCCAGTGCAGGTAAATATGATGTCAGGGCATAGGGTGGTTTGGGACCCTGATCTGTCACCAGCCAGGCTGGAATTTGCAATGCCAACATCTTATTCAGTGGGAATGGCAAGGGTTTTTTGCTGTCTTTGGTAGGGCGCAGCTCTCCCACCTTTGACTATTTGTTTTATTGTTCTGTGCATCTCTCCACAGACTTTTCCACGGGACCGTGCTGACAGGAACAAAAATGCATTCATTTCGCTGACACTTCCCAAGGGAAAGCATGTCCTAAACAAAATCATTTTCAGCAGCTTTCTGTGTGAAGGGGCGATAAGATGGCTCCCTGGAGAATGTGTGCGTGTGTCCCCTCAGTAGCTGTCTTCCCTCCTGCCGAGCACAACTTGTTGGAATTGCATGCACAACCCCAAGGATTGTTTTTACTCCACCCACACACTGCCAGGAGGTTTTTCAGACTTTCAGCATGCTGTTTCCAGGGTGACCATTGATCTCAGATTTCAAACATTGCCAGAGCTGCGTATCCTCTTGCTATTCTCTCCTCCTCTTGGAAAAAGACATTTGCGAGCCCAATTTTGCTGTAAGGAGACTCCATACTACACACACCAGTGGGGCTCTAACAAGCCCGTTACCTAATGCCTGGGGGTTCCTCTTGGTCTTGTATCTTATGCAGTACATATGCATTAGGGAGCTATAAAACACTACCAATCCGATGTGCCTTGAGGTAATTCAGTCCTCAATGTTTAATTTCTTCTTGTCCTCAAAAAACCTTACCAATAAGGGGTTAGGTCTCATTCAGGGTTATCTAGGTTTTGTGGGGAGGGTCCTTCCAGTATAAGGAGATGTATACTGTTCTTAAACCTCTTTCTGCTGCTTCCCACACAATTACCGTTCCGGAAAGCTAAAGAGACTGCAAAGAACAGCCTGCAAGGGAGAACCTAAATTCATTGCATATGCGCTTGGAAGACAAGAGACAGGGACCCAGCAAGGTTTCCAGGGGCTCCAGAGGAGAGAAAGGAAGCAAGCAGGACAAAGGGACGCAATCATACCATGTGCAGAGATGTCTGCACATGCTCCGCTGCCTCTCTGGGTGGGGAGCCTACAGCCCAGACACAGTATTTCCAGGAAGAGCAAGCCTGCGGTGAACCAGCGCTTCGACCTCCTGCTGGGCACCCCAGCAGCTGCACGGCCTCCAGCTCCCGCTGCCCACCGAGAACGGGGCAGGATCAGCCGTTCAAGCAATCTGTGCCTGGAAAACAGGGGCAAAATCCAGCCCTAAATGGGGTTCTTTTATGAGGCCAGTAAACATGAATCCCTATAGCTCATCTAGCCCTAAAAGTCAGAGTCCTCAAAAGATCCCCCTCAACCACATAGTTAAGGACACAAACTCAAGAAGTCCTGCTCATGCAAAATACCTTGCTGAATCCCATCCTAAACACTCTGGAGAGAAGAGACAAAAAGCAACCTTCTTTATGATTCCCTTTTGAACTGGCTGCATTATTTCTGGGCTGTACATTAAAACAGATGTCTCATTGATTTCCCAGTCACAAAGAAATCATTCTTTTCATGTCTTGTGACAGATGTTTCTTCAGATGAACAGCTTCGACTTCAAACAGGATCTTTACTTCACGGAATAATTTTTCACAAACCGATTTAAAAATATCTATTAGCAAACCAAAGCCAGCCTCATTGTGTTTCTTAAGCAAAGGGTGAGGAGAAATGGTGTCTCTTCAAAACTGTGCAAAATGTCACTGTCATTTGGCATTTTTGTCCCATACAGCCCTGCTCACGACGGAACATAACAGGTGCCTAATGAAGGAGCATTTACTTATCTTTTTTTTTTTTAATCTCATTATCAGCCCTGAAAGGGTAAGCCCCAGACACATCTATGTTTCATTTCAATCACCTCTCCTTCATTAACAAGGGGAAGTTTACTGCACTTTCTCAAACAACTTTTGTAGGGTTTGCTTATTTTATAATCCCTGGAAAAACTTTAAAGGAAAAGGTGGGGGGGAAATACAGAAGTATATAAACAACGTTTTCTACTTTGAAAGTAAAATGCCCTATGCTGAGATAAAGGAAAACTGGGGCAATAACTTTGTGATTTACTGAAGTGCAAGAAGGGAAGTATTTTATATACCATTTTGGTTTTCGGTTTAGAGAGGGACACAATGCTAGAAAGACTACCTTGGTCTTTTCCTCTTAATCCTTTGCCACACAAATCCTTTGTCCCACTTGAACTCACTATAAAAGGGGAATAAACCTCTCCCATGAGCTACTTAGTTAAACAGAGTCTGGGGCGGGGGAAAAAGCTTGATTACAACTTTAACATGGCTCTTGATCTAGCCGGGAGAATTTGTAGTGCCATTCCCTCCAGCAGATCTTTTTTCTCAAGAGATTACATCAAAGGTAACAAAAAGAACAGCTAATACATCTTATAATGAATATGGCATGAATAGGTACACGCAACAATTAACTTCACAGGCTGCTTCTATCTGACCAGAGCACACCTGAGCATCTGCTTCTTCAGAATGTGGTTGCAGTAGCCACTGTTTGCTTGTCAAAGAGTACTTTAAAAGGTCTCATACAGGGGACCAAAAATACACTCACAAAGTCACTTTGTTAAATCAGCATCAAGCTTGTAAACACCTTTCTCATCAGAAATTTAATTTAGAAGATGATCCAGGTTTACGATTTAAGGGTAAGGGCAAATGTGAGAATTTGAAATGCCGAAGCTTAGTCTCGACAAGGCTCTCTTGCATAGATTGCTCATCTTTGTCACAGCTATATCTAATGACATGCCTGCTTCTGTTTCTCAGATAATACAGTATAATACAAAATGAAGAGCGGTCTCGGGGACTGGAATTTCACATTGTGAACTCTGGAGTTTCTGCTCATCTGTGCCGTTCTGCGTGCGTATTGGTGACCACTCTGTTTACATACCTGTGTATACAGAGGTGCAAAATAAGGACATTACCAAACAGAATAAAAGTGTAATTCAAAGGTCAGAACCTCAAGTTTCTCCGCCCTGGAAATCTGAAACACCACAACACATCCAAGAATTTCTCTAGTGAAAAAAAAAGTAATCACCTCAGGTTTTAAAAAACTTATTCTCAGTTGCAAAAAATCTGTTCAAGCAGAAACAGTTTTTAAAAGAAAATGTCAGTCACATAGAAAAAGAGACTTTTTATTCCGCGACCAATCCTTTAGCAGCAAGGGGGGTGCATACCTCCTTCTGTTTTGCTCTGTCTTATCTAAAGGCCTCATGGCTTCTAGCAGAGTAACATAGCCCTGCGCTTGCTTTTTACGTGCACAAGTATGGCACTCCAGTTCACATGTGGATGTAGCTACGGGATACTTGCAGCCACACATCACGACAACAGAGCCACATATACATATGGCGTGTAACATGTGCATATGTCCACAACTGCTTACRTACAAAGGCATGCATGTAAATACCAGCAGACTTGGAGCTCCAGCAAGACGGGCTGTGTTATCCCTGAATCCACCCCAGCAGACCAGCTATTTTAGGCACTGCAGGAGCACGGGTTACACACACATACAAAAACAAACATGTGGGGTGACATCCTCTCCACATGAAAAGACAAGTCTGTAATCTCCGTGGGTGTCAATTTAGCATAATCCCCACAGAAAGGTTTAGTGTGCTTTAAAATACACAGATGTCGTATTTAAGAAGGGCCCATTCATTTCAGGCCCAAAATACATAAACATGCCTTGAGTAATAAAGCAAAAAAGGTACTTTTTGCTGATGTGTTGTGGTTTAGGATTTCTGAGGAGGTGAAGTATGGACCTCAGTTGTTGTTTTCGTTTTCTGAGGGGTTTTTATTATTATTAAGTTTTAATTTAGTTTGGCTCAATCTTTATTTTGTAGGTATGTAAATACAGGCAATCCAGTGCCAATAGCTAGAGCAATAATTCTGGTCAAAATGAAACACAGAGCTTTAGGCTATAAAGCTAAGACAAAAATCAAAGGATTTAAATGAAATCTGACATGGCAACTCATTAAATTCAAGACTATCCATGATATTTTATTAAACATCAGTTAAGTGCATCTTTAAACAAGATGAATGCAAGTTCAGGAAATGAAACAGTCATTGCTTAAATATTTAACATCCTAGAGGCAAAGGAAACACACCACTGTTGAACCAAATCAGAGGAATCGCCCCAGCTAGTCCACGGCCTTATCTTCAAGACCTGTCCGTATCGGCATCTCCAGAGGCATTTATCTGCTTTCTAGAATAAACTCTAAAACCAGTCTTGAGATCGGATGACTGAACTGAAYGCAGTACTTCCAGTGAGGCCACATCACCGTGAAGACATCAGAGCATTTGATTGTTTGGCACCCTATCTCTTAGGCATTTGACCAGTAAGTTTGATTTTGAGTTCTTTTTTTATATGCTGAATGCAAAGCTTCATAATGACATCCAAATACTGATTTTCAGGATATAAAAACTGCCATACTGGGTAAGACTCAAAGTCTCAGTCTGCAGTTCTGTTTCCAACAATGTTTAGGCAATTCAGTGGAAGACACACGAGACCTACAGCAAGTAACTGAGATGATCTTCCCTCCTTCCATGCTGGAGATCTTCCTTATCGCTGCTAGCTTTAGTTTAAGACCTTTTCTGTGGTGATGGGGTTAATTCAGAGTTCCAAATGTTTCTTCCAAAAGCACATTACTTTACAGCTTTCCTTGAATTTTATCTGTCTTTCACTCAAGTCAGTTAAGTCCATCTGACATTCTCCCCAGCCACATTCATTGAAATAATTTTGTGCTATTACATGGCTTTTTTTCATCTCTTTTTGCATATCATTAGCAAATAAGGTAACTTCTATCCCGGATATGAATTCAGCTCCCTTTTTGTAAATATTTTGCTRTAATATTCTTGGGGTTTGGCAGGGTGGGTAGGGGTGTTGACATTCCTGTTTTGTCAAAACACTTTGTTTCTCACACCATGACTGTCTAAACCTTTTGTGGAGGCTTTTTACCAAGATGAACAATTAAATTAAAAGTATCAACTGACTTTCCTTTATCTATTATTTTATTATGACCCAATTTAAGTTCATTAATAGACTGCAAAAGCTGTGCCAGTTACATTCAAGTATATCATGATAGTCTTAATGTTTTATTTCACTTTCAATGTTCTTTTTAAGTAAGAAGAATCACTTGATGCAGATGTTGCTGCTCTATAATTACTCATATTGCCTTTTGCCCTTTTAAAAGATACAGATTTGACACAGTAAATAAACTAAAGCAGGTGAATTAAAGCAGTAAGAATTTTGAAATAATGAGATCTTTATATACTTAGCTACTGCCTTAAGCATATAATGTTAAGAAACTGCTCTGTTCCTGTATATGTGTAAATAATTAGTGTGTAGATGAGGGTATAGCAGAGCTTTTTCAAAAATAAGTAGTCTCATTCCTGACATTCTGAGAGCTAACATAATGTATGCTGATCTGTACTACAAACAGCCCWACTGTTCATCTCACTGCTTAGACATACATACATTGTATGGCAATTCAAAACAGATTTTCCCAGTCCACCAAATCAAGTTCTCAATCCCCAGAGGATTAAAAGTGGCTAAGAATAGGGAAACTTAAGTAGCTGCCAAAATACATCTGAGTGTGGCCGTTCTCCTCAACCTCTCCTGCTTTAACAGGCTACACGAAACATGGCTTGTTTTGCCATACATCTCAGGCCATGGCCACGCTTTCCTACTGTCAGAGCTCTGCAAGCTGTCTGCGGTGGGTGTGCAATCTGCTTCTTAGAGGACTCAAGACTGCTACAAAGATTATTTTATCAAGGTTATCACAGGCAGTGTATTAAAATCATAAAGTTTTCTCAGCGATGCTTTAAAGAAAAAGAAGGGGGGGAAAAAAGGACTTAAGAAAGCTTACCAGCTGAGAGGAAGATCAAGTCACAAAATGCCTGTGTTAGAACCACAGATGTTTTGCTCTGCCAAATTTAAAGGACCAGTTTCCAAAAAGTACTCCTTGGGAGCAGTATGACAGCCACTATACATGGTTGCCATATAGATGAAGCAATATTCCTCATTTCATGAGGAAAATCAGTAGTGACCATTTAACCAGAAAGGAGAAGACTGCTTTTTTGTGGCTCCTCTGCATTAATCTGCATCTGGTTGTGAACCCTAAGTTGTCCATCTATATAGGGCAGCCACAGAGCTCCCAGTTACCACTGGAAAGCTAATTTCTTGGTTGCTCATACTGCACTGGCCTTGGACCATCATGAATATGTCTGAGCTGACACTTTTCTGCCCCTCCATGCAGCCTGTTTTCCACATTTTTGTGGCTTGACGGACCTGACACATAACCCAACATAACACATAACCCTGTATGCTCTGGCCAGCTTTAAAAACTCTGCAACAGGTGCAAGTCTCCCATGTGTGATAACATCATGCTATCACACCTAATCTACTACACAAGAGCTGATCGCCTGGGCCATGGCATGGTCCAAAGAGAAAGCCTAAGCCCTCCTCGCTTTACCTAGAAGTATGAATGGCAGCAGCATTTTCATAAAGCCTCCCAAAGCTGGTAGACCTAAGACAAGGTTACTGGCGAGCTGTCTCAGCAGTGTTACATACAGATCAGCAGCCAGTTCTGCAAGACTAAAGGCAAGAAATACAGCCCCACTTTGGGGTGAAAAATTCCTTCCTTCAAGTTCGAGGTGTTTCTGACAGTCCACCGCTCACACTGTGACCCAACACCCTCCTTGGGGCAACAGGGGATCTCAGCACCATTCAGGAAAAGTAAAATCCCTGTTCATCTAGAGATGATGGTGTGAATGGCCACAGCATGGTGATGTGAAACATAACCCAGGGGACAGGAGGGGGAAATGGAGCAAAGGGAATGTCTGAGCCTGAGGACTTTTTCAGAGGGCAGTGGCAAAACAATCACAGGACTCTAGGAGTTTCTTCCAAAGGACATGCCACCGATGGACTGAGTCCAATATCCATGAGCTCTTTGATCTGAGCTGTGAAAATAAATTATTTACAGGGTTAGATGGCATCTTTGGGAGTTCTGGTAATGTTGTCTTTAAATTTCCTTTAGCTGTGCGTAACAGATGGGCAACATGTTAGTTTTATTTACAGACAGTCCTTATTCGCAGAACAACAGAGGTGGAAGAGGAACAGCCTGTTTAGTTTTGACATGAAGGACTTCTCTTGGAAAAAGTTCTGCTGAGAGATTTCGGGGGACTTTTTTTTTAATTGTTTTGCATTGTCAGTTTGGACTTAAACATCTATCCCACAGCTCTATTGTTCTCCCCTGGAAACTCTTAATCAAAGTTTAAACATTAATCAAAAAGGAAATAAAACTAAAATTACCTCTAAACTACAGTGAGTTATGTCTTGGCAACTCTACCCTTTTGACCCTGCTATCACTTTGATGAATCCAGCCTATTGTGTTGTGTAGTAAAGTGCTGGCTTGCATGAGCTATAGCACAGGCTGCCAGGTAGTATACTGATTGGTTTGTAGATGCCTCTACTACCAAAGCCTCTGAGTGTGTATAGACAATGTCATAGATACGTTTAAACCAAACTACTGAATAAAACCAACAACCAGGCAACGACTCCCATTCATCAGACAGAAGTCTGGGAGTGACTCGAGCCTTGTACCATCTCATGAAGATCAGTAGCCTCAAATTCTCCTAGATCAACGGGGACGAAAAGTTGCAGAGATAGCAGTTTTCCTCAAGAATAATTGGTTGGGATCTACAATTAGTAGATCTACCATTAGTTGATTGTAATCAATTAATACTAATAATCCACTGTTTATACTAACAATCCACTCATCTCGCTTGTCTTGGCAAGACAAGTAGCAGTTCAAAAGGTCTTCCTCCAACCTGTGTAAGGAATCAAAAATCCTTGAGTTTAATAGCCTTTGTGTCAGGTTGTCGCACAGAAATCTGTATCAACATCTTCAGCTGCACCCACAAGCAGAGAGTTCGCACTGGAAAAGAATTGATATATTCTGTCTTCCTCTGGCAAACCACTGGACCTGTACACTGTAATCACGGTTTCATGTACAAAGGAGACCTCAGGTGCTGTGACTTAGGAAACCCAGAACAACCCCCCAGCTCTGCCATTGCTCTGCGGTAGGACCTCACTCATGCCATGTCAGTGCTCTGCCATTCTCATCATCTCTGCTTTAGCTTGATGTTTTGCACTACACCCACATTGGATCATGTAGGCAGTAAGACTAATAAAATTCTGTCAAGATCTACATCTAGCAGTAGGCTGCAATTACCATCGGAAAAGATGCTTTTCTAATGATATCATTTCAGTGTAATCATAGCTGCCTGAAACAAATACTTCATTGTTTTATTGCATAAACATCCTTCTAGGTCATGTCTGCCTCGATGAACTTTGTCTATGCCATCAGAGAAGATGGCAGAGGTAGCCAAAGTGCGTCAGCTCTGCAAACCCACTGTTCCCTGGTTCAACAGCTAACCGAACAGTGTCCACACATCATTGCTGGGGAGCCGGCTCTTTCCCAGAAGGAAAATAGAAAACGTACTGTATCATTGTGGGGCAGCTCCAGCACGCTAAATAGAATCATATACTATCACTTCATAAGCAAAACCTGCTGCTGAGGGGAAAGAAAGGTTATGTTTGTTTTTGAGGTTTTAAATGCATTTTTTTCTTTTTTTTTTTTTTCTCTTAACCCAAAGGGATCCAAACCAGAAGTTCCTTCCTGTCTGAAAGAGTTAGGCCTAGGACATTTGTGGCCTGATTCTCCTCTCAGCTATATTGAGTTAAGTCAGATGTACCTCCAGTGAGCTGACAGAGCTACTTCAGCGTAAAACCAGGGCGAGGGAGACAAGAATCTGCGCCACGCTAATGAAGTCACAACGGCAGCAGCCCTCCAGAGCAGCGTCAGCATTTTCAAACCAAAATGATGTTGWTCTTTCAGCTGGAACACACAAGATTTTGAAGCTCATTCAAGTACTCTGCTCCAAAATATTCAATTCCTTTCCAGCATCGTTTTATTGCAGTTGATAATATGGGTCTGTAGCTTGTTGAGGCCAAGAAAAATGGCAGACTTTACCCTCTTTTCTCTGCTTGCCAGTTTTTAACCCAGATGAAAGCGAAGACTAACTAGAATAAGCAACAGCAACGGGTAAGGAGCCCTTGCGGGTGCCACAAGGTGTGACATCCTCCAAAGCATCCTGACACTTGGTGACAAGAGGGACTGTTGTGATCATGGCCTACGGCATGCAGACCACAGAAGTCATGCAGCAATTCCTGCAGTCAGACCACAACCCTTGGGTGACTTGGAAAGTCTAGATTAGAAGGGTTTGGACACTGGAAATTATTTTGAATATTTGCCTCAAGCAAGGAGAAAGAACTACCATCATGTGCCTCAGGTATTTTTCTTTTTAAAGCTAGTTATCTTCATAGAGTCTACAAAAAGAAGAATCTCAGAGGATTCTGTCTGTGATAAATAAATTTCCTTTCTTTGAAGAAAGACAAGTGCAGCCTCCAACTTTGGTCCCTGTAAGAATTTGAGATCCGGCACAAAATCAGAGTTTTTGGTCCTAGTTAATCCAGTACAGGTAGACTCTGCCATGGGTGATATGTATATATTCAGCACAGAGTGCTCCTTGTCTGCTCAGTCTTTGCTTTGGCCTTTGAACCTCACTTGTAATTCACAACTTAGCTCTTGGCCCTTCTTCACAGGCTTCTGATTTGACCTTTGCTAATTTTCTTCCTCCTAATCCTGACCTGCTTGTCTTACATCGCTTAAACCTTATCTCACCTGCTATCCCAGAATCTGCTCTGCAGTTTATAGTCCCTAATCTTGTGGTTAAGCCTCTGAGGACCTTCTTGACCAGACCTTTTGGCTAAGTGCAGCCTATTTCCCAGATTCTAACTGACTGCAGTACCTTCATCCTATCTCCAAACCTGATTCCAGTTTGACTTTTGTCAGGGGGCCTGATTACCCATATCCTACTGTGTGCATTTTACCTCCCAGGGCAGAGGAACATGGCAGAGTAGCTCCTGAGTCATCTGTGATGACTACCAATATCCAGCCTACATTCATTGCTAAGCCACCCCATCTCTTCCACATCAAAAATTCTCCCCCTTTTGGGAAGATTTTTTGGGCTGAAATTGTTTGCATTTCTTTTTACATTCCTGTACTTAAGCATTTGAATCCAGTAGAGGCCCTGAACTATCAGTAGATATCCTGGACCTACCTTGCGCACTCCAAGTAAAAGATGTCTCTTTCTATGTTTTGTTACAAAAAGCATTTCCCACTCTGGCAGTGGACAGCATCAGCCCAAGGCAGTGCTAACCATTCAAATGTCCAAGTCCCATGTTACCCTTCCAGTCTCATATCTTTTGTGATACTCTCCTGTGTTACCTTACCTCTCTTTCCCACTTCCATCCTGATCTTCATAGTCCAACAAGTGTGTTGACCAAGAGAGGATTCTTATGGGGTTATTGGTCCCATCTTGCACAGCATATGGTCCCTGTCACACAGCTGAGTATTTGGCAATATCACAGAGTGGCTGGACGCCAAGCAGCCACGAGGGCATTACACTTCCTTCTCTCTGTCTCTCCTGAACTGAAGGTGCCTGTTCTCCACTTGAACTACTTCTTCTTGAGCAAGAGAAGCCCAACCCCACTGATGAATGCAGCTCCCCTGTCCACACCCTGGCTGGATCTGCTGGCTCTTTCCAGTGGCATCGGGTGGAGAAGGTGGGATGCTTCCTGTCTGCATGCCCAAGCTCTTTGGAAGTCTGGATGCTACAACACACCCAAATAGCTTAAATTAGACAACACTGTAAACTGGGGATGGGACTGGTGGAAAAGCATTGTCCTCTTCCATACCACCAAACTCAGAATCAGCTCAAAGCTACTCAAGCAAAACTAGCTTTAGCTGCTGTTGGTAAAGTCCTGACTATTCAGAATAAGTTTCCCATACACAGGGTACTCAAAAATAGGTGTAAAATTATTCTGACTAATACTAGGAAACCCAAAAAGAACAAGGCGGATACTATGCACAGATTCTTCACCTGGCTGCCCAAAGATATACCTTCTCAAAGTCGCAGGCAACTTTTAATAAGTTCTAGAGCCTGTACTAGATCCTTCCTTTAATCATCTCCTAATATCTGTGAAGCAGTGTGATCCAGAAAGTTGTTGGCCTCTCCAGTAAAGGAAGTAGGGCTGGGTGGATGTTCGTGAATCTAGCAGCAAGAAGTTGTGTGTTTTTCCTCCTTACCCGTAAAAGATATTCACAGACTGACTTTGTTCTTTCCTTTCTGGGGAAATAATCCAATCTGTATGCACTGGCACACTGATGATTCTTTGACTTTCTCCCTCACTTCTCTCCTGACAGACTGCACAAGAAACTAAATAGGTGGAGGTTTAATATTTTATTACTTCTATAGCCTTATTCTGAGATGTTTATAAAGAAGGAAATCGACCTCTTCCTGGATACCAATGAACTGTCAACTTCCTGCAGCCAGCTTCTTTGTAACACATGAAAAGCCTTTCTCATAGGCAGGCTTATTAGCTTTGCTCCAGCTACAAAAGGGGAGTGAAAAGAAAGCAAAGGGGTTGAATAAGGAGCGTGCCTCAAATCCTTCCCTTGAACAACAACTCGTATTCATCACAAACAGGTAGGAGCTCAGTTTGTGGCACGCGTCTCAGGCTGTGTTCATGCTTCTTGGATTTGGGAAGGATTTGTGCAAGGAGAAGGCAGGCAGTGTGTCAGAGCTTCCACCGAAGCAAGGGGGCTTAGACAGGACCCTTCCTGCACATCAAAGTACCCAGAATAAACTGTGCAGTGTTCCCAAAGATATAAACAAGAGATTCTTTAACTTTCACGCAAGCCCTTGCAATTTCAATTCTTTCCTTCACACATGTATCTGGAAATGCTCTTCGCTAAAATATAAATGCCCTGATTCTCTGTGTCCCAGCAGGAAACCTGGGACGTCCATTAACAACATTGGAGCTTGCCAATACCTTGAAACCCATAACACCGGGTAAAGCACCTGGCCTGACAGTTCCCAGGTTAATTTTTATGCTTTTTTCTCCCTCCAATAAACCTGCAGGCAACTACATACTTTTCTCAACAAGTCTCTGGAGGAGAGTTCTGTCCTCTCTACCTTAAGGGAGGGTTTGATTTCAATGGTTTTCCAAGCTGGACTGGGATCACAAATCAGGCTTGAACTATTGACGCACCTCATTCAAATGCTGGGAGGTAGGTTAGAGAAATTCATCCCAATATCAGATGGCTGAGTCAGGTGGGAATTCATAATGGCTGGGCCAGCTCAGATGGTACCTTTAGCAGGATTAGGACACCAAGCCACTCATGGCTTGGACAAAGGAATAGCTGTTGACCAAGAACAGGAAATACACAGCTCCCGTGGTGTGATTTTGAGTCCTTATACATGAGAAAAGAACTGGGAAAAGCCTCTCCTGTACAGTCAGTTGGCCCAGTGGCCAAAATAGTGTGTAATAGGGGTGTAAATAAAAGCCAGGTTTAATGCAGAAGGTAGGAGGTTAAAATGGATCACATCCCTGGGGGGCAGAGAGATGCCTGAACTCTTTCAGGACAAAAGTAGCTGAAGCTTCAGAAGAAAGAAGATAAAAATACCCGTAGAGACAGCCCAGGGGCACAGTGTTGCACCCTTGTGAGGACCCAGGGAAAGAGCCCTTTGTGGTATTTATCCCAGTGGGTGGTGGTGGTGGTAATTTTGAGTTTTGATACTGGGAAAAGAGAAGAGGCTGTTGCTGCAGGAAGGAGGCTGGGCCTCACCACACTAAAGGGCTAACAGAGAAGCTCAGGAGGAAAGGGAGCCGTGGGTCTGAGCTTAGGGCACCGATCACTAACAGCTCAAGAGAGCTGCCATGCTGCAAGGGTGGCAGTGCCAAAGGACTTGAGAAGACAAGTGAGTGACGGGGTCGTGGGCTGATGTAAATTTGACAGCAGGATCCCATGTTAAGGAGCAGGAGAATTGCAGAGTCACGTAACTCTCTTGCAGGTACAAAATTATTCCCTCCTGTTCTCTGTCCGGTCCTCTGCTTACAACGTGCTCTCCCCCGGCATGAACAGCCCAGTGGCTTGTCAGTTCATGCTATCAGCCGAGATAACAATTTGTCTGTAGTGCATCCTAGCCCTCCTGGCATCAATCCATGACTTTGGTTCATTTTCAGCGTACAGAATTTACTGGTGAAAAGTCAGAGCTGCTACAGCTCCCCTTGCTTCCTGACAAGGGGAAGAGAGAAGGGGAGATAAAAATACCAAGGAACTGTACAACTATCAGAAACAGCCTTTCTGTAGCCAGTGGGAGACAACAATCAGCGAGAGGCATTTTGCCTCCCCCGCTGGGGAAGAACACACGTTAAAAATGGACATTTTCCCTGGATTTTTCATGTGTTTTGAGTGGTCCTTCTCTCATCTTCTCACTGTCCTGCTCCAAAGATTTAAGGAGATGAGTGAGCGCTTTATGCTGTGTTTGGAATAATGCCAGGAAGGCTGAAGGAAGCTGAGAACAGCCGTGTCAGATACCCAAATTTCAGGGCAGTGCTGTTGCCCCCGTGTGTCCCCAGAAGTGGTTTCCAGTCCTAAAASAGCAGGGACAGAAAAAGGTGGACAGGTCTGGACACATCAGTATAACCTCCCTGACACCTCAGCACAGCAACAGGTGGCTACTTATACTTTTTTTAGTGCAAGGCTGTTTATACAGAAAAAATGAAATCAATACAAAAGGCAGAATAAATCACCTTGGGTTTTTTTCCCCAGCTGTGACACTTTGATGCAGTTCTGCAGCCTGTGAACCTTTCCTTCGAACCAYGCCGTTCAGAAAGGCTTCTGCACACTCCCTATCCAAGCATCTCATCGCAGACATCGTTCAAATATGCAATCAGACATACTAGTCTCAATATTGTTCATGAAATTAGAGTTAAAAACTGTCCTGCCAATCCACTGGCAAACAATCCTACTTAAAAAAGAAAAAAAAAGAAAACCAGAGTACCAGCGCACAGGTATTTCGGTTCAAAAAAAGCAACTCCTCCAGAAGCATCAAGTGTGGGTAGCTGAGAAAGCAGGAGTCAGGCTCAAAACAACTTCAGCGCCTGACCGGTTCTCACCGACTTCCCTGGTGCAGCTTGTTCCACCACCTGCTCTGCATTTAGGGCCTGATGCAGCAGCGCACTGAGCACGTGCTTAATGAGAAGCATGGTTACTGCCCGTTGGCATCAATACACATTGAGTTGCTTGTCACAGGCAGGACCTAAGGGGCCAGGAGCTCTTCCCCCGCAGGCACGCTAACCTCACCAGTGGGCTGGCTTGGCTCTCCAGCATGAAGCCGTGCCCGCCTGAAAGGGTCATTTCTGCCTTTGCCTTCATTCTCCCGCTGCCAATGTTGTTTCAGTCTTGCACTTGCATGTCCTGCGGTGCTCTCGCCCTGACCTTTGACAGGCTCCACACAGTTAATTAAGTTTGGCTGTAAGTTGCTTCATTTCTAGCGGGGTTTTCGTTTTGCCTATTCCCTTTCCCCCTCCACTGCAGGGTACAGGTCTTCAAGGGAGATGAATTCTGTCTTCAGGTGAAAGTCCAGAGGTTTTTTTCATTGACCTAAATTAAACTGCAGATTTGCATTGACATCAGAATTTAGTCCTAGGACTTTCAAGTCCTGCCAAATTCATAGAAATGGAGAGCAGCATGCTTAAAAATCTACCTCCACTCATGAAAGTATTTTAATTAAACAATATTTATAGTACAATTGGACATACGTATGTGCATTTTGAGTGAATACTAATATTTTAAATTATGCAATTAAATGAATTATGAAAATAAATTAGATGCCTGTACTCAGGGACTCAGCAAAAGCAGGGACAGAAAGGATTTCTCCTCTTTTAGCTGCTTAAGAAAAGAGTTGAAATTATATATGTTAATACTAGAAGGTGGTTCTTGAATTAAAATATCACAGGGCCCTCAAAAGAGAATAAAGGGCTACGTAAGAATGATTAATGTGCTTTTACACAAAGAATGATACTTTTTATATATCTTTGACCTTCTAAGGGCAAAGGGATTATAGGACTGTTTGAAGTTCAGGAAGAGCTGAGCAAGGAAACAAGAGGGCTTTTCACGGGGTGATGAGAAGCTGTGGCTGACATTTCAAGAGCAGAAAGCCTATTTTTATTAACTCCTTCTTTCTCAGGTAAAAAATGTTTTTGACAGAAGAAAACAAAACAAGCATACAAATGTGCAAAAAATAATCCAATTTCCTCTGCAAGCACGCAGACCTAAACTTGAAGTTCAGCAGAACCAGCGGAACCAGCATGGTCCTCCATGAGGAGGCAGAGAAGAAAGACCCATCGGAGGCAGGTCACTGAAGGCAGGATAGCACGGCATTATCAGCAGTGAAATTAACATTGCTCACTGCACTTCGGAAATTTATTAGGACAGCTGTTCAGATTCTGCAGCAGTCATAGTATATTTTTATCTTAGATTTTTCTGTTTAAATTTTTGAAGAGTATGTCTTGTACATTTCTGTGCACAACTCAATGGGTAAGTGAATATCAGGGCAGTTATTTGAGCATGCAAATAATAGCAAATACAACATGTGTGAACTAGAGAAAGTAGTACAGCATAAGGACTCTAGGGTAGATTAGGTTATTTATTCTGAGTACTTTACTTGCTGAAAAACACTTTTTGCAAGGGGGCAGGGGAAGGATAGGTTAAATTTAATAGTTTTGGCAGTGAGATCTCAGAAAGATGAATGACAGGGCAAAGTGTTTCACTCGATATTTTCAGTATTCTTTCCCTTTCTTGTTTCAAAATGGTATTTTTTTACTTTAAAATTGTCCGATTACTTTAAGAGTTTTTAAAAAAGTTTAAAATCCCACAAAGGAAACTGAATATTTGACTTTTGAGTCAAATGAAAGGTTTTGATCAATCTTAAATTTTTTTTGTTTTTATAGTATAATTACATACAGGTATGTGGCTTTTAGCATGAATATTAATATTTTGTAAACATATGCAGTTATATCAAACATAAAGTAAATTATGTGTATCTACTTACTCAGCCACAGTGGTAAAGTGTGGAGAAGAGCATTTTCCTCTTTACCTGTTCTGAAATATACTGAAATTTTGTATTTTAATGCCACAAGAAAGTCCGATGTTGAGTCCTTGCAAAACAGGGAAAAATTTTCACTTAGGGTCACCACTATAGCAAGAGTCTATTCCAGTGTCCTCAATTCAGCTGCCAAACTGAAAATTCAGTGGAGATCTTGTATGGAACACTTGGGTCAGGGCTTGCTTCTCCCTTTTCACTTTTGTGTAAATTTTCTGAATTTTTATGGACAAAATGAAACTTTTTCACTTTTCCAAAATTACTTTTCATCTTCTAGCTCTAGCAAAAAAATGGAATGAAAAAAAATCTCATTTCTCGCTCTCTCCCTTTACTTACCCTCAAGCTATGAACACTGGTACTTGACTGTTATTAATGCAGCTTGCTCAACTTACATTAGACTTTCTGAGCGTAAGCTGAGGTTTGCAACAGAAGTTCTCCATCTGCATATACAAAAATGAGTACCATTTTCTACAAAAATGCAGTAAGAGTTCTTCTCAAGAAGTTCTTCTTCTCTTAAAACTGAATTGGAAATAGCTTGCAAGCCTCCACAGTTTAAAGGATGATCCATGCAGAGCAATTGGCTAGGTCTCAGCCTTTTTCCTTGCCTGCATCAGGAAAACATGGGAAGTTTCCATGTTCGTGAAGATGCCGCCACAGAGAGGTACAATTCTGCAGAATTCATTCAATCCTAAACCAGGCCTCTCTCAGCTCATCCTCATCAGTAGAGTAGTTTGAAGTGGCTGTTTCCTCTTATTCTTCTTTAATACTCTCTCCATAGACACACAAATGCCAAAAGCAACTTCAACATAACTTATTCAGTCAAGGTCTTAGACCAAGTACAAAACTATACCTAGAGGATATGGTATCATCTACCCTATAAAATCTACAATTCAAAGTCCTTTGCTGCCTATAGACCACTCTGCTATAGCTCTGTTTGTGTTGAGAGAAATGCCATGTATAGTCTTGATTTCTAGAGCTTTCTGAAAGAAAAGGTGAATTTCACCTTAAAGGCTTCATTCAGCCCACTGTTTACTCTGGACTCATACTGTAAATTCACACATGTTCAAGGACACTTTTTATTTGGTGGAATATCTGCCATGTAATACATGTAGCAAAGGGCAGACTGGTCAAATTCACCAAATCGTTTTGGCTTGAAGAAAAGCTAAAAAAGCCAGACTCAGGAAAGCATTAGTTGTGGTATTCTTTTAACTAGAATTATAGCAGCCTGAGAACTCAGGTGGATGTGAGAAAACACCAGTTTCCTTCCTCTGCCAAAGGAGATGTAACCAATAGCCCTCACCTCCCAGAAGTTCACCCGTAATATCAACCCTTTTCGTATTTAGGGCAGGGTATCTGTCTCAATCTGCCCTGTTAACTAGTTTCATTAGTAAGTAAAGAACTCCAGAAATGACTAAACTGCAGGTTTCCCACCTTTCAGCTGAGCACCCTACCCATCGGGGTAGGGAGTCCCATTCATTTGCTCTAGTTGTCTCAGTTTCTAAAAATCCCGTACAGGGTAGAAGAGCTTCAACAGAAGTGACTGAGGGAGCCCCACTAAAACCTGACAGTTTGAATGTTTACTACAGAGATCTGACATAAAGTTCACTGCTTTCTGATTCAGGGGCTTGGTAGCACAGGAAAATTGAGCTGTACATGTCAGAAGTGGTTAAAGGCTATGCCGTGCAAAGAAGGCGTGCGTAAACTTACCCTTCATCTTTACCAAAACAGGGATTGGAGTGAAGGTGCTGCCTTCTGGTCTACTTTTTGTTAAATATTTTTTAAAATCTTCAAGGGAAATAGATTCAGGAGAAGGCGTAGGTAGCCTGCAAGTTGGAACACTCCTCTGGGCTCGTTTCTGTGTTCCAATAAATATTTATACAAAGTTGAAAAGTGACAAAACAGAAGAGTTCTCTGGCAATAGGTTAAAAGTGTCTGACGACTCCTTTTCATTTTCCAGTTTTGTGAATCTATCCCTTCATTTCCTTTGCTTTTCTTGCAAATGCTTGGAAAACAAAATGTTTCATTTTGGGTTGAACAGAATGTTTCATTCAACATAAAATGTAATTTTGGGAGTTTTCATTCTTCCTTGGAGAGAAAAAAAATGGAAAAAAGTCTAGATTCATTTTAATCCAAACCAAAATCTTGATTTTTTTTAACCCACTCACCAGAGAAAAAAATCAATTCTTCACATAGCCTTAATGATACATTCAATCAATTGCAATTGCTAGATCTCACTTGCTCAGCTGCCGTAAGAACTCCAGGCTACAAAAACAAATTGCTGCAACAGGAAAAGGTGTGCCAAGCACTTCTAAGTAGAAGACAATATGATTATTGTAAGACAGGTGAAAAAGGGAAAGGGAAAACAGGGGAGGAGAGGAGAGGAGAGGAGAGGAGAGGAGAGGAGAGGAGAGGAGAGGAGAGGAGAGGAGAGGAGAGGAGAGGAGAGAAGAGAAGAGAAGAGAAGAGAAGAGANAGAGAAGAGAAGAGAAGAGAAGAGAAGAGAAGAGAAGAGAAGAGAAGAGAAGAGAAGAGAAGAGAAGAGAAGAGAAAAGAGAAGAGAAGAGAAAATTGTCCAATGCTGTCTGCAACAAGGTAAGTCCCATTGACAGCCACAGTTATTCTGACTTAGAGAAATGTGAAAATCAAGCAAGTAATGGGCAATTTGGATCTGCTGTTCTTTAATATTAATGAAAAGAATTAAAAAGAAAAACCAGTCCAAACTCCTACACTTCAACACTCCCCTGCACGCAAAACCAGGTGAGCCTCTGCCAATTCCTCCCAGCATGTGTGTTGAGACTTGGCTGATGCTGCATTCCACAAATAATTCCTCTTCTCTGTGCCTGCAAGACATTTCGGTGTAGGAATGGGAACACAACCCAATACTTTAAATTAAAATAATTATTCCAAACTGGCAAACTCTGAGATACTCCTATTGTTTCTTGCTTAAGAGGTGGCATTTAAACTTTCAGAGATACGGAGAGGAACTTTGTTTATAGATCAAATGCAGTTCTAAGGAAATCCTGCATCTCACTTGCCCCTCCTGAAGATCACGAAACCCTCTCTAAGGCCTCCTTATAAAGGGACATTGTTAATATGTACAGATAAGGATCTTATTGCATATTCAGGAAAATGCTCTTAATAAAACACAAACTATATGGCCATAAATATTGTGCAGTAAAAGGACTGACTATCATGTAAAATTATTATATTGCTTGCATAGAACAATGCACCATCTCCCTTTCTAATGCTTTAATATTAATTAAACATCTCACCACCTTTTTTACATGTTTTACGTTAGTTTCTCTATTAACACAGTTCCAAAGGAAAATACGAGAGATTATTTGATTTTCTCTTCATTTAGACTGAGAAAAACTAGCCGCCTTCTGGATTCATGAGAACGGCACATATAAACAAATAGCCTTTTTTAATTACAAATAGCTATTAAGTCTCATTTCTTATGCATGATCATTCTCACAGAGAAGCTGGTCTGGTGCTACAAGACTTTGTGATTTCTAAGTGCCGCTGGTTGGTGTGTGTATATGCATTATAGCTTTGCTGAGGCAAGTTCTATTCTTTGACTCTAAATGTCTCCCCTGTGGCTCAACCCTTTCCTGTTGCTTTCATGAAAATGAGAAATAGTCCTTGATCACAAAGTTCCCAGGTTTTTCCTCACATTGACAAAGGAGATTGTTGTTAGCCTGCTGGCAAGTGTTTTGAACTGTACCAAAGAAATGGGATTCAAGTGAATATTCTCATGGATCAGGAAAGGGTTTTTTAATCCTCTGTAGAAGCGTTAAGAACACAGCGATGGGAGCATGTAAGAGAGGCCATGTGTTTAGAGGCACTAAACACGGCTCTTAGAGCAGTTTCTCAGTTTTTTCCACTCATGACCTCACTTCCCAGTGCACTTCCAGGCTCATGACCCCACTTCTGATTGCAAGCCCCACTCCTGCAGTCAAGTTCCCATCCAGCCACCTCTTAAGTACCATGACCTCTTGTTTGTAAATTGGTGTCCTAAGGGTCTGGTAAGGAGGTAACTCCCTTGTGATTGCCCCAGCACAGCTGCTGCCAGCAAACCACGGAGATCTCAGGCTGCCTGCTCATATACTGTATTTGCTCACACCAGAGACAAAGATATTTCCACCCAAGATTTTGTCTTGGAGAATAATGGTCCTGACATTATGCACCCGTCCTAAAACTATAGAAATAAGATGTTTAAACCCTCAAAACACATGTGGGCCAAGATGCCCACACAGTCTCCCCTGACCAGCCTGCATCCATGGCCCATGGTTGCTCAGAATCAAGAGGACTTTTCTGCTGACCACCCAGACCTCCACATAGGATACTGCAGGGCTGAGTGCGGCCACAAAGAGGATGTGAAATCACACCTTGCCACGACTCTTTCACAATCACTTCACCCACAATTCGCAATGTTCCTTGTGTCACTAATGGCGGGTAGGGGAAACTAAGCCACCCTGGTAAACCTCCCTTCATTTTTAATCCTTCCTCATAGATCAGTTCCTCTGCTCCTGACTCTGTGGCTGTTCATCTCTGGCTTCCTTCCATTTTACCATTGAAGTGGGAGGTTTTTTAATCGTATGATCTTTTTCAGAGGCAGTCTTTAAAGGAGAATACACAGCTAATCGCAGAAGAACTATAGACTTGGGTCATGATTTAGGACTGAAACCGATGCCTAATGAGCCTCACACGTGCTCTCCTCTTCTGGGTATCTTCTCTTCTGAACTGCCCAAAATCACACTATGTTTCATTTGTCAGACTGCAGATGCCACTGCAGATTGGTAGAACCCCACCAGGATCCACGGTCAGTTCTGCATGGACTATCCATACAGGTCAGCTTCAGGTACGTGCGTGCAGGTCCACTAAAGCAACAGAAGGAAAAATGCATCCTACAAAATGGTTTTTGTTTTAATAACAAATAATTCCTTACAGGGTGTTGGAACATCTGCCACCCACGAAAAATGCCATCTCTGACTGTGATAACCATATAGGGAACCTTGGATTGAACTGGAACTTTCAGATGCATGTTAGTAGTAACGCCACATGACTCCCTCTCTCTGAGCCTGTCTTTTTGAATATAGGGGAGATCTTGACACCTATGCATAAAAGCACAGAAGCATGGATTGATTTTTTTTTCCCCCTTAACAAACATGCTTGCCAGAATGCAAGCCAGGAAATACCAACTTCCATAGGCACTGCCGCTGTGGGTGGTTTGAGGCTGGTGCACCCATCCCTCTGGGGGAACAGATGTTGCCACTGATTCACTTTGCAAGCATCTGAGTCAAAGTCTACATCTGTGACAACTTACAGTAAAGAATTGTGAGCAGCTGCAGAGCAAAAAGCACAGAGTGAAAAGTCAATCAAGATGTAAGGCAAGATACTGCATCAACCCTGAAAACTGACAAATGGAATCCATTTGATTCAAGCTGTGGCAAATCTACCTGAGCAGAAGAAAGAAAAAGAAAGAAAGAAAAGAGAGACAGACAACAGTTCACTGAGTGCCCTGTGCACGATCCACAGTGACTGCTCTCTGATGCCTTACACGCCTCCTCCCGCATTAAAAACAGCTGGAAGGGGTCTGTACGATGCTGCAGGACTTCTGACCAACTTCTGATCCAAAGGTTGCAGCCCTCTGCACCTTCTCCCCATCCCCTCCCTGACCCAATGAATCACTCAGAGGGTCTAGCTGAAATGCTGCCCCTTGCCATTTGCAGTCACAAAAAGACCCAGGATGTTCTTCATTGCAATGAAAGCGTTGATTCAAGTCTGCTGGTCAAATTCCATTTCTACCATTTATTTTGCCCCTTTGATACAATATTGGCACACTATCAAAGCTAAGGGAGGTTGCTTCGAGTTGGTATGCCCTGCCTACTTCACACCATGGGCAAGTGCAGTTCAGATGACAGCAATGTAATATTGAATTGAAGTTTATTTATCGCTCGTTGTTTGTAAAAGGGGTTGGAATTCTCTATGTGAAAAGTACTGCCTACATAAAGAAGTAAAGCTACCTTTGTGCCTACATAGGAGAGCAAATACTGGGGAAAACAAGAAAAAAAAGTTGCGCATATTTGATCAACTTTCTAAACAAACGTTTCCCAGCTGTTTTTTGCTCTTTTATATTTGCTTTTTCTGGATATTTATGATATCGGGTTTTACTAGCTAAAATGTTTGTAGAAGGCAGAAATACACAAGGTTGCATACTGAGGAGAAACAAATTTTAAATGTGCTTCATCCCCAGCTCTACAAGAAGCAGGATTATATTGCTACACTGGTCAGTCACAAAATAGAAACAATTCCATGAGTCTTAAGTAAACTAAGCCTGTGATGTGAGAATTTTCTCAAACTTACTGGTAGTATCGGTATACCAAAAGATAGTTATCTTTATAATCTTCAAACAACTTATAATGATAATTAACCTAATTTAGTCAAAGTGGGGGTTTTGGCCAGTCAGAACACTTTTCTAGCAGTTACCAAGGCTATAATTTTGCAGAGGGAAGCAGCATCTTCAAAATTATGTGCTTTATGAATGTTTTGTCTTTCAAACCTGTGTGGTTCAGGGACTTCTTAAATTAAAAAGGAGTGATTTGACTACCTGAACAGTTTCTATTTCTTGTGTGGGTAGGACTTCCCCTACTGCATATGTTACTTGTAGCAGCTTAGTAGTTGCATGCTGAGTAGAGATTTTTCACTTCTTTTCTTGAATTCCTGTAAAATAGAACTGTCTGCAGTGTACAGAGCACTTCTGTACATTTGCACTGCATTTATCCATTGTTTTTATAACTCTTACCACATTTATAAATTGCATTTAGCAATCCTGAACTTCATTTGCTACGAGCATTTAATTTATCTAGATTTCTCAAGGTTCACCAAATTTTTCCCAGTCTTTGTCTTCCTACCTACTTCTTTCACCTTGACTAACCTGAATTATTTGGGGGCCATCTGCTGACTTACTGCCTCTGGACTCATCGTCATTTCTGTTATTACTGTATACACTAAACATTGGCCCTAATATGGAAACTTGTCAGACCCTGCTCTTAGGATTTTGCAATAATGAAAACTGATCGCTCATGGAAATTGATTCCTTCCCGCTTTTTCAGTAATAACAACTCTTTGATGTTTAGCCAGTGACTACTTAATTTTTTAATAGCTGCTGTCAAAGGTCTTTCAAAGTCTAAATAAATTTCACCAACTCGTTTTTCTTTATCCACCAATCACTTCATTGACATATTCAAAGAAGTCCAAGAATTCACCCAGCACAATCTCCCACTGCAAAGACCTGTTATGATCTTCCAGATTCATTTTATTTCGTTAGTTCAAAGTCTTTTGCAAGGTCTGAATGTAACGTTCATGGCCTGAAACTTCCTGAATCATGTCTAAACCAATATAATATTTCTTAAAAAAATAAAGAAAGAAACATTAAGAAAACTTTCACACAAAACTTTTTCAAACAGAAGTGTGAAAAGAAAATTTGAGTGAATTGCCCTAAAAATGTTTATTTTCATTCTGAATTTTTTAAAAAATCATCCTATCCTGTTTTTCTTAAAACAAACTTCTTTTTTTTGTGTTAGTACTGTTCAGCTATGCTGGTCTAGCGTAATGATGGCATCTAAGCCGATCACCCCACTAGAGTACAATCCTTTATGTAGATATTTTCACATAAATACAGGTTTGGTATCAAGAAACCATCAGTAAGGAAAATCAGAGAGTGAGGCTTTTAAAGAAAAGACCAAAACAAGTTGTTGTTATTACGCCACTGCATGTATTTCTCATGTGCCTACACCTTGAATACCCTATGCAGTTTTGCTCCTCTGTCCTCAGAAAGGATGTATTTGAACTGGGGAAGGTTCAGGGAAAGGTCACAAGGATGATCAAAGGTGTGGAACAGCTTCCCAACCAGGAATCACTAAACAGAATAGGCTGGAAACGAAATGACTGAGTGGGCATATGACAGAGGTCCATAAATCACACACGTGTGTCACGGGGGGAGCAAGGTGGGCACAATGGTAGTGCTGTCCCCTCCAGGAAGGAACCGGGGGCATAGCGTGAAGCGAGAAGGTAGCAGGTTGAAAACAAGGGAAAGGCAGCGGCTCTTCACACAATGTGTTATTAAGCTCTGGAGTACTTTGCCTCGGGATGTTGTGGATACCAGCAGTTTAAAAAGCAACCAGACAAATTCACAAAACAAAGGTTTGCAGGGGACTGCTGCATTTTACAGATGCAACTTCCAGCTCAGGGGCAGTTTGAGCCCCAAATCGCTGGCTGGCAGGAGAGCATACCAGGCAAGTACCACTCACTAAGCACCAAGCCCTGTTCTTCTTTTACGTAGACATCCATGGCTCGCCAACATTAGAGAGAGGACCCTAGGTTAGGTGGGTGCCTGGTCCGACCAGCACTGCCATTCCTACGTTCCTATTTTCTCTCTCTGATGCTGAAAACTACTTTTAGTGACAGATTTTTGCTAGCATCTCAACCATCTCATATCCAAGTCACCTGCCAACCCTCTTCTTGTGAGAACAACAGCTTGCTTTAGACACCCTTCTTCCAACATTTCTGTCCTTCATCTTTACCACAAAATAGGACCTTTCTGGAGATAAGTCTTCTGTGGAGTCATCTGAGGAACGTCACAGCCATTCATAAGGAACCGCACCCATGTTGAAGTCAAGGGGAACTGCACATGCTTGATGACAAACAGTCTTTGGTATTTACACTGCAATGTACAGAAGGGGTGTAAAAAATGGATAAATTAATCCACAGAATACCTGATTCTCCATGCTTTGGGCACTTAATCGGCATGACATATCAGAGCAGAATGACCAAAGGATAGGTTGGGCTGAACCCAACCTGTAAGTTTAAAGCTAAAGAGAAATATTTCAATTAAAACAAAACAAAACAAAACAAAACAAAACAAAACAAAAAAACAGAAAATAATTGTGCTTTACTGATGTCCTGTATAAATGCCTGTATGATATTTCAAGAGCTACATTGGATTATCTTGTCCACCAGGGTAAAGAAAAGTGATTTAAAAAAAAACTTCTTACAGAGAAAACTTCAGATGTTATGAAGGAAATGGGTAAATATATTTGATTGTCAAGATGAACTATGACATTTTCAAGCTTGTCTAACTTTAATTAAAAATTCAAGGCCTGTGAACTTTTTGTCTTGTTTACTTCCATGCTAACATTCCCCCATTTGTTCAAAATAGATATTTTTTAATTTATTTAAACACACTGAAAGCATAAACACTAATGCAGCAACAACAGAACATCCAACAACAATCCTGATTGCTAAATTTGACAGGGTCAAGCTAAAAATCTTCTGGGCTTGCTTAATAAATATTCAGACTAAAAAGGGTCAGTAACGCTTATCCTGGACTCATCCCAAACTTCAACTTTCAGAAGACTCTCAAAATAGGCCTTCCACGCTAGTGAGACATCCTGCACTAAGAACTGGCTCCGCTTGGAAAAAGAATGGGGCAATGTGGCCTGCTTGACATGAAGAACTAAATTTTCTAGGTTTCATTTCTGGAACTGTCATCAAACCATTGTATAATTCAGTCAGCGGGATGGCAGGCATTCTTTCAACTAAAGGGGGTTTTCTTCTATCAAAAAATGTGATTTTTGTAAACATAGAGTTTTGATGTTTGTGTTTTTTAAACAATCCCAACTGATTTTTTATTATTTTTTTAAAAGCTTTGACATTTGCTACTTTAAAAGCACAAGAAAACTCCCGATCCTCTCTCTGTTACCTTTGTTTAAGTTTTTCTTTGCACTGGAAAGAAAAAGGTCATAAAAAGAGATAAAAAATACAATCAATACCTTTATCTTTCTATATTCAACTCTGGAAAACTGATGAGAGAACAAAGATGTCAACGAAAAATTGTTTAAAATGCAACTTAAATGATGCAAATTTTTTCCATTTAAATAGGCAAAGTACTGAACCTAAATCTGTCTCACTTCACCCATCATACATACAGTGTCCTAGAGCAGAAACAGTCAAACAACAACCCCGGCCTCGGCTGTAAGTCCATTTCACCTGGACCTCCCCGAAGTCCCGGACTCATGGTGCTCTGCATCCCTCATACCTGTTTCCAAGGGGTGTGCCCCTCGGGATACCACCTAACCCTTGGCCAGTCCTTCCTAACGCTCCTGGCACTGGCATTGGCATGATCTCCTCATGCTAAAAAGTGAGACTGGGCTGAGCAGTGGTTATTTTTTGGGCAGATCAGTTCCCTGCTCAGGGTCACCAGGTGACCAGAGAGCAGCTCGTGCTGGCCAGAAGAAGCAGATGGGAACAAGCATCCAAAAGCAGAAAATCCAGCTTGGTTCTTTCAGTGCCTGTTTGTTAAACGACAGACCTTGTCTCCAGGAAGGCTGGGCTGAACTTCCCGGCTCCCACCATGAGGGCAGGTTGGTCCTGGCCCCAGGGATGCCAGCGGCTGCGCACAGGGGACAGGCAGCCCCCGGCAGGGCTCCCCAAGAAGGTGCCCTGGGGGAACTGCCTGTCCCCCGCAGACAGGCACAGCTCTGCTCCTTCCACCATTGCATAGCGTGCTGGCCTCCCTGTAGCCCAAAAGCCCGATAAGTAAAGGCAAACCCATCCTTCCRTGAGAGCGCAGCCTCTGTAAATGCTCCGTGTGCGTGTGCTGCATGGCTGAGCACGTGTTATGTCAGAAGTCGYTATGCTAGAAATTGATGAAATTATGCACAATGTTAGGAGCTTCCAGAAAGGAAATAGTAATGTTTACAAATATATAAGATGAGATTTCGTCAGAAATAAACTATGTGGATATGGGATCTTGCTTCATTCTGCATAAAAAGCACGTATATTACACTGCTGGATCCAATACACTTAACAAAGACAGGAAATAGACCTCAGTCAAAATGAATTTAGCTGCCTGACCTACAGAATACACACATGAAAATATATGGTGTGCCTCATCTCTTCCTGTACATACGTACACTTCCCTACTCCTCAAGGTTATTACGAGAACGTTTTAATCTGATTGAATTTAATTCCATGCTTTAGTGCCATTTACCTACAGCTCTAACGGTGAAATGAATGCATCAGTTCATTCCACATAGCAGAGTTGTTCACACAGAACCATGTCCTCCAGACACAGGTATAGGCTCTCCCCATATATATACTATTATTCAAGAACATAAGCACATGCAAGAATGGAGCCTAAACTTTGTCTGTGGTGCCTAGACAGTACATTAGTATTTGCTGGACACTGATACTTGTTATTATTTATTGGTTCTCCTTTTTAATTCTTTTTCTTTAATAGCCTGATTTATTTTGCACAGTAGTCCACCATTTCATAGAATATACGATTCCGAAAAGAATCATGTTTAAATTTTTTTTCTTTGTTTCTTTTTAGTATTGTACCACTATCTTTTAAAATTTCAAATAAAAGCATGACTGGAATAAAAGACAGTTAAATTACATCCACATGGATACTAATAAGCAGTCTCTAAAGTCTTAGCCAGTTGCCTAACCAAAACACAAAGCATATGGGAAAGAAGGGGGCCTAAAATTAAAAAACAGCAATTCTGTACTTCGATTGTTTAGTCTGCATGGTTGAGGGGACACGAGCGTAGGGATAAGAGGGCAAGAATTGGAAGCCTAGTGCAATTATTTGTATGTGTAATGATGTTAAAGGACCCCCACCTGCACATGTAGACCAATGTGGTATACATTTAGGTCTCTACTCTTCTAAAAGCTTCTATTCATTTTTGTTTCCTCCCTATCTGTATATCTAAAAGGTCCAGGACCTGGTCCAATGTCATTGCATCCAGAGCCTTGTGTGGAAGACTGAACAGCCTTATTCCTAGAAGCTTCACTAAGAGCTTGGAGCTGCTTATGAATTATCATCTTTCCAAGGCCCAAAGGTAGGGTGCAACAAACAGTGTGCAAAATGACTCACACGGAGCAGAAATAGCTATGAGAGTCCCTCAGCCTGACTGAGCCTATTTGCAAAAGGCAAAAGGCACACTGCATGGCCACCCAGCCTGCTCCACTCTGAAATAATACCCACAGAACTGGACGCGTCATGCTTCCCAGTTTGTGCATTTTACTAAGGGACAATTAGAGCTGGAAAAATGTGAAATTTTTCACAACTGCAAATTGCTGTTTTCCTGCTTTCATTTCTACTCAGGCAGATAGAGTGAAAAAACTTTCTCTTTCAGAGCCCACATTTCTTTGCTCTGACACAGATTTTGTTATGTTGATGAAAAGACAATGGTTTTCTCTGTCCTCGTCCTGCTCTCAGAACAAGCATTCAAATCTGAGCTATCTTATCTGAGGGGAATCCAGAAAGGACTGAGAAATTATGGTGTAACATGAAGTGATCTGATTTCCAGAGGAGAAGCAGACCTCCACCCGCTGCGCTATTCAATTACTGCTGATCAGTACATCAGGCAGCCAATCTGTATCAAAAGCAGTAAGAAAGTATGGCAATTACAAAATGGTTTTCCCTGGTAGATCATAAAGTGATTGTCCCGGATGGGTAAATATATCCTCTGCTCACCAGGAAACAGAACTGAACAGAATCTGGAACCATTTCCATCTGAGAAGCAACGATGTCTTGTAGACAAAACGGTGCCGTGCATCTCAGAAAGCTGGGTACCAAGACCTGAGTGTAAGACCTGGGGTAAATCATGTAGATTATTTTTTAAATGCCCACTAATTTTAGGTGCCTCAGATGGAGTCATCTTCTTCCCTACGTTTAATAAATGTTTTTCAAAGATGCATAGTTCCCTTGTACAAGAAGGACTCTGATCCCCAGATCCCCTATTTTAGCCCCAGGCCTCTTCAGTAGGTTCACAGAGGGCATTTTCTGACAGATAAGGTGCCTTTCATAGAAGTGGAGAAAAATTAATTATTTCTTGCTGAAGTCTTTGAAAAATATATTTCACCTTAAAGTAGGGACCCGGCTAAGACAGCTCAGAAAATTAGGAGCCAGTGAAAACAACAGATTACCAAAGAGAACATTATGCAAACTTAACGACTGCAATTCAGGAGAAGCGTTTGCTTAAGTTCAACAGATCTTTCAGCTTCAGTTTCTGAATGTATGTGATGAGATTATTTGAGTTGAAATAATTATAAAAACTTATGTGGGCTAATGTTCATTGAATGCAGATACAGCCTGCAAAAATTTCTTACAATGCCAGGGCCTTTCCAAACAGATGTTTTATTTTAGTTTTACAAAACCATGCTGTTTAATCTTGTGACACAATCTACAGTTYAGACATAAAAGGTTTTGGCATAGATATATATATGTGTGTATGTGTGTGTATGTGTATATATATATACACAAACCCATATACGAACAGACACATACTTAAGATGTAGCTTAAGTATTTTAACACTAATATTCATATGCAGAAGAGAAATAGTAACAGGAGAACATAATGTAGTTGGTATGATAAACTGTACCCCATTCTGCTTAGTGTTTCTTCAGCTGCAACTATTTACCAAGTGTCCTTCATCAGCAGATAAATACTTCTTTACAAAAAAGCTTATAAAACTTTATTTGTTAGCACATCTCTCTAAGTGTTAACTGTCACCATATCTCTGAGGGTGTTACTTCCCTATATCATTATAATAATTTTTTTTTTTGCCTATGAGTGTTTTGAATTTTCTTTGCTCTGTCCAAGTGTCTGAGACTGTTTAGCTAAATTGTGGTTTCTTTGACTTCAGCAGCAAGTGACTGCGCTATTAATTAAAAGCCTTCTGTTACGCAAGAGGTCAGGCTAGACCAGGGGTCCYGCGGTGTTATCATCACAAGCCCTCTCTTCAGGAGAGAAAAAGGACCCTGAGCTCTTATAACATAAAGTCAAAGTATGAAAAAAGAGTGGAAGTACAAAAGCAGAGGACCAATAAGGGCTCCATGCACTCTTGAAGTCTGTGTGGCATTGCTGCAATACAGGCAAATTTCCTTGGAACTTAGACTGTGGAAATGTGCCTCCATTCCCACTCTTATTATTCATACCTGCTTGGAGGCAAGATGCAAAGCACACATTAAAACCTAGGACTTTGAAAATGAACACTTAAAGCCATTTCAGACCCAAAACAGCTCCTAGCCAACATCAAGGAGGCGTAAAAGTAGGTTAAAGAAACCCAACTGTTCACCTAATGTAAAGGATTAAAATGCTGGCATTTTTTTCTTAAACTAAAATTTGTACAGACAATTTTTTGTTCCATGTCAAATGTGACAAGTTTTAAATGCAGCCCATCACAAGTCATGCTCAAGCCTGAACCATTGCCACTTCTCCTACAATAGAAGTGAACACTTTTAACTTTTGAATACACAAACAAACACCAATACAACAACAGAGAAAGTTGAGGACAGGGCCTCTTTCTGTTGCAAACAAACACCCCAAGAATATTTCTTTGCTATTCCATCATATTAGGCACAATCAAAAATTTCTACAACAGCCTCAGGGAACATCTCCTCCTTTCCTTTTAGTGGGAATGAATTTCCTTCTCTACTTGCAAATTATTTTAGAAGCATTTAATTTGTGGCAATTTAAATTTTTCATGAGTACACCTTTCAAAGTGAGATTCTGAAAAGTTTTGCAAGAAATAAGTATGCCTCTGAGATTTATGATTAAGCCAAGGCCCACAGAAATTAAATGAGATAACCAGCATAATGCTAGTTCATGGCTGAGCTAGTATTGGAACTTGAGAGTCCTGCTTCTGAGTTCTCTGATGTTAGATTGTATGGATTTGAAAAGATAGACATCTTGGACTCCCAGAGGAAAGTGCTCCAGACGAAATAAATCACTGTCAGAAGTGGGTGAGATTCCACTGAAGTCATGCCAGGGGTGAGTTGAGCAATTCGTCTTCAAAGAAGTTCATTGCATCTTATCTCCAGGAAGATATTAATGATATTAATGGCACATTTATGCAATGTAAGTTTCAACATGCAAATTATCTTTATTAAGACATTTCTTTTAGTTGTTTGCACTTGCTTTCAGACTGAACTATAAAGGATTTGTCACTAGCCCTACAACCTATCCCACTTCTGTTGAAACCAAAGGTGAAACTCCCACTGACTGCAATAGGACACTACTGAACTGTATAAACCTGGACAAAACCTGGAATAATGTACTTGGTGGTAGAGGTGTGCTTGCAGATTGAAAAAGCAAGTAAAGGGATAAATATTTTCATCATCATCATCATCATCAGGGTTGGTAAAAAGCAGGCTAATTGCCATCCTTTATTTAAAGACCGCTGTGTATCTTTTTGTTCCTGGGATACAAGTTATCCTGCCTATCATGCTGTAAAGCATTCCCAGTGCTAGGGCATTTCACCAGCGAATAAGGAATAAGTAGCTCTTCAGAGCAAACTTCTGTACTGTCAAGGTGCCCAAAACCAAGTATAAGCAAGTAAAAGTAAGTTTGAAGAGCTCATAAATAGCTACAGACTCATGTCAGACAGGAATGAGATGAGTAATAGCAGTTTGGTAATGGCCGACCATGAAAGCATGTGAGCAATTAAATTGCACTTCTCTTGTGTTCTTGATTTCCCAATCTTGATGTTCAAGGGAGGAGAGAGTCTGTGAGTGGTGGAGCGTGTTGCAGAGGGCCCTTTACACCCAGCCATCCCTACTCCTCTTCCCCGTATTCCTTGGAGGTGGTAGCCCATAGGCTACTCTGGCCTGTGGACCCTGTTGTGGTGGCACCATCAGAAGACTTAGTAGCCATGCTAGTGTCTATATTCATAATACACAGTGATAAAAATGGACAATAGCTACAGAAAGGCACTCTGTTTTACACTCTGTGAGTGAAATGTTAGCTCCTATCCACTGCTTGGGTCTCTCTGTGCCCCCCTTGGAAGAATGAAAATCCATGGGCCACATCTGCTATGACCTGAGAAATTTGTATGAACTACCCCCCTCATTTTCCTTCCAAACAGCTCCATGCATCACAGGCAGCTTGCTCCCATTTCACACACAGCAATGCTCAGAAGAAAATTCTGCTCCCCACATGTGCGTTAATGCAGAGTCACCGACCGGCGGCTCGCTCTGACCACATTACCTTCCTCCAGATCGGGGAGAGTAGAGACCAAAGTGAAAGCAGCAGCAGCTGCCTGCTCCTTGATTCACAATGGAGGCAACCTCTGCAAAATGCTCCTTTAAAAACATCTCAGGGAGTTTACCACACATGCATGATGAGCAGACCGCTCTGTGTGTAGACTCCTTCACGTCAGACAATTACTATCAAACGTACTTTTTCTTTCTGTAATGTGATGGGGAAGAGTTCAGTAATTAAAGAGCGGGCTGAAGGGGATATTTTTAGTAACTTGATAGCTTTGAGATCACTGAATGATCTGCCAGGAGCAAGCCRCACACACGTGTGGTTATAATTGGAGTAGCTGTGATTATTCTGATGGGAAAAACAATTCCACAGGTCGCCCGTACATGGGGTGTTTATTTGTGTGTGCGTGTGTCCAACAGAGGAAGAGCGGTGCGAGGGTCAGCACGCATTGGCTGCCTTCTCCATGGTCCACATCTCTGCTCTCTGTTTTCCCCCTTGAGCATCCCAGGCGCACAGTCCCTTACCATGCAAGGCAACAGAGGTGTGAGTATGTCCTTTTGGCCAGGTGTTTGTTATAATCCTCCACAGGTACGTGTTCCTTGCTGGTGTCAGGCTAGGCAGCGGTTCGAAGGGAAGGGGCTGAGAGGAGGGCCAGGGAAGGGGCTGCCGGAGCTCCCGGGGTCACAGCCGGTGGATGGAATAGGGATAAAGGGCTTCTGCACTGCTATTAATTCCTCCCACAGCAGGAAGAGAAGGTACCTCTACGTGCTGTTCGACACAAGTTAATTGTAACTTTGTCCAGACCAAAAATAAAAGGCAGGTGAGGAGGTGTGGGGTCTCCTCCGGACACAGAGACCATGCGACTGCTCGGCGCAGTTGTCTATAATAGACAAAGATGCAAGAGGGGACAAAGCAGCTCTCTCTTACTCTGGACGGTTACTCACTAGCTATTTTCTGGAGTCTAAATAGCATCGGCCCCAGAAAACACAGAGATGTCTTACACCGCCCCGGCTGTTATACTCCTACTTCTTGTACCAAAAACAGAAATGGGAGAGGAAAGAAATGAGCCAGAATTCAGCTGGTTGGTGTCTTTTCTTTCTTTCTTCTCTTTTTATTACCTACAACTGTAATTTAGCCACTGCTCTGAGAAACTTGGAGCTTCTCTCCAAGAAGCTGCGGGTAATATTTTCTCARCAGATAAGCAGTTTTCCTACAGAATCTGGCAGCTTTTAAGTAGCCTAGAGAACACCTTACAGCTGCAGACAGAATTGTCTGGGAAGATTGCAGTTTAATTCAGGCAGTCAGCAAGCTGGCTGGCTGCATATGGCCTTGAAAAGCATGTGCTTGGATAATGCACTATCCAGATGTTTCAAAGACTTTATGCATATAGAAAATAGACATATTTTATATATATATATACATACTGTATATGTACATACACCACCTATACAAATATATGTATATAACATACGTTTTACATTGGTAAATAGATGGAAATGATGGAAGGAATTCAAAGCTTACTGCAGTTGATTGGGAATACCCTGAGATGATGTATATACAGGTTGCCCTGTATAGGCTGAGAAGTCTCCCACCTCGGAGATATTCAAAAGCCGTCTGGACACGGTCTTGGGCAACTGGCTCTGGGTGGCCCTGCTTGAGCAGGGGGGTTGGACCAGATGACCTCCAGAGGTGCCTTCCAACCTCAATCATTCTGTGATTCTGTGACATATCTTATTTAAAGCCATATTAATGCCATTCTATCTGTGGGTGAACTCCCACCCTGAGTTACCATCCATACTGTAAATGCATTGGTTTCAGTCCACGAAGTTAGCCACAGATTTGTACTTTTTTCCCACTGTCGGGGAAACAGAGGCCCTGAGAAACCAAGTGATGTGCACTAGCCTTGCACAACAAGCCAGAGCAGAGGCTTGCCCCCGGCCTCCGTTCCACCCCAGCTGCCGAGACTAGAAATGGTAACTCTCCAAGACTTCTTGTTGCTTAATTTTTTCTCTCCTCCTTATTTTCAAACTACTTGGGAAAACATATGCTTCTATGGTTTTTTGGAGCCAGCTGTGCCCTCAGTGGCCATGATGACACCACGATTATGTCACTGCTTGAAAGTGCGTGGAAGTGTTATTCTTTTGCTGAAAGATGCTGGTTAGCCCCCTTTGGGAAGGAGCTTTGATAAAATGCACTTGTGCTTGAATGTACAAGTGGTTTTGAGAGCCAGGACCCTGAGTCTAAAATTCAGTGAATGTTTTGAACAAGAGTCAGCTTTGTAATGAACGAAGAAAAAATGCCTGCACGTGAGTATGTTTGACATATCTGCAGACCTCTGAGACTATGATACCTGTGATTCGAGATCAAGATTGAAAGTGGCTGCTGTAATATCACACTGACAAATAACCAACCTTAGCACGAGAATGAGACTGGATACAAGCCGGCCAAAGGGCCAYTACAAAAACCCAGGGGCACTGTCAGACAGGGTCATACTTTCAACTTGTGTTTGGTCATTTGTATATCTAAGGCACATTATAAGAGACCCATCACCGAATACAAACACTGAACAAAACCATGAAAGAAAAATTCCCACCTGCTCCCTCAAGGCAACACTCAGGGTCCACCCAGTCCAGCTGACCACTCGGGTCAGCTATGGGCAGAAGGGCGGGAGGGCTTCCTCCTCTCCTTGCTGAGGAACGGCTCCCTCTTTAACAGGGCTGCCTGGAATAGGTTCAATTTCCCACTCTTTGTCTCTCCCCTGTGTGTTTCCCCTGCTGCAGAAGTTTGCCAAGTGGAAGGAAGACCACGGGCAGTGCTCTGCAAGGGATGAAAATCCCATTTCCCCAAGGATGTTATTAACCTGGAGAAGCATTGGCCCCCAAAGGGACTACAAGAAGAATATAAACTAAGAAAGTAGCTCCCAGGTGCATTAGCTGCTACTTGAGACTCTCACACAAGCTTGGCAGGTCACGTTAATCCATTTTTCAGTTTGGAAATGAAATCTGCTTCTTTGGATAGTTTATAAAAAATCGCCAGAACTTCCATTTTCTCTGAGAAATTAATCAAAATCGAAGTTTAATTTCACTCTGAGAAAATATAAGCAGCAATGAACAACACCATACATGTGTTTAAATTTTTCCAGACGTTTTCTTTTGTCTACAGCAATGGAAACCGCCATTACCCCRACCAGTTGCACAATGCTGCAGAGCAAGAAGATATACGGAGGGCATTTTTGCCCAGACTGCAACAGATTTTCAATCTGCTGGTTTGGCTGTGTGGGGTTGGGTGGTTTTTTTTAAGTCACAACATCAGAAAGCCACTGTGCAAACAATAGAAGGCATAAACAACACTTAGGAAGGCATTTTTACCACACTCATTTTCATGGTATTTGAGTGCCATGAATGAATGAAATCAGCAGCACTGGAGAGGGTTAGGATGGCTGCTCGTATGTACGCTGGATGAAGAAATACCTTTGGCCCCCATTTTCCGTGCTTCCAGATGAATGCCGTCAGCGTACAACAAGCACTCGCTGTTCCAGCTGGCCTTTCCAACAGCCTCATCCAGGGCCTGATCCAGCCCTCGCTATAGTCAATGGCAAGACCCCCGCCGAGCTCACTGGGAGCTGGACCCGGCCCTAAAGCTCTGGTTGCAGCAACAGCACCGTGAAATTGTCCGTGCTCCTAGTAACGTAATTCTACACAGAGAAGTTCCTCTTTGGCTCTGAGCAACCAAATCACAAGCACATGCCAGAAACAAGTGGAGAAACAAGGAGGAGTGAGCTTATTTTATGGAAAGCCGTTTGCTTTGTTTGAGTTCTTTACGTCTTTCTTTGATTTCTTTGGGTGGGATGGCCCGAGCTCTGCAGGGTCTACTCTTCATGTCGTTTTATACCTTTATTCCCACCTACATTCCAAACTGCTCTAGGAAAACTACAAAACCTACTTCAGATGATAACTACATTTTTGTGAAACCAGCAAGTCTAGTCTAGCAGATGGGCTTTGTGTGTGTGTGTGCATGCAAGTCTCTGCGTGTATCTGAAAAAAATAGAGGGAAAAGAGCCTCTCTTGACAATGGCCACAAGACCCTCATTTTTACTACGTTTGGCCTATATTTTCTATGCCTGTTACCAGGTAGCAGAGCTTCAACATGTGCATTGTGTCTTAGATGATGACTAAAATAAATTCACTTCCAAAATATACTTCTCAGACTAGTTATCTACCTAAAGAAGGAAAAGCAATAAAGGATAGACCTCTGTGGTAACCTGCACCATCTCAGAGCCACAGTTTGCAGGTCAGCATTACAGGTACATGCTTGAGAAAACTAAACCCAGATTCAGCATCCCCTAAAATAATCATAAAATTCCACTGGCTTCAATGGCTGCAGTGAAGATCAAGTCTCTGGTAGGGGAAGGTGAAATATTCTGCACAAGTTGGGAGCCGAACATCTAGAAAATATTGCCAAAGGTTCTTTCAGTTACTTTTTTTAACAAAGAATAAGAAAAAAATGCGCAGCTTAAACACCTTATTCTAAAAATACAAAAATGATAGATGCAGTAACTGATAAACCCTGCTATACCCCCAAAACTATAGCATTTTCAGTCCAAATTGAAAGGAGAAACAAACCAATTGCCATTTGTTTTACATCATAAAACAGTTTAACTTCTCCCTCAAGCAGCTGAAGCCAAAATAAGAAGTCACATAGTGCGTATTTCTATGTATCAGACAGGCTCCAGGCGTGTCTTGCAGATTCTAACTCAAGCTGGACATATAGGAAATCTTCTCTCCAAATCTTCACATATTTTGATGAATCTGTCACGGACAATTCACAAATAGAAATCTGACAGGCATTTGATTCTTTGCGAATTAGTCACTCCACTCCTTTCTAATAAATCTTTACGTCCTGCTCCTTTGAGTTATGCAAGAGAACATATTGTCTTTTTAAAAACATAATATAGCCATTAGCAAATCATAGTTGTGGCTCTGTCAAAGCATTAGCGAGTCAAAGAGCGCTGCCCCATCCCATTCTTCTCCATAGCATAAAGCATCCCACATACTCGCTGCCTCCATTCTTTCCCATCCTCTCTCTCTTTTCAATATCTTTCACCACCAGATTGGCATTGGCGGCCAGCCAACCAGCCGGCACTTTAGCTAGACAAGTGCTATGCTGATATGCCTAGATCTTTGAAGTGTCACACAACAAGCCCAACAAGTTAGTTTTCTTCCTATTTTAATACTTTTTGCAGAGGGCCCCAGCCACAAAGTACATTTCCCATCAGGTTTTTTTTTTCAAAACAGCTCCTTTCTGGGCAAACTTCTGCTGACAACTTCCTTTTTGAAATGCTTTGACCCCTATGAGATTTTTGTGAATATGGCTGAGACATGCCTTTGTAAATGATTTTACATTATACCTACATTAGGTATATACCCTGCCCCAGGAGCCCAAGTTCAGAAAGTCATGGTCGGGTTGGTTAATACAATCTTTAATGAGCACTGATGTGACATGCTGCTTAGATCAAAGTGCAAAGAGCTGTTATTTGTCACTGCTTCCCATTACAGCACATTCTGAACAGGGACACAGTAACGAAACATGTACCACCGGGTAAATTTAAAAAAAATATTGTGGGTCAGGCTGAAAAAACCCATATCCTGAAAATAACACGAAATAAAAAAGACGAGTAAAAGACAAAGTATAGTCTGTGTTGTTTTTGGCAAGTTCTCCCATGTCTGAACCCATTGGGTATTGATTTCCTTTTATTTCATTACCACATCTGAAGCTGCGCTGATAGTAAATCACCAGCAGAGCCTCATTTACCAAGTTGGCCAATGGAGCAGTAAAGTCATTCCCCTTTCCTCTTATGAAAAGCTGTTAGTGATGCTGCCGTGGGGGGCTGTCACATCCCAGGGGAGAAACTGTGAGCTTCTGGGATAACTGACTTTTGGGATAAATGACTTTTTGGAGGCGATCCTCAGTCTCATCTTTTTGCAGATAATTTTGTTGCTCGATCTGGGGACGGTAAAGCAGGTTGTGTYTATAGAAAAAGCCTCTCCTTTTGGATGTTGCTGCTTTTATACAATTATACTTCAAAACTGCTAGTCCTTCATTATTGCTGACAGTGATGCTGGCCTACCTTTTACACTCAGGTAAATAGCAGGTGGCTTACATTAAGAGCCTTCCTACACGCCGTATTATCTGTACTCCTGCCAAACACGTGAGACTTTTCAAGCTGGCTTCTTCCATCAGGCAGGATCCCTTCGTAATAATCTGGTGCTCATGGCCAACAACAGGGCAATTCGCTTTCCCACATAYGCTGCCTTTCACTTCTCCTTGTATCACCCGTTTGCATGCCCGGCATTATCTCACTGATCACCCTGGCAGGAACTTCTCTTGGGAGAGGCAACCATCACACACAGATCTGAAGTACATCACAGGTCCCCAGGACTCAGAAATGCAGATGCTTGTACTGTATTTAAGCAAACATTGTTGTTTTCCTTGCTCACTGGATCTGTTTCACTTACTGAACCTGCAGGTAAAGAAAAACTATTTAGGTGTCTCTGCCGCTGTAGGATTGTTACAAGTGGCAAAATCAGAATTTTGCCCTGAATTAGTCCTGAAAACAGCCAAGTGGATACACAAGRCTTTCTCCAAATGCACTGCGTCTACGGCAAGAATCACCTCCCTTCACRCACATGCCTGACAAACACCTATGTGGCAACTACAGGAATGGGTTGAAGATGAGCAAGCAACATTGGGTAAGGGTATTTTTACAGCCTTACCCAGTGTTACTTGCTCACATTCATGGACACCTCTTTCTCAAAGGATGTTGCTTTTCTCTGTGCATCTCTCTCCAGGTCACTGAGAGGATATCTGACCACTACAGGCTTGTAGAGACCGCCACCAAGTGCTCTGGAAACCATCCTTTTTGGCTTGCAAAACGTTTGTGTGAAGGCGCAAGTATAATGCTGAGAATCCGAAGCACCGGAGCTCTAATTCTGACTCACCACTCACTTGTTTCTGTCTCAGTTTCCTCCCTGAATAAGTGAGGAAGATTAAATTTATTCTTCCTTCTCAAGGGAGTTGGAAGGAATCATCATTGCCTGTATTTCTTTTTAAGCATGCAGCGTGTAAACACTTTAGCTCAGTCAAGCTGCTTAAAACTCAGGTATGTCGATTTTCTCAAAATTTCCTCCAATTTGTTACACATTCTTTGCCATGAGGCCCTACAGCTGAGCCCACAAGCCCAAACACAAACYAGAAAACATGATGTCCCTGTCCAGAGGACATCACAAACGAAAGCCTCATGCTTAAACTCAGGCGCATGAGTCACTCGCACATACACCATTAAGCGCATGCGTGAAGTGTTTGCATGACCAAGGCCTAAGACTAGAATAAAAAGCAAAACTAATCAACAACAGACATGGGAAAAAGCGTGCAGGAGAGCGCGGCACCAAAGAAGGCAACCTAGGCATCTATTTTTAGCTTTTAAAATGCCCGATTTACGTGGAAAGCCGCAACCACACAAAGGTTTCTTTTCGAGGCAAGGGCGCACGCCAACTTTCTTTCTCTCCAGCTTACGGGCGCAGCGGCGAAGAGCCGCTTCGCGCCCCTTGGGAAGTGGGATTCAGGCACCGGAGCCGCAGCCCTGCCGGCACCTCCCGTCCCTGCGCGGGGCGCGGGGCGCTTTCCCCGCAGCTGAGCAAGGACCGACCACCCCCGCACGCTCTCCCACGCGTCCTCCAACCCCCCACGGGCACATCCCACCCGCCCCCCGATCCCACTACCCCCGGGCTGCCCGCCGCCCCCCACAGCCCGGTGCTCGCTGCCTCCCGTCCCCGCCACCCGCGCCCGGCGGAGGCGCCCAGCGGGTCCCGGGCGCCCCTTCCCCCGCCGTGGGAGCGGTGTCCGGCGGGGCCGCCCCCCTCCCCGCCCCGGGAGGAGTCCCCACCTCCCGACCCCTCCTCCTCCTCCTGCTGGAAGGGGAAATATGAAGCGGAGCTGCCGCTGCGCACCGCGGAGACGGCGGGGGACGCGGCGGYGGAGCGGGCATCTTCGGGCAGCGAAGGGCGGCGGCCGAGCCAGCGCCGGGCCGTGGGCTGCCCGCGGCGGCGCTGAGGCGCGGGCGGCGCGGCGGGAGGTGGCGGCCGGAGCGAAGGCGCGGGGAAGGGGCGCTGCGAGGCGGGGAGATGTCCGCCCCGTACGGCAGCCTGATGAGATACCTGTTCCCAGCCCTGCTGCTGCACGGTGAGTGCGGGGCCGGGGGGGGCCGGGTCGGCTGCTTGGGGGTCCTCGCCCGCTGGGTGACTGCTCGTGGTGCGCCCGAAAAGCCGGCTGGGTTGCGAGGGGGCCCCATAACCTCGCTGGTGGGAGGAGAGGGTCGCGGGTGGGTGCGCTCGCCCGTCCTCGGTGCGGGTGTTGGGTCCCGGCTGCTCGGGCCGGGGGGGGTCTGGCACAGGAAAGGTCCGTACAGATGCCGAAGCGAGCAGAGACCTTGTTTGCTCTGCCTGAACCCCCTTGTTAGCAGCACCCCTTCGCAAAACGTGTGGGTGCGGTGTAGAGCGGCAGCCAGCCGGTGTAGGGGAAATCACGCAGAAAGCACCCCGCTCCGAAGTTCATGTTGGTGGTGTTATCGTTGCATGCCTGTAACTGCTTGGATGGAGCAGCTGGTCCGGGCACCTCACACAAAGATGCTTTGCCCACCTCTGGGCAAAGGGCTGGCTCTACCAAACTCCGGGGAGCTTGGCCGAGATGTCCCACAGGACCCACGTTTCACCTGCAGGCAAAGAAGAGGTTTTTGATGTGGAGGTATTGTCTGAGAAGCCTTAGGCAATGGAGTCTGCCAGCACCGGGTCGTGTACCCAACGAAAAATGTTTTGCTGCAGAGCAGAGAGATTCTGGGTGTCATTACACACAGTCCTGCTTTGACACTCTCTTAGCTTAGCCCTGGACTGACGTTTCTCTGAAACTTTACAGTAGGCAAAATTTTAGTGAGAAAAGCCAGCGAATTTAAACTTAAACTTAAAGTTGAGCTTGTAAATCCATATTTAGACACTTAAACAGATAACCCATCTTTCCAGAAAGCCAGTGTTCTTCAAGAGCAACTTCTGAAAAGGAGGCTGTTTAATGAGCTGCTTAGGTATGTCTAACATTTGGCAGCCAGATTTGAAAAATCCGGGCGCGATATTGTTCTGAAAGAATGACTCAACCTACTCGGTTACAGCATCATTTTGAAGTGTTCCTAATTCTGAAGTACTTTGTAGCATCCAACCTTCTTCAGTTAAATTTCTTAGGACCCCAAGCTTACTCATAAAAAGAGGAATTTATTTTAACTGTTACAATGCAAGTGACCTACATGGATTCAGTGTGAGATCTGTGAGCTGGGGTAAGGATTTCAAAGCTGTTCCTGGGGTTGATTTTGTGGAGCAGGGATTGTCTCTCTGTGTTTGTACAAGTGCTAAGCACACAGATGGTATTCAATAAATAATAAAGAGCATGGGCTTCTGATTGTGTATTTTGTTTTGAGAAAGAAAGAGCAAGAGACCTTGTTCCCCAGGAGGGGGTTTTATACCCTTCTCCCAGCTCAGCTATGAAATCCAGAGAGCGCACAAACGTCTTTAGTTGAGCCAGACCTGCTGGAACGCCAGAGGTGTTCTTTAAAACTCTGTGATCTGAGATGTAAAAGTCAAAATGGGTGGTTTGAAGTTAGAGGGTAAAGAGAGGAGGTGTAATTACAGGGTTGGACTCCCCGGCTCATCTGCTTGGAATTACAGAGCAGAGCTGAACCCTGGCTGGAGCAGGAAACAAATCAGGGCCAGTGATCAGATCAAAACAGCAGCTGCCAAAAGAGGATGAAGGAGGAAAATCATCTATTTCTTCCATGTACAGTTATATTTCACCAAATAACATAAACCTAAGTTCTTGTAGAAAGATAGAACTTGTATATAAAGCTATACACCTCGGTAACGTAGCAGTGCACGGTTTGGAGCCGAGCTTCAAGCGCTGGGAAACTACTGCCCTCTTACAAACTTGAAAATGACATCAGTGGCATATAATGCACTGAAATGTAGCCCGTCTAAGTGTATTTACCCTGTTAGCTTTAACTTGGCCTAGAGCTTTTCCCTCTGTGCCATRGAGTCAATAGGAACATCCTTCAGTCAGCAGATAGCCCGAATTGGTAATATGTAAGAATAACCAGCAATCCCAGGGGATCACAGTGTTAAGCCTCTTTACAGCACATGATGTTTTCTTTTGCATTTCTATTGCACGTGGCAATTTAAGGGTTAAAAGTGAGTGAGTGTGGGTGGGTGGTTGAGGATTTTTAGGGCTTTATAACACAAGTTAAAATGTCCCGTAAGGCTAAAGCTTCTGCTTTCATTACATTAAGAAATGCCTACTTCAACATCACCGAATTGAAATTTGGAAAAACTCGTCTTCATTAATCAAAATAAAACCTGTACAATGTCAAAAAAAAAAAAGGTTTGCAGCTGGAAGTTGTCCATTATCACTGTTTTCTTTGCTTAGACAAAAAGCCACAGAAGTTTCAGATGTCAAATGCTGAGATCATTCAGCTCCAGAAAACCTGATTAATAAGAGCTACGTTCAAGTGGATTCAAAACAAATTTGGCTAATTTCTTTTGTAAATGTAAACTTTTTTTTACAAAGACATATGCTAAGAAGAAACTTCAGCGTATTTCTGATTATGTTACTGTTAGAGTAATGAATTAGAAACTTTAAGTAAAACGATTTGTCGATAACATCATGGAAATAGTGCTAATAAAGATGATGGAGACAGGACTTCTAGGCTTTTCAGAGCAAAACTGTTTATGCTTTTAAAAGTTCTCTGGCAATATTGCTTAAATTAATTACATAGAAGTCTTTTAATTCGAAACCTGTTCCAGAAAATAGTAAGGAAATGTATCAGAAGATAAAAATACCTGTATCCATAAAATGGACAAATACTGCGCTCCATGCAAGAGGCATATGCGATCTGTTCCCTCRGTAAAATACTGCATTTGGAAATCTGGAAGACAATAAAGAGAGAAAGAGGGGAAGACACACTGCTTACTGTAAGACTTGTAGAGTTTGCAGGGAGAGTTAGAAGATGGGCTCAATTTTATTCACAATTTCATCAGTGTAAATTCAATTTCACTCATCTCTGTAGCTTGACTGTGGACTAACACTGGTACGATGTAGGTGTCATGAACAGTACGGGTGATTTTTGTGCTCTGTTGGGTGTCTGTAGGGGGTGGGCTGCCAGGTGATGAAGCCCAAAACTTCAATAGCCAAATTGAAGCCAAATACCTTCAGCTATTCAAGGCAAAGCTAGTATTTTATTACTGATGTGACGCTTTAAGCAGGTCTGATAGAGCGTAGGATTATACATAGTGAGATTGTTTAGCGTTGTCTTTACTCAGACACAAGTCCCATTGGTGCTGGGGGCAGTTCCACCTGTATAAGTCTTGGTGCTGAGGTGTGGGTGGAGGACAAGGCAGAGGTCTGCAGGCTACATGGCAGATGTCTCTGACAGAGAGCAGATGTTTCCTTCAAAGAGGGCAAGACCAAACTACCGTCGATATTGAATTGCGCTTACGGCCCAGGGCTGCACCCACTCATGCCAGTGGCAGAGTTCCTGCTGTCCTGAAGGGAGGTGGGCTTTAACCCTTCGGGGCTTCATAAAGAAGCCCATGCTGCGGGCAGTGGCATTTCACCTTGCATGGGTAGCAGCAGTCATCCCAATTAAGAGCTGAACTTCAACTTGGCAGAGGTTATCGGCTGTGTAACTGCTTGGCACTTGGTTCTCTGACCTCTTCCAAGATGGGGCATTGAGTAAGGACCGAGCTGTAGGATAACAGAGGACCTCAATGCTGGGCCAGTCAGCCTTGGAGGAGTTTCTTTTTAGCTGTCCCATCTAAACATACGTTAGATCTCTTTTCAGGATCTTCCACGCTCTGAAACATTGATTTCGTGTCTTTTTGAAAGCTGTACCTGGAAACTCTGTATGCACAAGGAAGGCAACAGATCCATGTGAAAGGAAATCATTGTCCTGTCTGCTTCCACGGCCATAAAGCCCAGCTTTCCTTTCCCAACCCTTTTGTTTGTAGTAGCTATTTAGGTCCCAGTCCTGCGAGGACTCTTTGAAGTTTCAAGTGCAGGGAAAACACTGGTAAACATAGACCACGGCTTGGTAACAGGACATTATATTCTCCATGACAATTACGTAAGTTTGCACTGTAGCTAAGCGCCTGTCATGGGCGTTATCTAACACTATCCCACATCAAGAAAGAGTGTAATCCAAAAGTCTATTTATTTAATTGTGCAGGGCAACTGCCCAGATAAGGAGAGCTATAAACTTAATCCAGCCAATTACTCTTTATCTGTTGTAAGGTTTTTCAAGTTTCAGATGAGTTCTAACTTGAAAAGAGTTTGCTGCAGAAATAAAGCACAAATATTAAAATGTTTCTATCAATCAGAGATGAAGCCATCACATATTTTGAACTTGTACTATCACTCAAGGTTGTTTTAATTCRTAATAAAATTGTGCTCTTCTGGATTTACATTGCTATAAATGAAAGAAAAAGCGAAGTGGTTCCTGCTGAGCAATCCCAATCTAAATCCAGGTTTGAATCCTACCATCAGGTAACATTTATTCTCCCATTTAGCAAAGGGTGAACCTGCTGAACACCTAGTAGCTTTGAGTCTGGCTTGAAGCGCTACACTTGGACATGTTTGAAGCCATGGTTTAGATTCTGGTAGAGGTGTTCATTAAACTGATTAAATCTAAACAGTTTAAGATTTAAGATTGTTTGTGTTATACTTCTGCAATCTGGCATAGCTGAGAACAGAATTTGGCCGGGGTGTTTAGGCATGAATTAAATTATAAGAATTTGTGTTCAAGCACAACTCTACTTATCATTATCTGTGTTGCAGTTGTACATTATTTGCATACTATTTTTCAGAAAACCGAAACATTTATCCTAGCAGCTCGCAGTTTTTTGCAGAAATGGTGGTGGAGAGCTTTGTCATAGCCATTTTTGAAACACGTTTAGGTAACGGGCTGCCAACAGATTGCCCTTTTAAGATTTTTATTTTACTCGCAGCTATGTGCAGAAGTCTTTGAAGAACTTGAAAGTAACCTATCTTGCCTTAACAATTATTTTTATCTTGACTGGTTGTTCCCACATCAGATACAGGTTTATAGGTGAACCTGAAAGCCTGAAGTCCTCTGTCTGGTGCAGTGCGTGCTCCTGTCCACATCTTACTGGAGTGGCAGCTGTGCAGACCTCCACTTTCCCACTCAGATGGATGTTGCATCTGCCCCTGTCAAGTGTGATCTGTGAGGGCCTAGGCAGGGATCCCCAGCTAGCTGTAGCACCTCTTACACTATTTTCAATTAGTTTGATGCTAAAGCTGTGATCTACACTGCTAGGGCTTGATTATGAAAGAGAAATTGGATATCAGCTCATCAGAAAATGCATTTGTTTTGCTTTGTTTTTCTAGCTGGCATTCCTGATGGATTCTGGAATTTTCCTTTTCCTTTTGGACTTGCTTTTTTGCATAAACAGCCACCATGGGGTGGGTGATACAATCTTATGACCTCTGGTTGTGGGGTAGCTACAGTGAAAGCCAACCAGAGGCTTCACAGAATTATTGCTATCAGTCTCATGCAAAGATTGTTTTTTGTTTTAAGTCTGTCACATTTTTGAGTGATAACATGGTGGATTTTATTTATTTATTTATTTTTAACAAGTGGGTAAGATTCCTTCATAACACACAAAAATTTAAAGTCAGTCAGAGAGAGTCTGAGATACTTACATGGCTTGTCATGGAGGTACTGAAACCTACCATCTCTCTGTGCTGTAGAGAATAGCAGACTTGGATCTCTTTGAATGAAAGTAGTGGCTCCAACTATGTTGCAACTGCGTCTAGGCTCCAAAGTGGGCTTTTAAAGAGCCATGAAATTCCTTTCCCAATTTGGTGAAAGCACGTTTTAACCTTGAGCCTTCCAGCAATGTCCCGTTTAACATGGCCAAATGGATCTTTTAAAATTAGTGACGTCATCCCTGCAGGACCTCGGTTTTGCAGAACACCTCGTTGTGCGCTGCCAAGGGTGGAGCCGGGGGACACTGCACTGCCTCTGGGCACCTGCTGCGTGGAAAAGCACAGGAAGATGGTGTTCAGTTTACTGCCCTGTGTGGGAAGCGTATCGCCGGTCTTGGTGTTTGATCTTCAGATGGTACAAGGGGAAGTTATGGCTCCTTTGTATGGTAGTCATATGTACAGGCATATGTCAGGAAATATAAAAGCATTGAAATGATTACTCGGTAAGGAAGGAGCCTGTGCTAAATTATTTCCTTGGCCCAGCAACACAAACATAGGTAAAGGTCCCATCGCTGCCTTTTAATTTTGTACCATAATTCATATTCTGATATTCACGTCCTATTTATGTGATGTTGCCTAGCATGTGTGTGTTTTCTACATCCCTTCCTCTGTCTCTGCAGCCTTCGTTATGTTCTCATGCCTGTCTCGATTACCTAAACTTGTTCCTGCCCTCATTTGTCACAGTTGGATGGATAGAGTCCCAAACAAATACCCTCTCCGCAGGTACTGATCTCTAGAGCTGTCGATGCAAATCTCCCTTCCGTCCACTGGTTACAGTTTATCGTTTGCAAGTTGCAGACAGAACTACATACATGTGACAGGGAGAGCTGGGACCCTGTTGCTTTTGAGCTACATCAAAGAAAAGACACTGTATAATACCACATAAAGTTTGACTCCTTCTTAAAACCCCCTTCTTTTCATTATTTCCTCCAGGGAATAATTGGGAACGTATAATGTGGTTAGTGCATTTTCTCCTTTGATATGTGCACATACAAGATGGTATCCTCCCACAGAAGGATTTTTGCTTGGAGAAATTACATGCCCAAGWATGTTCAAATGAATAAATCAATCATTTTTAAGTGCGTCTGTATTCACGAATCATATGACACGAGCTAGGTAAAATATAACTTCTTAAAAGCAGATGGTATAATAAATATGCCTTGGAAATAGTCACTTGAACCCTTTCAAAACCTCCTCTTGATGACAGATTTCAAACGCTTAACAACTTCAAGTGGAAATGTAAATTTTCAAAGACTTTTTCAGTGTGAGATAATGTGTCTGCAGGAGACATCCTGACAGCTACGTTTCTGCTGAAAGTTAGTCCTGATGGCTACAGCCTCTACCGGGTACCTTGCAGGAGGTGTTGCTTCTGACCCAAAAGATGCTTTGAGCCCATGGACAGGAGCGCTCACTCCATTTCAGAATGAGGTGCTGAAGTAATGTGGGCTTTTTGAGCGTGTGGAGACTTAGAGATGGAGAAGGGTGTTAGAAGGCAATCTCTCTGTCACTAGCTGCGATTCATAACGACAAAAATAAATACACTGGTAAGCTTACCTGTACCTGGCTGAACTTGTTCTCCTGGCAGTGTGAAGGCCTGTGATATCCACCCCATACCCATAAGGTTTCAGATAAACCAAATAAGCCCGAGTTTTTGARAGTGTCAAGTGCTGCTCCAGGTGAGGTGGGCTGCAGACACGGCACAGCACAGAGCTGCTGTGCAGAGATGCTGGCTTCAGCCCAGAGGCTGTACCGCCGCATACATGAAGCGCTGACCCTATCTAGTAAATCTTGCCTCTCCAAAGATGTAGTCGGCTCAAGCAGAGAGTCACCCTGCCGTGGTCGTACCATTTCTGAAGCGGCCGTACTGTTTCTGGCTGCAGAACAGGAGTTGTTTGGCGCTAACATGAGTGACTCCGCTCACCAATGTAGAAATACGTGAGAAGCCTTGACTGCCAGAAAGGGAGAAGTATTGGCCCTCTGAAAATCAGGCTCCTTTAAGGGCATCTCAGACGGCGTGCTCAAATATCAAAGCATCCCTAGTATTTATTACCCTTTAGAAAGTAAGGCCGTAAATTCTCATTCAGATGGAAGAATTATTTGTAACCTGCAACAAAGCTACCAGATTTTCCAGTAAAGACTTTGTGAGGTTGTATTCATTAATCTCATTAAATCTTGAGATCATTCAGTGGTGAGCACTGTTTACATTCAAGTATTTATTGTATTCTTTCTGATCATTCTTCACCCTGCCTACTGGATAAGTCCTTGCCTTTGTTTAGCTTAGGAATTGCTATTTTTAAATGGTTGACATGTATTTATATTTTTAGCAATGCCATTTTCCCAGGTGTTACCCAAGTTTCTTCTGGAAGATCTAAGACCTAGCCAACATAATGAATCACTGACACCGTTTTCTTTTTTGCAGTAGGAAATGGCAAAGGTTTGAAACAGTGTCTACCTAAAAACAAATAATACTGATCTTCTTGTAATTTCTGTAGCGGCGCTGCAYGCTGCCCAGGCACATGCCTAAGCGTTAGATGGGGCCTGGGGAAGAAAGCGTAGGATCCTGCGTTAGGCGGCTCGGCACGGTGTAGGGTTGCACCACGCGCTGGTGATCCCGAACAGCCCAGTTCCGGAGCCGGGTCAGCCAAGAGGGCACCAGAAAAGATGGGGGTGAATCCTAGACCCTGCCCCTGGGAGCACATGTTAGCGAGACATCTCCCGAGACGGCCGCCCCGACTTCCTGGGCACGCAACCAGCCCCTCCACCCCACCCCGTATTCGTTTTCTAGCCCACTGGTTCTTAAGTTCCTTCTGGCAAAGTAATACCGTTTCCAACCCATTATGTAAGGTTCATGTTTGTCACCTCTTAACCTCTAGATGTGTGTTCTTCTTTTGATCTGTGTTTTCCAACATATCTAAGAGCTGTGCCTAAAAGAGTAAAGACGCATTCCTTCTGAAGCTACGTATTCATTTTGTTCAATTAATATTGTGTAGAGAGAGCGCTGGTGGGTTTTGTATGTATACATTACTAGAAACCAAAATTACTGTATGCTGGAGATAAAATTAGCTTTTGAAATTCCTTTTCCTCTTTAAAATAAAAATAGCAGAATCTGCCTTTAATTGACCACCTCAGCCATCACAGAGGCTTCCTGTGTGCAGAGGCTTTGCTTTTAATATCTGTTTTCCCTTGACTTTAAAGAGCAGTCTTTATTTGCAAGTTTGTTATAGAAGCGTTCAAATTAGAGGTGGGCTGAAACCGCAGAGTTTATGTCCGGATCTGGATGAAACTTTCTAAAAGTTCCACAGTCCAGGTTTTTGATTGTCCTGACCAGAGATTACAGAAGTGTATATAAAATTCCAGTTCAGAGCCACATCTCCTGCGTGTGGAAACGCAACACTTTGGTTCAAGCCCTTCTCCCCAGTGTATTTTGTAAAGCAAATTTATTTAGTGGATTATTAGTGGGCTGACAGAGAGGAAGAGCTTGCCATATTTTTTTTTTTTTCAGATGAGAAAAGAAATGTAAACAGTACTTTCCTAGACACATAACATTGCAAACAAGTGTCATTCAACACAAGATGTTCACAACCTCCTTTATCGTGTTGAAGCCCTTTTCAGCAGGGTCTCATGATAATTTACACTTTTCTATCACAGGGCTGGGAGAAGGTTCTGCTCTTCTTCACCCGGACAGCAGGTCCCACCCTCGGTCCTTGGAGAAGAGTGCATGGAGGGCTTTCAAGGAGTCACAGTGTCATCATATGCTGAAACACCTTCACAATGGAGCCCGGATCACTGTGCAGATGCCTCCCAATATTGAGGGACACTGGGTCTCTACTGGGTAAGGAAAGATAAAACAAGATGCTTGAGTGATATATGTGGAAGAGAAGAGAGGAAGGAAGCAGAGAGGGAAGGATGAATATTCCCACTTTAAGCAGCAGGGGAAATATTTTCTTTAATATGGTGATGCTCTAAATTCCAGATGCTCTCTATATGTTTATGCATAAAAGGAGAAGGAGCGGCATTATGTACAGTAGAATAGCATGCTATAAAGCTGTCTTGATGAATCAATTTATAGTCTGGATTTTAAACAGCATGCTGTGAAATATCTTTAAATCTCTCTTTGAATAGGAAGGAGCCATAGTTGCCAAAATGGATGCTTATTCAAACATAACATTGTACTATCTTTGACTACATGCATTAGATCCATTGAATGGGTCCTTGTTTTCGGAGCATGTGTCTAGCACAGGTTTTATTAGCAAAAGAAATTAAGAAGCTGTATTTCACCAGTTCTATTACTCTCTATACATGATGACTTGTARTTCAGAGAGCTATTTTGCTTTCTGTGTCTCAGCAGGCAATAGTCACATGCTTATTTGAAGTGACTTGTAGTAGGAAAGACTGGGGTATATTAACAGAAAGGAATGTATTTATGTTAAGCAGTGTGGATGTGACAAGGGGGACGAGATTGAAGGCACAAAAGGACTTTCTGCAGGAAGTGGAATTTAACTGCCATTTACACCTTCAAAAAAAAAAAAAAAAAAAAAAAAAAAAACAAAGAAAAAACACAAAACCTGGATATTGTATGGTCCAAATTCAAGCCAAATATAAGTTTTGCATTAACAGTCAGAAGTTTGCATTAACTGCCACCCCTGTTGAAAGTTTGAGTGGAAGAGCTGAGGACACGATCCTGCACATCCTCTGCAGACCAGAGCTGGTGGAGCTCTGCTGAGAAGCTTCTACAGCAGCACAGAAGCCAGTTCTTCGTACTGTTCTGTGGACGTTTGGCATTTCACTTTCTGATGTTATCAGTCCTTTTGCTAAATCTACCATGCAAAAGAGAAGAATAGATGTTTAATAAGCTGCTACTTTTTTCAGAGAAGTACTGAGTCCCATGGTGGTCCCTAGACAAAAAGGAAAAGAAAAACATGACTCAAAGTATTTAAACCTACAAAGATAAAACCCTTAGTTAGATATGATCACCATGAAGCGATATATTAATAACAGCGTAACAGCAGAGGAAATTGTTGGTTAATTGGCAGGCCACAGATGCCTAGTTCCTACTTACTCCCATTCATGCTAGAGGGACGTTAGCACCCAAGTGTCTCTGTGGACCCATGCAGCTTTGCTCAGTCTTGTTACCTGTAGTGTACCTGATGTGCCACCTTGCTAAAATTTCGTTTCCATCACTTTCTGTCTTCCCACAGCTGCGAAGTTAGAGCAGGCCCAGAGTTCATCACAAGATCTTACAGGTTCTACCACAATAATACATTTAAGGCCTATCAGTTTTATTACGGTGGCAATCGCTGCACAAACCCTATCTACACATTAGTTATACGTGGCAAAATACGTCTCCGCCAAGCATCCTGGATCATCCGAGGGGGTACTGAAGCTGATTATCAGCTGCGCAACATACAGATCATATGCCACAATGAAGCAGTAGCCAAAAAATTAAGTGAGTTGGTGAACCATACGTGTCCTGGATTTATACCAGAAGATAGTCCCTGGGAGCAGGATGTGAGCTACGATTTGCTGAGAGAAGAGAATGGCTGTGAATGCACCAAAGCTCTGAATTTTGCCATGCACGAATTGCAGCTGATACGTGTGGAGAAGCAGTACCTGCACCACAATTTGGACCACCTTGTGGAGGAGCTATTTCTCGGAGACATTCATACTGATGCTACTCAGAGGAGGTACTATCGGCCCTCTAGTTACCAACCTCCTCTTCAAAATGCCAAGGTACGTGTCTGTATATATGCCCTCTTTTTAAGATACTAGTGACAAAGCCCACATTATTCAGCTCCTCTGAGTCAGTGCACTAGTGTAACCTAAAATGTAGCTGTGCTTCTAAAATAAGAGGTGGATTGCAGCCTTACAGGTGATGCAGCCAATTAAAAAAAGATCACAGAGCGTATTTCGTGAGAATAGAAACTCTTCTGTGGTTCACAAGACTGCGTCAAATGTGCAAAAAGTAGTCTGATGAACTAAGGTCAATAAAGGCCACTCCGAAGATGGAATCAAAGACTTGTATGCAGAGGTGGGAGTTGTTGGCTGGGACCACGGCTGTAGGCTAGCAGCTGAGAAGAGAGGAAGTTTGATGCAGGACTGAGAAAGGACAAGAGAAACAGGCATCAGCGGATGCTTGTGTAGCTGCAGGAGTGCCAGGGAGAGAGGAGATCAAATTGTATCAGCATATGGAAGTTGGGTGATCCATAACCTGAAGAGAAAAAGAGGAAATTGGAAGGTAGACACATGAAAGGGGGAGCATGAAGGGAAAAAACTGATGGGCTGTGCAGGTCATGGATCCAGACGCAGGCACACACATTAATGAAATGAAAAACAGGTGAATTTTGAATGGGGCTCTAATTCCATTTGATAATTCAGTTTTCAAAGGGGCCTCAAAGTGCCCTCAGCTTCATTGGGAACTGATCAACCCATGGTAAGTTAAATAGAAATCAAACAGGAAAAGTAGACACTGATGGCCTGTAGCAGGAGGGCTGTCTATAGATCTTTCCTGGTGACATTTCAAAGGCAGGCGGCGATTGGAACCACATTGCCGGCTGCTGCTGCCATCAGTGTGCTCCAGCCGGGCGCTGCCACAGCATCACTTCCAGCTAATGGGTTATCACCATTTATAATCATCTCGTCGCAAACGATTCAAAAATCAGCTACAGCTTATCAGCAATAGCAGGAAACACAACAGGGGAAGGGAGAGTTTTGGTGAGAAAACCTTGGCTTTCCCTTCCATTCAAAACCGTCCACCCTGGGTTGCGTCTACCTCCTGTGAACATCAGATTTCAATAGTTCAGGACCTTACGTGATCTGCCTTTAATCGTTTTAATAGCCTGGCCTAGGCATAATTTTAATCCACAGTTGGCTGTGTCTTTGTATGAAAGCTGCTATGAATGTCACTTCTGTCATTCTTATGCTCTCTTCAAGTGACCAGGGACAAATTTGCATTTTCTTTTTAAACATGTCTCCTGAAAATGGAGAGTTTCAGCAGCAGCAGATGAACCACAGCACGTTCCTCATCAAAATTTTACTTTTTTTTCATTAATTCAAACAAGCACATCAGCTTTCTCTTTGCATATTTAGGAGTGAGGGTTCTTTCCTAAATCTCTTCCTTGCAGGTATCTGTAGGTCCAAATTATCTGACACCAGCTATCTGTTGTATCTGTTGTAGAAAATATGGTAGATCTTTTTCTGACCACAGGAAACAGAGACAAAATCTTGATTTATTTTACCCTAGCTGATTATTTTTTCTGGTCAAATCTAGTTGTCTTATTATGGGCTGATAGATAACATAGTAAATGCTTACACTTCCACCTTGTAGTAATTTCATTACAGTCAGAATGATCAGGTGTACTGTCAACCAGCTTTGTAAAAATAAGATTTTTGTCCAGGTCTGCTGTTATTATAGGACACACTGGTAATGATTTTCCTGCCTGTCTCTTCTGCTACTGTAGCATCACTTTTTCCCTCTAAAATATAATGCCTCTAAAACATAATGCTCAGATTTAAGGGATCAAATCTTGCATAATAGCCAGGTTAGCTAAATAAACTGTGAAAGCACTGAAAACTCTCATTTACATTTACAAAGTCCATTATTTCAGGGCTGATCCAATCCATTCTGACCTGAGTGGGTGACATCTCTATGTGGAAGGTAAGAGCAGCCTCAGCCTGCCTGCCTGGGTCACCCTGCACGCCTTTATCCCGCAGTCCCACGTGTCCGGACGGGCAGGTCCTGCCCCGGGGTACCCGTGCGCTCTGATCGGGGAGAGCCTGCGGTGTGGCTCCCAGGGCTTCCATATCATATATTTACAAGAACTGGGGGAGGGGAAAAGCAAACAAGCCAACTAGTTATCCATTGGTATTCATGAAGTACAGTGCTTCCAGATAAGATTTTTGGTAGCCAGGTCTTGGCAGAGGCTGAATTTATGACACTGGAAGCCCATTCATAAGAGTACTGTTGGCTACAGAAAGTGCTGTTACTATAGAAAGCACAGGTTAACTCTGAGTACACCAAAATAGGTACAGATTCCAGCTCTCCATGATGAAACTGCTGTAGTTTAATAAATGGGGGCCCCAGGTCCTGACTTGCAGGCCACTGCTCAACTCCCAGTTTGGCCAGTTATGACTTCTGGAGAGTCAACGATACCTCTGTTTCTCCTCCAACCATTGCCTGCAAGGCCTGCTTGGCTCCCACAATGTATATATAGAGCATGTGGATCGCTGGAACACCAGTCTCAGCTGGAGCCTTCAACRGCAAAAGATGCGTAGGTTTAACACAAGTTTAAAGTGTGCAACAGCGCAGATTCTCTTTGTGTTTTTTGGTAGGTTCCTCTTGCTCAGATTTTATGTGAGATTTCTTTTTTCTCAAGAGAAGTTGGGCCTGCTGATACTAGGCTTTCAGCATGATACAAATAACTGTACCCCTAAAAAATGAACCTTTGCCTCAGCTGCCGTAGAAGTCTTCTGGGTGTTGGTTTGTACCTAACCATGAAGTTCTCTATACCAACAGGTTCGCAACCCGGCTGCCTGACCTAGTGTTTGCCAAATGTAGGAAGAATAGTAAGAGAGATGCTTTTTTTTTTTCTCTTAAAGTCCAGGCAAACATACCGCTGAAAGGTTATAACCCTTCTTCTTTGAACTCTTTTCCTTTTCTAATTGTTGCTCCACTGGGACCCAGCTGAAAACGAGTTTAAATGCTAAATTGAGTTTAAAACTACAAGTCACAGACTCCTCTGGAAACAGGACACCATGAATAAATAGAAACATTAAATCAACTTGTTTTTTTAAGGTTTCTACAGTCATACCAAGAGGTTGGGGAGGCCAGGAAATTGCTTCTGAAGTGAATCAGGTGTATTGTGTGGAATCTTTCATTTAAGGCTTTTTTCATTTCCTTTTTATTTATTTTTATTTTAAACTTATAAAGGCCTGCCTAAAATAAGTTAAGAGGATTCACATTTTGAGTTAAATTTATAGTTAAGCCTCTATATAGAAGAAAGTTCCACCCAGCTCAAGAGTTTACACAGGCTGTAAGTTGGATGTGGTAGCCACATTCATTACTTATGTGGTTGAAATGAATGGTAATTAAAAGCAAATGATTGCTGGATATGTTAGGAATGCCAAAGCCACATGATCAGGACTTTAAACAAATAGAATTGGACCTTCTCCAGATTCCTGCAGCAATTTCACCACAGGATGGTAAATCAAAAGGGCTGTCCAAAAACCAGACAGCTTTATGCTGAGCTACAAATCTGAATAAATTCACAGATTACCATATCTCAAGTGTTCATATAAAATCAGGGAGCTTTTAAAAATATATGTCATCTCTTAAGCTTTATGAATTCTCTTAGAAAAGAGCATACCTTAAACAAACTCCTCCTGTAAAATACATGGAAGTTCTCGAGTGCAGCTGATGAATAGGTCACCGTATAGATTTATCTTAGCAGTCCTCTAGCCTTGCTCAAGATATCAATTAAGACTTGCTGATGAATGGGGCTGAACACCTCTGATGTCTCTTGATGTTGTGAGTTTATCAAGGGATTCAAGCTATTGCACATGCAGCTTCTTCAGCCAGCATGAGCGAGCACACGTTTGGAAAGGCSAGGAGGGGGGAACTGCTTGGCCATCATCGCGCCTATTATACAAAATATTCCCGATTAGGACAACACCAAGCAGCCTGGCTGATTGGTCATAAAATCACACCTTATTTATGAATGCATACAGGGACTTCTAGCGTGAAGGAAGGCTTGAATGCAGTATTCATTCGCTGTGCGGAAGGACAGAAGATTTTTTCAGAGATATCTGCTCTAAAACTACAGGAAATGTGTACAACAGCAATACTGGGACACTTATTTCACATGTAATTGCCTCRGCAATAGTGCTTTGTAAACAAAGAACTCCTTGTGCTATTTTATCGTCTGACAGAGTAACGGGAAAGATCTGAGCAGGGCAGTGATGACCGGTCATTCTAGTTAGATCATTATTTAGGAATAAGGCTGGAGTGGTCTGGATCATCACAAGAAGGCTAAAACGTGCTAGGATAACCTTCCTTCTGCCTTTGCCATGCTCAAACATTGGCTGGCCACACACTTTCAGTAAGACATTTTCCCTTGAAAACGCAATTCCAAAGGATTGATTCTCTATTACAGGTTTATTTAGAATCATAGAATCATTACGGTTGGAAAAGACCTCTAAGATCATCAAGTCCAACCGTTAACCCAACACCACCATGCCCACTCAACCATGTCCCTAAGCGCCTCATCTACTCGTCTTTTAAATACTTCCAGGGATGGTGACTCAACCACTTCCCTGGGCAGCCTGTTCCAATGTTTAACCACTCTTTCAGTAAAGAACTGCTTCAGTAAAGAACTGACTTCCAGCAGCACCTGGCATTTGCAGCTAATACAGATTCAACGTATGGAGACTGGTGCTTGGGCTTTGCTTTAGCCAGGCAGTGAAAGAACAAAGCGCGCAAATTTTCTTGTGCTTTTGAAAATTTGGGTCTTCATCTCTTTGAAACTCAGTGACTTCAGCTGTAGGGCAATGCTATGTACTTGAGGAGCTCCCAGGGAAATGCGAGCATAAGTTAATAAATAGATGGTAAATATGTGAAGCGCCTCAGAGAAATATGCAAAACATTATCTCAACCAAAAAGTGTAATTTTGAAGGACAAAACTCCTTTGTTCGCCAGAGTAGTGCCACTAGACTTCCAGGTTAAGCCAACACTTGAACGGTTTCTTTTGTTCATTATTATTTGCAAAAGACTCTTGGTTAGGGAAATTATGAGGGGAGCGATGAGAGAACATCCAGAAGAATGTTCAAATAGGTTAATTCCAGGTTTATGAACAATAACAGTGCGTGTGATGCCCTGCAGAGATAAGAGATGCAAACAGCTTCTAGCTGAGCCTGCTCCTTGCCGTGCTCGGCAGCGCTGTTGGCTGTGGCCTTGCAGAAGAGTGCTTCTTGGAAGGTGCCACTCTGCACTTACTGCCTACACCAGCATTAGTGCTAGGCAAGGGCTGAAGCAAAAGGTTGCTTTTCACTCTCTGTGTGAACCTTTAAAAGCTAAGCATCTCTTTTAAAACCCTATTCATCTTTGTTGACTTAACTATCACTGTCTGTTCTGCAACTGCAGTAAAAGCTTGCCCCAACACAAATACAGTACCAGGGATCAAAAAGAACTATTCAGTGTAGAAAAATAAAACACGGGCCTTCAGATCAACTCAACATATGTATCTATCTGAACTACTGACACCTTCCTTGTTGTTGGCATCTAACCACAGTTGCTTCATCTTTTGTAAGAGGGGAGGGAGGACTCACTGGTAATATTGCTACATGGTTCAGAGGGCTATATAGGTTGCTTTTTAAAGGCATAATAAACACATAAGGCAGCTTTATTTTTGAATACTCTGTTCCTGAAGATGGACATTCAAGCTGTCCCTTTGGGTTTTCCAGGAATTTTTTTGTTGATACTTCCCAAAATATTCATGTCACCATAAATTAGTATCATTTTAATGGGATAGATTACATGCAAGCACATTCATCTGAGAAAAAGGTCCATTTTCTCTTTGTTCTTGTCTTTTGCCCAGGCTAAAGTAGTTTATATCAGAAAAGAACAACCAGAAGACTTCCTCATTTCAAGCCGGTTGTGTTTATTTCAGTTTTRTGCAGGGTTGTGCAACAGAATCAACATCGTAGATCAGACAGTTGTGTAATGGTAGTGCCTTCGGATTCCTTCACTATCTTTCCCTTCATGGAGGCAGTTAATAAAAACCGTTCCTCAATATCTTAAAATATATGGTACGCATTTGCAGATAAATCTGAACATATTTCCACCCTTCTTCCTGCTTGCAGCTCCTCTGTTCCCCACCAAAAGAAATCCCAAACTGACAACCCTGCAAAGGAGTTACCACTCTCTCCAGCATTTCACTTGCTTCAAGATTTTTAATTAAAGTTTAAATCTTTGTTATTCTTCATTCCATTTGGCAGGCTGAATTATAACTGTGTCAACCGTGCTTGTCAACTCCCCAGAGCCAGCCTAATGCACATTAGCCAACTCAGCTTCATATGAGATCATGGGAAGCCTGCAAATTATCACTTTTGTGGTGGAGARAGATTGTAGCCATTTGTTAAAGCGTTGTCTTGGTCTGCAGTTATCTGCAGTGGAGGAGCGGAGCTTGATTACTGAGCAATTCATAAAAGTGTCCTTCCTGTGGACTCAGCTCCTTGGCAATGTGAGGCAAAGCCATCCAACTTTTTTTGTTGAGTTGGAAGCATTTGCTTGAATTGACGTTCTCCCAGGGGTTTCCATTTGCACTGATCCTGGGAGCACTCAGTTACTAACACTAAAACCTGGCACCTGGTTTTCTCGGGTGGTGAGGTTTAAAGCATCCTGACCAGGCATGCCTCATTCCAGTCCCATCTAGCCCTGCCCATGACACATGGTATTTGGGTGGGTGTGAGAGATCATTGCTAACACGGCTTTTCTTTCCCTTCTTCTTCAGTGCTTTCCCTCATGGTAATACATCCATTCACATGGCAGGGGTTTCCTACCCCAGCTTTTGTGACTGTTGGACCCTACAAGATCCTGGGCCACCGGTTAGGTCCGTACTGCACACGCAGTTCAGGCCTGAGCCTGTGCTTGAGGAAACCCGATGCCTGGTCTCTCACCATGCATCTCCCTGCAACGAGGATATGCTGGGTGCAACATGCCGGACCCAGCCACTGCTACGTGGCCCATCCGGTGACATTGCATAGCCAATGTCAGACAAACTCGCCACAGGATCCACCCTAAAAGGGAAGCCCCCAATGCAAAAGCAACACGACATTGTGAACAGCCAGAGCCTGGGCTGCCTCATGTGGGCTTGGTCAGGAGCATCCTCCCCACTGATGGGAGAGTGCAGAAGGGAGCCGGGGTGGACACGGGCCTTTGCTAGCCCTTGCTTCTCACAATACCGTATAGATGCAACCTGTCCTCCTTTTCCAACCATGAACAAGATCTGCTTCTTGCCACGCACTGGTAACCAGTGCAAATCAGGGCTGGCCAAAGGTGGTTTTATATCAGCTGAGAACCTGGCTCTTCCAAACAAGCGTCCCATGCTACAGCCACCAGCACAGACGTGGGGGCTCAGACAGCAGAAGTAGAGTGTTGTAGAAATGTTATTAATGTCAGTACATTACTTGATAAAGCAGGATATTGCTACAGAAATTTGAAATAAGTGACTTCAGCATGGTATTATTGTATCTGAGCCGGGGGGCGGGTGGCAGCAGCCCTTGAGGAGAGACCAGGCCCAACTGGCAATGGTGTGGGGGACAGGGAGGGAAGGGTGTACTTAGAGTAGCCACATTGAGTATCTGGGTTTGAATACAAGGTGAAAGTTGAAAGGCCTGAGCCCCAAGGGAGGCTTTACAGAAGGAAGCCACTACTCCGCCAAGGGTTTCGGGTTGGGTTTTGGTTTGACATGGGTATTGCTGGGGGGGAAGAGGAGAGCGAGGAGGAGTCCAAAGGTGGCCCAGCCGATTGCGAAGAGCGTGTGCTTTTCTGTCTTGCTGAGGCAGAGCTGATACCTGAATCTCTTAACCAGGTTAAGGTATAGGAAGGATGTGTCCACTGTGCAATGGCTCCAGATAAAAAGAGGAGAGATGATTTCCCAATTACTTTGGGAAACTGCTGTGTAAATTCATGCAAGTTTAAAGACTTTGCAGGTGTAAAACAAACTGCCACTGAGAAAACTAATCGGGTTCACCGCTTCTCCAAATTGTCTGCTGCTTTTCCTTAGCCCGGGTCAGCTCTGGACAGCAGCAGTCCCACATCTGCCCCAAATTCCAGCCTCCTGTAACAGGAGTTGCCATATTTTTTGATGGTTTAGGAGCTTACTACACATCGCTACGTTCCATGCTTTTGTCTTCTTAATGTGTCTGGTCTGGTAAAATATCAACTATTTGCAACTATAAAAGTTGCAAGACAGAGAGAGCCTGCCAGAAAATGGTCAACATTCTCCATTAAAAATACCAAAAAATCTCCTAAAAATGCTTTTCTCATTTTTTGAAGAGAAACATTTGCTTTTCAGAGAAAAATTGAATACCAGGAAGCAAAATTTTGCTTTGTATCTCTCTTCCTCCAGACTGTGTATACTCAATGAGATATTTTCCCATGTCCTTTTTAAAATAAGATCTAATGAAAAATATCACGTTAATTTTTCAGTCTGTTCTGCTAAGAATGCACTGCATCTCTCAGACTCTAAGTAGTCTGAGCAATGAATCTTCCCTTAAAAAACAGTAAGTTATAGTTGAGATAATGTTAATTTTCCATTATGTACATAGCCAAATATCAGAATAGTCATCTATTGTAATTCTACAAGAGAAGGGTTGAGTTACAATTTGAGCTGTTTCAGACAAATAGTGGTTTAAAATTTTTTGATTGAGATACAGACACATTTTCAGGATCTAAAGAATAAATAGATAGATATGGGAGAGAGCAAATATGTTTGAACAAGGTGTTTAGTTGAAAATAACTGTATTTTCAGCCTCCTCTCTACTATTAGGGCTTCTCTGTTTTGTCCCTAAATACAACTTGCAGTATATCCTGCAGGTCCTCTCCTTGATATTAAGCATTGAATGCAGCTTCTGCTTGAACCATAAGGAAGGGTAGATTTTCTGTACATTTTGAAAAGTGTTTGGTCCATAGATGTCTTATTCTGTAACAACAGCATCAAAATACAAAGCTGTTCAAAGAAAACTAGAACAGCTTCCAAAAAGATCTTTCTAGATATTATTCAAAGCTCATTTCACCGTTGCTCGGAGAGCATCCCAGTTGCATGATAGTTTTTTGGCCTGAGCCATAAAAACCACTATGAATTGATTAGAGGCAAATTAGTCCTAGGCAGCTATAGAATCCCGTAGAACTTAAGAGAAAATTAAACTATGCTGAGAGGGTTTATGTTTCTGACTATCCACAGCAATTGGGAAAAAGATCAAGGAACCTCATCCTTGTTTGCTTTTTTTATTAGAAACCTCCCTGCTTGGCTTCCAGAGCTCTCTGGCCCTGTTACCACTTCAGCTGAGGCAGCAGCAGGGAGGGATAAGGAAAAATGTTGGTGGAAGTTTTCAGATCACAAACTATTTTCTCCCCAAGTACAAGAACTGAGTTTCCAGCCAGAGATTCAGGCTTATTTCAGCCCACGTGGCCTCATGGATTAATTCAGAAACCGGCTTTAAAGGGTGAGGCGTTGGGGCACCATGGATTCGGCATTGCAGAGCTGCAAGGAGGCAGCCTTCATGGGAAGGGATCTTCCAGTCATTGGGCAGCAGCCATTTCAGGGGCCGGTCCTTTTAGCAAAACCCCACTCTTAAAAGAAGTACTGCATTGTACACCTAAGATAATCAAAACATAGAACAGATGTTCATCCTGTCCACTGCTCATTTTATTGCTTTTTAGTTTATGTCATGCCCAAATGAGCTTTTTATTAGAGAGTACTTAATTGTGTTTGGACTCAGATGTTCTCTGCCTCTGTTCCCTCTTTTCTTTGAATGTCTGCTTTTAGGAAATAATCTTTCCCTGAGACACATGGAAAGGGAGTGATTTGCAAAGCCTCAGCTAGTGTAGTTAAGAGCCAAGAGCAGCTGACCTGAAAAAGCAACAGTGAAAAATAGAGTCAATTGTTAAACATAAATTACTCCATAATTAAGTCCAACGGCCTCATAACAAAACTAGACCTTTCTCTCGTCCGTTACTTGGACAAAAATCGTACTGAGGGAGTTTACATGTGGCATATTCTGCCACTAAGAAGTTCATAACTCTGTGAAAGATAGTATCACAGCAAAAAAAAGGTTTATGTAAGCTTAGGTTCAAGCGCTGGTCTCAGGGAAGCGATGCGTTCAGGGTATGGCCGTGTGAGGTGCCTGAGCCAGCCTGTGAAAGGGATACTTCTGCTTCCCTCCTCACCACCCCAACCTCTCCCTGTCCCACTCCCTTTTCGTTGCAAAAAGTGCCCATTCACCTCAGTCCCTTCATCTGGGCACACCGTCAGTAACTAGAAGGCAGGCAGGCTGGACATTTCTTAGCAGCGCAACTGGCCAGACCTTCAGAGCTGGTGCAAAGCCTTCAAATTAGAAGGTCTGCACAGAGTTACAGCAGTTCAGGACCGCAGAGGTCCAAGAGCCAGATGAGCTACAGGCAAGTGTATATACTGCTAAATTTCACTTCGATTTCTGTGAGTTAACTTGGACTTTCCTTGAGTTTACCCAAGGAGTCACCTCCAGTCGCAGTGTAATGACAGCCAGCGTAGTCACGCTGCACAAGTTTTACAAGCTTTGGGAAGTAACTCCTCCTTATGCCTCAGGATATGAATGCACCCCTGATAAGAAGAAAGGGGCTGCTCGTAGTTATGTATTTTTTTTCCACTATGGAGCTCCGTGGACCTTTTTCTATCCACTCTGCTGCTGGCCACAGCCAAGGGACTAAGCAACCGCAGGTGTGACCAGTCTGCACCTTCTACACTCCCAGTATGATGGACAAGACATCAAACAATGCTAATACTACCTGCCCAGCATCAGAGCCTTGACTCGTAATACCCATGTTTTTTCATGTTGTAGAGAAGAAACCTAAAATCACTGCTAGAAAAATGGCAAAAGGAACATTTATGCTTGATAGTCCTTCCCGGTCAAAAAAAGTAAAAAAAATCGTTGCTGCAAATAGGACTGATTTCCATTCACTAGACCTGAGAAACAACAGAGGAATCCCACAAACAGCCAAGGGTGACCAAGAAGACAACGGGCTGGGTTTCTGTTTGGTTTTCTTCAGATTTTGAACAAAGGCAACAGAAACCAGGTTAAATTGCCTTGGCTCACGAACTGATTGTGGAGGACAGGCTCCTGAGAGGGAAATGCAAATATAAACCAAACCACCGTACTGCTCTGCCAGGGTCTCCTCTATGAGATGATAAGAGCTTTCAACTTCACTTCAATAGAGAAGGGACTGTAGCAGAAATTGTCTCCTACTGCTGACCAATTCAGCTTATATAAGATATGTTTAGTTCTATAACACTGTCTTTTCCTTGCTTTCTTGCTTCACTTTATGTGAGTGGGGCAATCACAGCAATAAAGTTACTGTCATCAGTGCAGTTTATTAGCCCTTAAAGTGTTAGGGAGCAGCAAGGCCAATCTGCCCCACGGCAGGACAGCCACGCTGGAGAAATGAGTGCCTGGTAGACACCGGCGTCTTCCACAGAGCCACCCCTCAGCCTGGATCACTGCAGGTGTCCGTGCAAGGCAGCGGTGGCATCTTTTGGATGTTGATCTCCAAGAAGAAAAAGCATTATTTCTGTTAAACTTCAAAAATTTGTGTTTTSTTGGTGCTTTGGTTGGCAGCGAATGGAATCGCACACCTCATCCGACAGTCTTCTTGCAGCACCAGCAGCACTGCCCGGCACAGGGCAGATGCTTAGCTTCTGGCATCCCCATTCACGGCTGGAGCTCAAGGGAAATGGGGCGGCTCTGCCGCTGCCCAAGACGTGCCAAGGCAGTCTCCACCTTTCCCCAGTACCAACTGGTTTCCTARTCATTTATAAGTCATCTGCCCCCCAGCAATCCTGAGCCGCAAATTGCCCAGTAAACCAGACCGCTTTCTGGAGAAAAAGACTGACGTCCTCTGAAGAGAGCTAGAGATTCAACAGGGTGGTTTCATAAGTCCCAAACAAGCTTGCAGATGAAAYCTGGTGAGATTTTACTGTAGGCAAGAGGAAGGTGGACACTGAACTTCTGTCAGATTGTATTTGAAGGTTTGTTCCAGGAATAGAGCTACACACATTTTTTATAACAATTATTACTRTTATTTTATCTTTAATCATATCCAGGCCCCTGAAATTTCTGTCTGCATTCTGACAGCTCAGTGTCTTTATTTAGCCTCCTACCAGTCCTGACCCAAACAGAAGACCTGTAATTGTCTGTGTTTCTATGAAATGAGGTTAAGTCACACAGGAAGGTCACACAAGAAATCTAGAGCAAAATAGGAAACATAACTGGATCTTGGTTCCTCTCTTGGCCATCAGAAAATCCAAACTGAAATTTGCAATCATCTCAGAAAATGGCCCAGATTCACAGTCCTTATGCATTATCTGTGCTTTCAAGCGTTCAGGAGAACCAGATGTTTTGCACCAGCCTCTGCTGTCAGTTACTATGGCACAAATCTGTGCTAACTTTCACCAGTTGCAAAATTACTCAATTAAATGTTCTTTGTATTTTCACTAAGATACTAATGGCCTTTGCACCTGCTTGCAGAATTTAGCTGAAAAATGTACCTTAAAACTAGTTAACAAGCTCCATAGTGGGAGAGAACTGCATCCACTTTAATAACATGCTGACACGTGGTTCCCAGAAGACCATGTGTTTTGGGGTGGAAAGACCCTTTGGAGGTCACCAAGTCCAACCTCCTCCTCCCCCTCCAAAGCAGGGCTGTTGGCCAACACTGATTCAGATCAACCTGAGCTACATCATTTATAGTTATTTTGCACACAGACCATTATTTTGCATCCCAGGGATGTAGAACAGCAGGCTTTTCATTGATTTCGCTGACTTTTTGTGTCTATCTGGTCTGGGGCAGGGAGGCAAATGTAAACCCTATTTAGTATGTGTGAAAGAGRTATATTGCGTGAGTTGTACATTGACTCTGAAGCCACCCGAGGACATACTATGAGACAAACTCAGGGCACTAATGAAGGTTGTGTAAATGTCRCCCCTGAAGTGTGCTGTGAGCCGAAGGCAGCGAGTGGAGAAATGCTGACTCCATAGCAGCTCACGTGGGCTTTAAAGTATGAGCGATGAATATGAGCATTTACGTTATGGAGGGAGCTCAGAGAGATCTCAGAAAAGAGGGCTGGAAAGGGGCACAAAGAAAAAGTATTTGTATAAATCTCTCTCCCAGATGGCTGTGTGGGGAGCGTCAGCTCTTAACTCGGTGCACTCTGAATTGCACCTCAGGAAAACACCTCGCAGCTTGAACAAGGTGGATGTGAGTAACCCACCCAGTGCATCCCCCTCTCTCCAGGAAGGATTGAGTGTCCTTGAAAGACGAAGGTACAAGCTGTCTGTGTGGTCTTTGCCTTTCACTCTGAGTATAAGCCTGCTTACAGCTCAGAGGGCAGCCCCTCCACACATCACCAGCTGACTAGAGATCCCGAGGTGTAAACAAACAGCGTATCGCCAACCCAGAACGGGCACTAGTAAAACAGAAAACACTGCTTTTATCTTGCGGGGCGGCATTTATTCTTCTTGATCTAATTATTTGTCATAAATGAAGTGAGCTAAAAAATTAGTTTTGTAATCCTTTATTGGTCCATAAAATTTACTTCAAGGTTTAGCAGAGCAGAAACAAATGCTAATGCTGCCGTCTCTCTTGCCATTGCAAAAGTGCAAAATACAGTTTGAAAAGAGAATAGCTAGGCCAAACTCTTTTGCCAACAAGACAAAACCTTGTGTTAGGGCTCAGAAAAGCTGAAAAAGTTTAAAATTGCTGGTTACTGTTCTCCCAGGCTGCTACCCAACTGAAAAATGTAGTTAGGACACCCGTGTCCATCTACGGTACCCAAAGTTAACAACTAAAAGGAAGACAGATGCAAAATAAGAGTTCAGCAAATGTACTCATTTCTAACACAAGAGTTGCCAAGTCCCTACCATAGTAAATTACCATCTGCCAGCTTCTTGTATGATTTGAAGGATAAGCTCAGCCTTTTCTAGATTCAATAAAAAGCTGAACTAAAATGTTCATTTCAGAGAAATGCAGATGAGGGAATTAATCCCCTAACTCCGCTCCTGCTGTGCAGTCTTATACATACAAAACCAAATGGTGCCATGTTTCAGGTGCTTTGAAGGGTGAGAATCTGCAGGAGAACATTAGAAAGATAAGAAAGAACAACGTATTCCTTAAAATGTTGAGCTGGTGTCACTTCAACATGAAACGGACGCCCTGATTCATTGCCCTCTGTCACAGATAAYGCCTAACGAGGGTTTCTCTCTGCTTCATTTCAGAACCACGACCGCACGTGCATCGCATGCAGAATCATCTACCGGTCGGACGAGCACCATCCTCCCATCTTACCCCCCAAGGCAGATCTGACTATAGGGCTACACGGAGAGTGGGTGAGCCAGCGCTGCGAGGTGCGACCGGAGGTCCTCTTCCTCACTCGGCACTTCATCTTCCATGACAACAACAACACCTGGGAAGGTCACTACTACCACTACTCCGACCCCATCTGCAAGCACCCCACCTTCACCATCTACGCCAAGGGCCGCTACAGCCGGGGGGTGCACTCGTCCAAAGTGATGGGTGGCACGGAGTTTGTGTTCAAAGGTAGAGTGGCTTGCTACACTGGGGGCGGAAGTGGTCACGTAGTTATGGACCAGAGCAGAGTTCGCTCATAATGATTTGGTTGCTGATGATTTCATTCTGTCATTTGCAGGAGTTAGTCATTTCTTGGGAAGTTCTCAGGCGCTGTGTGAATGCCCAGCCAAACTATACAGCTGCACGGTATTTCACACCACTGAAGTAATACTCATTTGAGGCAGAGATCTTTAAGTACACCACAAGAAAATAAGCTTTTGCATCACTAAGTCTTGGAGTCCAGTGGCCAGACTTCAAGCATCTAAGCGAAGTGTCTAAGATTAGATCTGTGTCCTAGGGCTCCTTCAGTAGAGAGAAAAAAGCACCTTCAAGAAGTCATTTCAGGTCATAAGTGGTATAAATCATTTTCTGTCAAAGACGTATGTAGCAGCATGTGTCTTTTCAACAGCTTCCAAGGGGCCCTAGAGCAAGTAAGGGTGTCCCTAAAGACAGCTCTGTTTAATCCCACCACAGTGAAGACTAGATGTATCTAACCAAAACCCCTCGAGTACTTTGGGAAGCAGTGCTCAGTGACGACGCCACCCGGGACCCTGCGGCTGAGAAGCCTTCCTGTGCGAACAGCCCTGTAGCACCCTGCTTAGAAAGAGCTCAGTGGCTTTAACCACTCACACAAACAAACATCTCCAAAACACGACGTCCCGCCATGGCGCCAGCCCCAGCAGAGCCTCTGGAAGCTCCAAGCACCCTGTGGGCTCTTCTCCTCCTTATTTCAGTTACCATCTGAGAAACATATAGCTTCTTGCATGGCTCCAATTTAAGAAAGCATCTAACTATAAGAAATAATTTACTAATCTGGGGTTTTCATAGGAGGCAGGAGATACCCTTGCCTGTCGGAGCTCTTGCTCTTTAGAGCTGCATGCAGCATGTCCCAGCTCAGCTCCTGGGGTGAAATCCAGTTTTTGCTTGAATTCCTGGTTTATGGTATGCCAACTTACCTTACAGATCGAGGTCACTAATTTGGTTTTGGTAAAACTTTTAGGTTCAATTTCTATAAATTACCTTTTACACCAGCTAGGGCAAATAATGTGAACTGTAGAGCCATTGAGTCGAATGTCTGTTTATAAAACCTCAGAATAAAACTCCCAACAAATCTTACTATAAAATGACCTGCAAGAGAATTTGGGATTTTGGTGCGTTGGGAGGCATGAGGGCGGGTCATTTGTGTCTGTTTTGGTCAGCATGGATCCATTCAGATCCCCTTTTCTTGATATACAGTGTCAAACGCACACGAGGAAAAATCTCTATTCAGCTTCCACAGGCTCATTCAGTTTGGCTTTTCCCAACTTCTTAAACTTGGCTGAAAAATAAAACTTTATGTGCCTTAAGCTCCTTTGAAATACAGGCAACTTGGAACTGCAGAAGCTGCAGCACTTCTACATTTGATACAGCAAGCTGCAGCCACTGTTTAGATATGAGAAAAAGCATCTCTCTGTAGTTCAGCAATACTTTATAGTTCATGCAAAAAAGGACAGGTAATATAGGAAGATAGCACAGCTGTGGTACTTTCCAAATTTTCCAATTGGAACTAATTATTCCATTAGCTTTACAGGGTAACAGATGTTAAAAAATGATGAAAAATACATTATAAACAGCCCTACTTAYGGATTAATACAGATGGTAATAAAACATGAGTAAAGTTTTATTGTTTCCTCTCTTACCTATCTCCTAATATAACCAACCAGGCTTTATCTGTAAAGGATTGTCTGGAATTTATGAAAAGCTCTGCTTCATCTCTGGCTGAGATATGTGGCCATCGAGTTTTCTTCTGCTGAGTTTGTGTGTGTGTGCGTTCTGTGCGAGAAGCAATTACGTCAAAGACGTAAAATGATGCAAATAGATTCGCTGGCCACACCTGCAATATGAAAAATTGATTTAAGAATGAACAGGGAGAGACAATTCTGATTTCACAGCTACACCCCAATCCGCACGTTGTCTTTGCTTTTGTTTTTGTCCCTCTGCTAACAGCTCCTCTCTTCCTCTCTCACAGTAAATCACATGAAGGTCACTCCCATGGATATATCCACAGCCTCTCTGCTCAACGTCTTCAACGGGAACGAGTGCGGAGCACARGGGTCCTGGCAAGTTGGGGTTCAGCAAGACGTCACCCACACGAACGGCTGCATCGCGCTCGGCATCCGCCTACCTCACACCGAGTACGAAATCTTCAAAATGGAGCAGGATGCCCGGGGCAGGTACTTGCTGTACAACGGCCAGAGACCGAGCGACGGGTCCAGCCCTGACCGACCGGAGAAGAGAGCCACTTCCTACCAGATGCCTTTAATTCAGTGCGCTTCCTCAGTACCCAGATCTGAAGAGTCACCAGAGGAGAATAAAATAAGGCTGTATAGCAGCAGGGCACCGGAAAAATATCCCAGCGCCCCAGCTCTTGCTTTGGTGTTGTTTATTTGTACTGTGTCATATTGGGACATTCTCAGCTAGAAGTGGAAAAAACTTATTTTTCATGACTACAAAGCCAGGATTCCACCGGACTGGGGGTTGTTTTTCTTCTGAAAGAAAGGGACATTTATTTTCTTGATGCACTTGAATGCCTGAGAACTGTTGTTCTTTTCCTTACTTCCCCCCTCCTCCTCGAATCCCGAACGGCACTCGTTTGATGTTTGTGCTTTGAACTTCATCCAGTCTGATCCCTGGCCTGACATGACTGCACAAAAGTAATTGCACTTTAGGACTGCAGACTTTTGGGGGGAGGGAGGGGGTCTCCTTTGATTTTTTTTTTTTTTTTTTTTAAACTGCTGGGGTGAACGTTATGATCCTGCTTCAGTCGTCTCTGCCACCTTACCATTGTGGTACTCTTCTCCCCAACGCCCGGTTTCTCATCAGAATTTAGCTCTGGGGAAGGGCTCGGTGTCGTGCCAGTACTGTGATAGCAGCTTCCCCCTCCAACTTCACAGCTCTGATGTAGATATGTATATAAGGAGGAAACCCACGAAGATTTRTCTTGTCATTATCTCACAGCTCGTAACACAAAAAGAAAGAGCAAATCAACAGCGTGCCGTTCAAATAGTGCTAAACGGTTGATACTTCTAATTAAAAAATATTCCAAGTAATTTAAGCTATTTTTACAATCATTAAGTTGTAAAAATAACCAGTGGTTTAATATTTTCTCGTTGAATTTCCTTAGCTGTGTAATTGCTTCGAGGCCTCCCTTTGTATCTAGCGAGTAGTTACAACCAAGCCCCCTTAAAGCCAGACAGAAGCAGCATTTTTCTGTCGGATGCACACCGTACAGGTAAGGTGCCGATACAAGGCTCCAGGGACGACTTCTGTTTTCATATTCCTGAGGCCTTACATGCTCCGTGTGCCGTATTTGTGCCTTGGGTTTTGTGTCAGCCGGGTGGGCAAAGTAGAGAAGCGAGTGGGGTCTAACGTGTTCTGCAACCCTGTTTAGCAGTGTAGTTTTAGTGATGCGACCTCATGTAGGAACAAGTAAAGGGTTTCAGCAGCAAGCACACCGTGGCCCCTAGTAGAGCAAGAAAGCAGCTGGAAACAGACCCACATCATCTGATGGAGGGAGACTGGCCCAGTCTTACCAGAAGGAGGAGCAAGAGTTGCACAAATGCAGCCACATCCTCCTTTCTTCTTGCTGGACTGTCCCAACACGTACCATGGTTTCACCAAGCTTAAATCGGCATTGGTTTGGGGAGACACTGCTGGGAAGGTGGACAGGCACAGCCCCTCAGAGCATTCTTCAACAAGAGCCTGCCCTGGAAACCCTCGGGTTTCCCCACGTGGCAAATACATCCTTGCGTGCGCTGATGTGAATCAGTGCAGACTCTGGAGGCGGTAGGGGAGATGTTTAAGGCCAGCAAGGAGGTACAAGTTCATAGATGAACCATGCTCCCCTGCTTTAATGGGGAGAGAGCTGAGGGCGCGGCTTAACCTTGCAGCATTTGGGCTGTGGCTTTTACTGATATACACATGCATTTTGGCTCGCAGGAGGAGCAGGAACCTGTGTAAGAAACTTAAGGAGTAAGGTCATAGCATTTATTCATCAGTATCAGCAGCTTCTAGCTGCCGAGTCCAGTACTATGGGAGAAAAAAGCCTTTAATATGTTATTTTCAGCATCATAGGAAAAGTATGTCTTGAATGAGGGTCTTTCAGCTTTACATAGGTGAGTCTCCATACTGTCTGCTATAGCAAAAGCATTACTTGAAAACATAGTGACAGCATGGACCTTGCTAGCAAAAACAGCAGGACAAAGCCATTCGAGCAGCAAATGGCTAAGCTCAGGCTCCCTACCTCCTCAAAGTCTGTGCCTTCTTGACAGTTTTTCCAAGCTGGTATCAGCCTTGGACGTGAATTTCCTCAGATTCACCTGGTTTTGAGACAGCAGGAGGAAGGGGAGAAGGAACAGTAGCATAGACTCACTACCAGGTCAGATCACATCTTTCATGTTTTTTCCTCAGACAGATGAAAAGTCACAGAAAACTCATTACGAGTCAGGAACGGAGCTCAGGATGGCTCAGTAGTCACCAGAGAAAGTGTTCATCCATCCATCTGATATCAGATCCTCCTTCAGCCTGCTGGAAGGAGCTGAAAGCCAACTCCCCATGATGAATCGAGCCCTACGAACAACAGCTGCTCTGATCAGCATTTCTTGATGGTTTTCTGCTCCACACAGTCAAACCTACTTGACRAGTCAGTTCTGGATCAGTTGCTGGTAGGGAGGCATCAGGAGCACAGTTTTAACTAGAGGGTCAAGAAGGAGACACGATGCCTCTGAAAGAGAAGCTAGGAACCAGGAAGGAGTTTGATTTTCTCTAGCTAGACTTTTGAGTTTTTTGTTCAGCAGATTTACACCAGCATATCTCCAACTCAGTTACTGAGCTATTAAGATAGTTAAACAAGTCCTTTCAAATACTAGCTTTGTTTCTGACTTCTGTTGGAGACACAATGGCATGACTGAATTGATGTTAGTCTTTATTTATGAGGATGGGTATGGTGTGATGTTCCTCAGGTCACATGAGACAAGCTTCTTCCACCACCATCGACCATTTCCATGTTAGGTGGTCTCATCTCTGAAAAAAATATCAATGGCTAGGAGTTGTCAGCCCCTTTTCCTTCTCTATGGAAGTGCCACACACAACTGGGTCCCAGCTGAAATCTGCAYATGCTTGTGATGCAGGATTGAAGGCGAGAGCAAAGGAACTGCTCCACAGCACAATGTTCTATATTCATCAGGGCAATGATCCTACAGTTTATTAGTGCTTCGTGGCTCCTCTGTAAATTGCTTAATGTCAGAAATATTACAACAGTTTCAAGAGAAAGACCTGTCTAGTTCTTACCTCTAAAAAGCACATTCATGTCTGAAGTGTGTTTTGAATCACAGACTTGCAAAGATCTAGGTTTTCCAAGGCTTACCGTTAAACTAAATGCAAACACAACACAATGTACAAATAGTACAAGAACTGCATGTTTTTTTCTGTCATCTAGAGATAGTTAAAAAGGAAGCACTTGAAAAAGACCTTCATAATGCATAGCCAGAAATCTGATTTGGGGCTCCTCTAGTTTATTTGTAGTGTTGACCAGAAACATAATTTTATGATCTGGGTTCTTGCATATGCTGCACCAGCTTCCCTCCTTGTGCCTATATATTTTTTCTTTATTTTTTCTACTAGTCAATAGAAGCCAAGTTGGACAAAGATATAAGCAAGTCTTCAGAGTGCACAGTTTATTTGTCAATCCATGTTCTCTGCAAGCCTTCTCCTAGGCTACAGGCACAGAACTAGGAGCTAAGCTTCCTTGATCTTTTGGTTTCATCACGCACTAAATTAACTGCTGCACAGCACCATATACGTTTGTGACACAATATAGTCCATTCATTTTATTTCTCCAACCTGACCTCGTGTGCTGGCAGCCCTGGCTGCTAAAGTTCAGCCACAAGTAGTTCAGCAGTGGAAGACCTACAAACTGAGTGATTTGTCCCATACTGAAATGCAGAAGCTTTAAAAAAAATGAAACAATTAATGTTGGTATCTTCAATAACTGCCAGTGTTGCCAGGACAGGTGAAAGTTTTTCCCTCCATAATATCCTACTCAAGGAGCCACYTGACAGAAGAAATAGTAACCTGAAGAAGTTCTTGGGCAAATTGTTTTAACAGGTTCTATTTAAGAAAAAGGACAAAAGGGATCAGAAAAATCAAAACAAGTGTTCTTGCTCTGTTTCTATACCGTTTACATATTGTGCCTGCTGCCCTGGGGTAGAATGTCATTTTTATGAACAGAAGTCCATATTTTAAGATATCATGTCTGTCTTGCTTGAGTTGGAGTGTGCTTGCTTAGAGTGCAGGATTAAAAAAAAAACTTTTTATTTTTGTAAAGTTATAGAAGATATTTTTCTTCTCAACTCTGTTCCAGATTAAACTGCCRGGGAAGTTTAAGCACTTGTTAAACTATTGATTGAAATAAAAAAGCCTAACTGAAAAATTAAGGATTTCTTTGCCTCCTATACATGTTAGTTTTCTRTTCTGTTGACTTTCTACCTGTAAAAAATGATGTCTCGGAAAGCAATAACCAAAAAACCCTCTGTTGAGTAACTTGTGCACAGAAAAGCCCATTTCTTACTACATACACAAGAAAACATTTTTGCTTGAGAATGCGTCACTAGAAACAGCTCTGATGGATACAGCTGGGATGATTTGGGTTTCACAGCACATCTTCAGGTTCTCTGAATAAAATGGGGGCTGGAAGTGCCCAGCGAGTAATGACGGCRTTGGCTTGCAAGGAGAGTATGGTTAGAGCAGCTGTGTCAGCACAAAGGGTGGTGCTTCAACAGAAACAAAATATTTTTCATAAACGAGCCGTAAGCAAACAAAACAGCGTTACTGCTCTGCTATTCCATCTCACTTGCTCTACGGGCTACAACCTGGAGGGGGAGCAGGGAGGGATTAGAAAGGACACTTTTCTTAAAGAGGAAGAAAAATCTGAAATTAACTGAGAACGGAAAGAAAGCCAGAGGATAACAAAAGCATCYTTCCTCAGTGCTGTGCAGTTTCACTCCTGTCTCACTTGCACAAAGAAAGAGGAGGTGAAATGCAGTCAGTGAGACTTCCACCACCACCATCAAAAGCTTTGGAGTTGACCAGTTTCTGAGTTTTCAGAAGTTATTTGGGAGATCCCTGAAAGATGAGCTCGATTTTCAGGAAGCATGCCTGAAATTACAAGGCACTCCGAATGCAGTAGCCACAGCCTGTGAAGAAGTGGCCTCCCTTCCACACAAAGCGGTGGGTATGGATGAATTCAGGCATAAACAGATTCTACGTGGCATAATTTACTCACTCCTGACACAACAGGGAAGGCTAAGTAATAAAAACCAGCACCACTCATTTCTGAATTTTATAGTTTCATTAATTTTCCATAATTTACCCTCTTACTACAAGTATTTGCCAAGAATTTTTTCCTTCTAGTCTTCTCCTCTTTAGTGCAATCACTGTTGATTTTTTTAATCACTATTTGCTGCCAGCAATAAATAATCATAAGGAAATGAAGAAACAAAATTTCCACTCCACTGCTGAATCAGGCAGAAACAAACATGGCTGTGAGGAGTCAAACCACAAGTACCCTCAAAAGCTAAGGAAACAGCACTCTTGGCCTGAGCAGTTATTTATGAGGCGCCTTCTCCCCACCCCTTCTTCTTCACAAGCCTGCTCCAGGGTATAGGACCAGTCCATGGGATGGATTCCAGCTATGGTGCTACCAAGCCCCAAGGACAGTAATTAATTCCTATGTGTCTTCCAGTAACGGGAACTGCCCGTGATTCCCGCCTCAAAGCAGGCAGACACGATTCCCAACATCCTTTTCCCATGGGAACTGCATCGGTCCTTCTCCGCTGCCATTTCCAAGGCAATCTATTGGAAAATGAGAAAGCAAGCTGTGCAGGGTATTGCTGTCTTCAAACAAAGAAATGAGAAAAGTTTGGGAAAAAAGTTTACGCTTGGAGTTGCTAGGAATTAGATCTCCTAGATTAACTCTGCTGAATTCTGCAATCCCACCCCCAGAAAAAGCCCGGGATCAGACCTACGTACCTTCATCCAGAGGACAGATGCTTGCTAGACAGACACGTGCGTTACGAATTTCTTTAAATAAATGCCCAACTACTGGATCACTTTTCTCTTAGCACCAAACAGTAGCCTGAAGACCCCCGAAGATAATCAAAACAATATATAGTCATCAGCTTTATTATGCCCTATAAGGCATCGCTGGAAACAACCGTATCTTTAAGCAAACACAATTAACGGTTTCATTGCCATAAACCCAAAACCCCAAGCGTTCTGCCACGAAGAYGAGCTACACATCCGAACCCTTCAGCAGGCCCCTGTGACCGCGGCCGGAGGCGCGAGCGCAGCGACCGGCGGCCCGGGCAGCACCGGGCGCCCGCGGCCCGGCCGGAGGCGGCGGCCGGAGCGGGCCGGGAGCGCCCAGGGCCGGGGAGACATTGCCACCTGGCGGCGGCAGCCCGCCCAAGCGGAACTCCCCGGCCCGCCCTCCCCCAAAAAACAAGTCACACGGTTAGGGGAGACCAACGCCAGCCAAGCGGTAAGGTTCAGTCCCCTTTACCGAGGACAATGAGCGGCAGCAGCAGAGCTCAAGTTAAACAGAGGCTAGGCATGCTTTCCCTTGGTCTGATGAGAGCAATTAACTTCGACCACTTGAGAGGGTAGGGTAGTGACTATGGGGCAGAGGAGTGCCAGCAAGGTAAGAGGGTGACACCATCACCTCTCACGAAAGACAGAAAGGATCATCAGAGCCTGGGTAACTAGGCAAATTATCAGGAAACAYGAATTGGTCCTGAAGCCAGTTTCTCTACTGAGCCCATGGTTTTAGCATACAGAAAATAAAACATATACACATCTTTTAAAGATATTTTACAAGTTTGCGCTGAGGATCAGACTAACACTACAATTTCATTCCACGTGATGCTCTCTCCTTACCAGAGGAGCACACCATCCATGGGAGCGGTAGCGATAAAAGGATTTACAGGAACTACACTCGAAAGCGTAGCTTCAGATTTCTTCCAAGAGTTAAGAAGCGCCAAAATGAAGCTTTGCCACTGCAGCCCCTTCCACGTGCCCAGTGCCATACGATCAGGGCAAAACTTTTTGAACCTATAGAATATGCACTAAAGGAATCTCTTCTCCACACTCCGTAAGGGATACTGGGGAAATGATTGCATGGTCTAAGCTGTACCAACCATTTCTGCAGGTTTTGTTTTAAATTAATACTAGAAGGAAAATACGATTACTGAACTGTAAAATTTGCATTGCTTCAAAATACCCCCATCTGTCCAAAAATGTGTATATAAATGGTAACTGGAAAACATAATGATATATATATACAGCTCATATGTAAGTACTTTATTCATGGAATTACCAAGATTTTTAATGAGTAGTGTCACACATTCACTAAAACTGTTCTAGGAGCTACATAAACTCTCAAATACACGATATATGCTAAAAAATACTACTACATTTTGACAGACAGTCTAATTTTAAATCTCAGACTATTATTGGCTCACCCTATCATAAGAGCAAGTGCTTTAGCTTCCACGATTCCCATCAGGACTAGTGGATAACTAGCGATGTATAGCTACACAAAAGGGAGCATACAGGACTTAGAGGCCATCAGGCATGAGACTGGGAAGGATTTCCTATAAAAATAGTTTAATTTCTTTAAATCTAAAAATGCTTTCGCATTGACAGCTGAGATCTTTGCACTTCACGAAAGCAGAAGCAAATGCTTCTGGATGTTGGAAATTCACCTTGTGTCAGCATCCTCCTGCTTAAGCYTCGGCTTTCTCTTTGAAGGTGTCAAATTAATATTTGCAGAGGCTCAGAGTGCATTTGGGAGAGGGTTTTGGACAAGACGGCTCCCATTTGGCAAGAATGAAGGAAGGGTTTCTGCACCCAGTCGCTCTGAAAATCAGCAATTTTAAAGTAGCTCAAAAATTAGCAACAGTTAAATGAGGAAAATGGATCAGTAGAGGCAACTGAAGCAGTTACAAACACATGATACAATGTAAAGTCCTATAGTAACCCAGTCTGCTGTAACCACCAGTTTGCATACCGGCACCCCAGAAAGATTTCTGTTCACAGAACAGACGTAAATATGAATGCAGACACACACAACAGTTTTGCATAACCCTATTATTATGCCTGCCCACAAGGGAATTAATGTTTGTGTGGCTCACCTAATGAGCCGCGCTGCACGCACAGAGCATGCACAGGAGGACCCGGGTCACGCGTTGCTCTTTCCCCACCGCACTCTCAGAGCAGTAGCCAAGGAGATCAGGAGGCCCCTGTCCATATGCTGCTGGTTATGTTGCTGAAAATGTTTACTTTTGATTAGCTGCTTCATTTCTACGCCTCTAGTTCCACAAGTGCAACTTCTACACAGCTCTAGAAGTGGATTCATAAAACCACAGCTTATTTTTTTAAATTACTGGTCTAAGCTTCAAGGTCAGTTACAGGTCCTCTGAAGATCAGATTCCTTCTCCCACCCATTTGCAATCGTTAAATCATTAGTATTACTGAAGTGTCTGAGCAGAGCAGGTTGGAGCAGTGAGGATGCATACATGCAGGGTTATACTTTCTTCCAACTTTTAGCATTTCTCACCCCATTATTTAGCATTTTCTTGCATCACCTCCTTCCTGCCCCCAGGTAAATCATGCTCCTGTCCCACCCCACAGCCCCTCCACGAGCTCACTCCGGTGACAGCTCGTGTTTTCCCCCGCCATGCCTGCTAACCTGCTCCCTTGTAACACACTCGTCTCTCACCCACATTGCTGGCAAGTGCTGGGCTACCACGGGCAGCTGCCAGGGTGTTTGATCTATGCCCATGCCGACAGCTTGGCAAGCACGCCAGCACTAACTGGTCAAACAGCAGCAAGCAGGACAGGTATCTTTCCAGCTCACTGAGCAGGCCTGCCCTGGATGGGAGCGCCAATTTAAATGTCTTTCATCTCAGCTCTAATTTTCCTGTAATTGGAGGTGGTTGGTATCTGTGAAACATCAACCTCTCTATCAAACGTGGCTTGAATTAGATTTCAAATTCACACAGGGAGAAGCACAAAGATGCTTGTCTCTTTAAGAAGTTACGTTTTTCCACAAATTAGCTGACCTTCCTTTGCCATTGTAATCTGGTTCCTGTGGAGGCAGGATGAAGAGATAATTTCACCTAATCAGGAAAGCAATCAGTTCTGATTTTCTTGAAGCTGGGACGTGAAATGAGAGGCCCAAGGGCTAAAGTATTTCAAGGTATTATGCAAGAAAGTGAAGTCTGAAAGCAGTGCCACRAAGTTGAAGGCTGCACTGGAAATCCGAGGTCAGACAATGCTGGGCATGAATACAATGAAAATCCTTCTCCTGGCATTCTCCTGTTTATGAGACAGGTCACCGTGTTTGAGGCTTTACACYCTGAGGTTGTAGAGAAAGCCCTGTTCCTGGAGAAGGCCACAGCAGTTTCCAGCATATGTCTGGGGAAAAGGCAGCACGTACAGAGCTTTCTAACAGCCCAGCTGTCCTGGGAAGACACAGCCATCAACAAAGCCACTCCTGAAGCAGTTCATCTCGCTCTTCTCATAGAATCATTTAGGTTGGTTGGAAAAGACCCTTAAGATCATCGAGTCCAACCATTAACCTAACACTGCCAAGTCCACCAAACCATGTCCCTAAGTGCACCACTAAACCATGTCCCTAAGTGCCACGACCACCTCTTCCTACCATACTCCCTTTTTCTTCACTTGACACCAACTCCCCGGTTCCCATGTGAGATGTGGGACAGGTGTCTCATATTTATCATTTCAAAACTTTAAACTAACCTGAGGTGATTAAGGCAATCAAGGAAAATTAGCCAACGCATGAGCTTCCACCTTCTATGAACCACTCCATTATCAAAGCTGCACTCTTTAGTACCTCTGATTACAGCTCCAGAGGGCTGTCTCTCTCTTTGACCCAGGGTTCAAGTTTTGTTTTCAGTGGGCTTTCCTCCTAAGCCTTTCCAAAACATGGTTCTATAAACTAGACTGTCCTACATAATGATTTAAAGCAATGCCTCTCAACCATTAAGAAACAGAGCACAATCTTTATAATTAAGATAATTACTAGATTCTCATTATTAATATTCCTCAAACCAGCCCTCATACCAGTGCAGAGGTGTACTGCAGTCTGAAAAGCAGTAATAACAGCAAAGCATTTACTAATTTTGAGTGAAAATGCATCAGTGGATTTAGCCTCTTTAAGAGTCTACTATTGCTGGAGCACCTTTGCTTGCAGGAGTCAAACATGTTTAGGTTTTAAAAAAGAAGTCCTTGGCGCTTCTGAAGAAGTGCCTCCAAAAATCAGACTGCAGCTGTCTGTATCATCTGTATTTGGACTATCAAAGTAGCAATGGAAAAATATTTTGCCGCTCCCATGGGTATAGCAATATATACCACCACTAACACGGTAGTTGTACAGATTCAGGACTCTTTGTTTTCTTTTACTTGAAAAGTACAAACAGCACTGGCTCCACAAAAACTTTTTTGCTACACAGACACACTTTTATGTTTTAAGACTACAAACACAACATGCCCAAATGTTTAGCATCTTTTTCCCCCCCTACTGTCTTTAGCAGAGGTCAGGCATTGTAATGTCAGTGAGCACAATCCACTGCTAAACACCTCTCTAACAGCCACATTTTCTGCCTGTTTAACACGGCTTCAGGAACAGACAAGGCAACAGCTGTCTTTCGGAAGGTGCTTTAAAAGCCTATGAAAAATTTCCAGGCAACGTGAAGCAGCATTTTGGAAACCCAACAAAAAAAAGACTTGAACAAGGCTAAAGGAAGGCTTGATGAGAAACGGGATGGAGTGTGTGCTAGAGAACAGGGGCTGTGCCTAAACCATCCCTTCCCAATCATTTTTCCCAACACTTGTGCCTCAGTTTCCCCATCTCTAAAGCCAGGATAAGCCATCCTTACAAGGCAGACTGAGACACTCACAAAGATTGCTATTTAATTACTACCCACTCTGAGAACAGCCTAGACACTGATCACCAGTGACAATCTCTCTGAATTCACCTATGCACRTGAACCTGCACCAGCATTAGTAGAAAGATAAACTTTCAAGAACATCCTGAAATAATTATTCCCAGACTGTGGCAATTTTTTTTTTTTTTCCCCAGAACTTGGATAAGCAGACTAACTTAAAAAAAAAACATCTCACAATGCTTTTTTCTTATAGACAAGTTTAAAAGGTAAGAATTCATAACTGTTTCAGTCACCTTTCAATTAATTTTTCATTTATTTCAAATGTCCGAGCTCAGACTGCTTAGCTGTAATAATAGCTGTCTCACGCCTCTGTGCCTGGATACCGTAACACCCTTTAAATCTTTTCTAAAGAAGAGGCAGGGGAAGAGCAGCATTCCACCACTGCCAGCAACAGAAGTAGCTACTGTATAAACAGGGATTCAATACCCTGCTGGCAGTGTTATCAACATTACATAAACTGGTACCAAGCTTTAAATAAAATGGCACTTTAACATGGTGGGAGATGCTTATACCACAATTTAGTTAAAACAAAATCATCTTTCATCCCCTACAAATTATATTTCATCCAAATCAGTTCCTAGATCCAATTCACCACGCAAACACATAAACCCTTGTCCCAGGAAAAGAGGAAGAGGCACTGACCTTACATCTAGCAGTAATGAGAAAGCCAGATAAAAGAATCAGTTGTTTTGCTTTTGCATAAGACCTCATTTCTACATAGCTATTTCACCTAGAGGGCAAATAAATAAAGGCGACTGACACCATCACTACCTCTGCTTATGCAGCCCTATCAGAATCAGGAATTTTTCTTAAAACATACGCAACCTGCATTCAAAAAGAAAAACACAACAGACCAACTTCAATCATATACTTGGTTACGCTATTCGAGTGCCCCTGGAAAAGAAGTTCAGACAGGAAATAAAGAAATCGGTCTCATTCAATCGTCATTAGTTCCAGTCCTTCCTACAGGAGCTTGTGAAAACTGACTCCTGTATTTAGCCTCCCCTCTTGTCCAAGATTGAAGTGTGCCACCAGACTAAAGCTGCCACAGAAGCTCAAGATCAGCGACAGAGCCTCCCAGGCAGCAGCGGTCAGTGCTACACACGGATGTGCCTTCCAGAACACACCCCGCAGAGCCGTTCAACAGGAACCAGTGTAGAAAGCAAAGCAGTGAACTGTTATGTTCACAGCAACGTGGCTAAAAAGACGAGCTACAGAATTTCATCCCACCTGTAAACATGAACAGCAGGGCATTTCAATATTACAGTAAATGTTTATTAGGGTTGCTCCGTAACTGTGTAGCTCTCATTCCATCTTTTGCCACAGACTGAAACAAGTRTTTGCCCTGGCAAGTCAGTTCAAGCATAAATACCTAGCGACTCCAAACAGGAAAAAGAAAACTCTTTGTCACGACGACTATTATAAATCTGACAAACCATCAGCATCCTCAGTGTTGCCTGGATTCAGGCACCTGCTCTTCACTCCGACACTGAATCTTCATCCACGCCAGCTTCATGCTATTTACTAACAGTACCTAGAAGCAGGGCAGTTACACCACCTGCGAGGTGGACTAGATACATCTATTCCCTATCGGCAGTCTACAGAATGTACATAGTCAGGGAGAAGTTCCAAAATAAAAAGGACACTGCTACATTTTTAATGGTTTATTAACACTTCAACTTTTAATATCTTTGAAGAAGGCCTGAAAGGTAAGTTTTGCTTATTGACTTTGTCTTTTCCCCTTTGGCAAAATGTCACCTTCCACATCCTCCCTCCACCCTCTCTCCTCCCAAGAGGATAATGAAGTTTCAAGCTAGTGTTTGGTTGTTTCTTGTATGTAAATTGGCTTCAATCATAGCAGCAGAAACATGCAAGCCTGGGCAACAGTGTTTGTCAACAGCTGTTAGAGAATGAGAAGTAGTGCACAAATAACTTGTGCATTGATACAAATAACTTTTTCTTAAATTAAATTCATATACTTTTTTTTTTTTTAAGTGGCTTAAATTTGGTGCCCAGAATTACTACAGAAGCTGTATCTTCTATTTAACTAGGCTTTTTTTTTTTCCCCCAAACCGTCATACTATCCTTTTTTAAAGTGCTATATTCATAAAAACTTTAAAATACTACTTTGATACTGTATACTTGTTCCATCTTGCTCTTGAGAAATCAAAGAGCAACCTGCAATGCATATTTAACTGAAATTATGCATTTAGCCTCACATGACTTTATGGGCATCATTGCCTGATCATATCACTAAGAGCAGCGGAGAGACTGTATTTCCCCGTGCTTACATACACAAGTAAGCAGGCAGACAAAGCAAGAAGTTCTAACCATTTCAGGAACAAAGACAAACAATTTAATCCATATTACATAATTCACTGAATACAGTTGATCTCATCCAAAGTGACTCCTGAGAGCAAAATAGTTTTAGCATTACATTTTATATACAGCTATGAAGGGATTACTGGAAACCAAGACAGTCTCCTTATACCATTAGTAAGTACACTGGTTACRAGACCGCTGCACACTTTCACTTTGAAGACATTACTTAAACCATGACCAAGTTTTACCACCACCTGTTTGTTATTTATGAAAAAAGTTATTTCAATCCGATTTTATCATTATTTTTACCTTATTTCTGCTGCCAGACATCAAAACCCAAGTCAGCTGCATTAAGCAATGACTCCTTTTTCTGCTCTGAAGTCCTGAAAGTGCTAGCTACCCTTGAAAACCTCTGTACACTATGCTGTAAACATTTTAAGATCTTCCAGAGGATTTTTTTTYCCCCCCCCTTTCAATGCAGGAATGACTGCTCTGTCTGAAGCAAACTACATCCCGCACACGATTGCTTTCTTTATTTTCCACGTAATCAGTTTGGAACAGGCTACGAAAGTTTGATGCGGCAATGTTCTGTTAGAGAAAAAAAATTGGGAGAATTACACCATTCTGAACCAGCGGAACCAAAATAATCAAGACCTTAACATAGTTTTTCCAGTCACTGGGATGGAAGGAGACTTGAACGCAGACACTGGAACAAGTAATTAGAAACATCTGTGCTTGCATGCTTAAGTGAAAAGATAAGCAGTATTTGCATTTTCTTCATCATCTTCCTTGCACATATGCAAGATTTTATAAAAACGTTTATCACAGAGAGCAATGACAGAACATGATGTAATTATAGTTTTCTTTTTTAAAAAAAAGCACTAGAAATCAAAGGCAACCAAGATAACGTACATCTTCTCCAGAACATTTTTCTCAGCTACATAAGAGGTGTGCATATACCAAGGTCTAACACACTTAGCTGCACCACATCAAGTCAAGCTGTCCAAGAGCATGTCCAAGAGCATACACAATTTTGCTTACAGGAGTATATCCCTTCCACAATTTTTCAGTCTACAATTCCCTGTATTGGATTATGCTTAGTCAGAAGTACAGATAATATTTTGTTCCAATACTACTGTTTGTTTTTATGACATATTCAGAGATGAGGCAAGACATAAGATTAAGTGCAGGGAAGCATTTCAGACCCCCAAAAAATGCATTCTTTAAAACTTAGCTATACACGGTTAACACAGGTAGATCTGCCAAGAGTTGCATAAAAATGATTTTCATTTTCAAAAGGTGACCAACTGAGGCTCACTCAGCAAATATCAACTCTTCTGCATCATGGAATTCACTATGGGTGTCTGAATCATTCAAATTACAATTTTGAACATCTGCTAGAACAGAATTACAAACAGAGTAAGTTAGTATATGTGAATTAAGTACCCTTATGAAATCAAAGAATAATGTTGACTCCTGGAAGACACCCAGAAGATCCAAAGATGGAACAGAAGGTTGATTATTACACTCCCGCACAATCCAAGCAAATTGTTAATATATTGAAAACATTCACGTCTGGTATTTGTACCTGCTGGATATCCAAATTATTCTGCCCCAAAACAAGTTTGATAACCATCCTCTCTGTAGCTGAAAGCAGCCAGAAAACAGTTCATTTTTTTAAACAAATGGAATGGAAACTCCCCCCCCCACCCCCCAGCTTCAATTACAACAGTCTAAGCCAGAGACTTAAGCAAATAAACTTCAAAATAGCCATTTGTTACAAGTAGCAAATTACCATGAACAATGAACTTGTTAGGAATCCCTTCTAAAAGTACGACACACACAAACAGGCTACCCAGCAGAAAAATCTGTTAACAATTTTATTTCTTTTGTAATGTTAAATATTATGGGACAGGATTGTAAGGATGAAGAACTCTCAATAATGCCTCACAAGGGATAAGAAAGAAATTCTGCCATGATATTAGCAAAGTAAGGTAAGGAGAAAATTTACACAGTAAGAGGCACCATTTCCCCCAGAATACCTCTTGTCATATTCCTGAATGAGTGGGATTAGCAATCTAATAAATCATTTTTCAAGAGGTAACAGCAACAGATAAAATTTTAAAGGATTATTAAAATAACATTTACAAGACTCTGAACAATTTTTGAATTCTTATTAAAACCACAGAAAGAAAGAACAATTCTTTATTTATGAATTTTCATAAAGGACTGACTGTGCAACTGACACCTGCTATTGATGACTTAATGTACAATTTTGTCCAGTAGCCGAACAGTTTGTCTTTTCAGACTGTGTTTTCTAACCGTGCGAGATCATTAAAGGCAAAGCCTGTTATGATGCTGTACACAAAAATGGCCACTTGGGCCATACTACCAATGAAGTGGTAGGTAAACAAATCTTTTTCTGGACAAGGAAAAAAAAAAAAAAAAAAAAAAAAAAAAAAAAAAAAAAGGAAGCTGCATTTTGCATGCTTCTCTCACTCATTCTTTCTACAAGATGAACTTCCCTAGAAAGAATCCAATGAAAATGGCTGCAATTACAACAAGAAGTGAAGGAAGAGAATTAGAGCCATTATCTCTGAGGGCCAAAGCTGTGGGCGATCCAGATTTATCCGAGTGCGCTACCTTTCTGAGCCTCAAGCCTTCATCCTGAGGGGGCAAAAAAAAAACCACAGATAGAAAAAAATTTATGAACACGTCTTCTTTACAATCGTAAAAACTGAACTCAAAGGCCAAATTTACTGGTGAACATTCAAGTAAAGTTAAAAAAAACCCCAAACATTACACCACACCAAAATCCAAAATATGAACATAGCAAACCATAATGTTTCAAATAAGGGACAGGTAATCCACTAGTCTCTCTCCATGCTCTGGTTAAGAAAGATTCTGAAATTCTTGCTAGGCACAACAAAGAATCCTGCTTTTACTTACTATGCGTCAGAATTAAATAGCAGTAATTCCTTATTGTTAAGGAGAAAAATCTGCTATGTGTAGTGTTTCTCCAAATGTTCCAATGTCATCAGACTTACAGGTGTGGAGACATCATTATTTCATGGTTCTTTAAAAGGCTACCATGGCCAATGAAACTGTCAGATTTTGCCAGAGTTTGTCAGCAAATATATAGAAAAGTCACATAAAGTCATGTATTGACTAGTTACAGGTTACTGAAATGGCATCTTTACATAAAGGTATTGGAAAGTAGTGTTTACTTACCTCCTCTGGCCAAACAATTGTTCTTGTTCACTAGCAATTTGTGATACAGAATGTTACCACTTTGGATCTCATTTACTCATTCTTAATGAATAATAATGCACTTTTATTAAAAGCTACTAATTCGGTATCTCTGATTTAGACTTAAAGTAACTAAGACCACCTTAAACAGGACCATTTCATTGAAGAAGAAAATTATCTAGCTTTAGTGTCTCATGCATGACAATCACAAAGTCTCAATCACTGAGAAGTTCAAAATATACAGGACACTAAAATTGTATTACAAATCAATCTTGACGTTCTAACACTTGCATCTACTTTCTGGAATACACATCTATTGGCCTAATTACAAACCAGACCTTTCAATCAAGAAGAGTGAAGCCACTTCAATATAAACATGGAAGCAGAACTTACTCTCAGGTGCCGATTTTCATCCGTCAGCTTCATAATCTCTGCTTGAAGTCTTTTGCACTCCTCCACTAGCTTCCTTGTTTCAGTATCATTAAGTGAAACGCTATGTGGTTTTGGCATCGGTCCATCCTGCTTAGATGTATTCAGTACTGGGGCGGGTTTGCTTGCATCTATATCATTCTACAAATATTAAGAATGACTTGAGAATTTTACTTACCCAGAGAAAAATCATCCACAGCTTAAAATTGAAACAATCCAGCTACTAATATAGTTCAATGAAGTTTATATTTACAGTAATCTGAACAAAGTCTTCTGTTATCAGTTCAATTCTGATTAGCTCAAATATTAAAAAGCAAGAGAAGATTGCACTGTTTACATTTGGTACTACATGCTACTGAGACAAAAATTAATACTTCAGCTGCTTAACACTGACCCAGCAGGCATGCAAAAGATGGCATAAAATACACCAAATAGCATTTGAACTTGAGGGAAAAAACAAAAGGAAGAAAGTAATCCTGCAACAGTAAGAAACAAAACAAAGTAAAAAGAAAACAGGTTGTGTCACAAACTAATATGAAGTATGTATGGCACAAATATTTTGCACTTATACCACCTCTTACCGAAGGAAAATAAAGTATTGCACAAACATGGAATTTAAGTCTCACAGCATCTCTGAAATACACATTACTAATTTCGAATACAAGTGAAAAGTCACATAAAAAGCTGTGAAAAAGCCAAAAATAAAATTAAAAATCTAGTTCCCACAGCTCTGCTCAAAATATACAATGATCTTCAGTAGATATTAATAATACAACCGATTCATCTGTATAGCCCAGGTTACCATTTGTAAAAACACAGCATTCATATGGCAATACACTCAGAAACAGCTCATATTCAGATTCAGCTTCTGTATTCCTACTTGCTTGGCTACACAGCTATGTCATTTAGACCACCACCATACTGCATCTTTCATAACCAAAGCAGTCCAAGGTAAGTACTAAATGTAACAGAAAACCTATTAAAAGGTAAACATATCTATGTAATAACAAAGCAACTAAAAAAAGATGCAAGAATTTCTTTAGTTCCTATGCAAGTAGCGGTTATTTGGTCTACAGCACCTACTTGCATTTTACATTGTTTGCAATGCAGCCATAGGTAGCCTAAGAGCCAGATCCTGCTACTCCACACAGGTACTCCTAACTGGATTTAAAAAGACCAACATATTTATATCATGAGTAAGCAGATCRGGATCTGTTGCTTTTTTAATTGGTTTGCTAGCTGAACTGAATTCCTTTAGTAGCACTGAAACTTCACTAGAGACCTAAGACTTATCTCCCTGGAACAAACCTCCTTCTGCTGTTTGACCTCACTGACTGGTTTCTTCATGTCAATGTTCTGGCTATGACCGGTAGGCATCTGAAGAAAGTTGTTGCTGACTGGAGTGAAATACTTGTGTCCTGGTGTAGGCATATCCTGAGGTGGCAGGTGAGGCTTACCCTCAGGACTTGGCAGATTTCTCATTGCCAGGTTTAAGGGATTGACTAAATCAACTGCTACAGCACAGTTTTGCAACCCTACGTTGCTACTCAGAAAAATACAAATATTATGTACAGTCAATATTATGATGATATCACATTAAAGAAAGTACAAAAGGAGRTAGTTTTGTATAATCCACTACATTTCCCTCACTACATTATACATTTTATAAAACTTAAAACAAGTATAATTTTTCTAATATGGAAGATGTAATTTAATAGGAAGGTAAAAGACACAGAAAGTAAACAACTAAGTGCCTTGATAATAAATGCTTAACCTTTACAGTTTTAGCATTTAACACACACTGAGGCAGCTTACACCTGAATAAAAGGCTGCATCTCATAAATTACCCTTTACCAAAAACAAAAACCAACCCAAAAAAACACCAAAAACATTATACTGACATGGCGTCTGAAAAATATCTTTACATTACACTACAAAAACTGTAATAAAAGAATGGTTGCAAAGACAGCTGCTGGCCAGCTAGCAGCCTTCGCTGAGACCCTTTATGCATGTAAATAATGAGATGGTTTTTACATGCATGGATTCATGCTACTTTCCCCCAACATGCCTTACAAACTACTGTAAAAACTGGACAGTACTAAAAAGAAGAGTCAAGGCCATAAAGTGAGTAAGGTTGTTTACAGAAATCCTACTTTAGCGCTCCAATTCACAATGCTAAAAGCAGCACCAAAAAAAAAAACCCAACCCCCCAAAAAAACAAACAATCCAGAATATACAGTATTAAGACTCCATAAATCAGAATTTCAAGTATGAGGGTAAAAAAAATGTTAATGCGTAAGAATTTAGTCATATTCTGCAAAACTTCTAGGTAACTGGTAGTTAACTATTATTCCAAACATCAGGCAACACAGAATAGACTTCTTCAGTCTATATACAATGAAACTGTCATCTCCTACACAATTAGAATAGATTTTGTCTGAAGGCAAGAGCATGAAATAAGTAATGGGATTTTTTTTTGTCTGATATCTGTCTTTACCACTACCTTAAAAAAATGCATTTAGGATTCCCAAAGCATGCATTAATTTCTAATCAGTACTTCCTGTCCTAATTCAGCTAAATTAGAAACAGAATTTCTAAAACCGAAAAGCATTTAATACTTTAAAAAGCAAATGATGCAATTCACTTTTCACTGTATGCAGTATTGAAGATTCCTTTTTTTTTTTTTTTTTTTTYTTCTAATCTGGCAGCAATAAAATGCTAAAGCAAATCAATACTAAAAATAATGGAAGGATAATAATTTTTGGCACTAGTATCCATTGCTGGAGGTTTTTAAGATACAGTTGGACAGGGTGCTCCCTTTCCGAAGAAAGGTTGGACCAGATGGTATTTCAAGGTCCCTTTCAACCTGGGCTGTTCTATGATTCTATGAATCCTTGAAAAGTTATATACTGAACACCCCTCCTGTCTAATTTAGTACAAATTCCTACAATCCATTTAATCAACAAATCAAATAGGTTTGAAAAAAATTCAAAACAAATTTCCGTGAGATCCTACCAGTCAGTGCATGACAGTTTCTTACTCTTTTCTTACTTACCAGTTTATCATTCTCATTGGGCATTTCAAACACACATCTCAATTTGGAGTCCATTAACTCATCAGGTTTTGCTTCTTTCCACTAAGACAACAATTAATATAGTTACTTAACATGCCAGACTCATGCAAACATCTGAACAGTTCATAAGCTTGCTCTTAGCACTTGCCTCCTATATAGCTGAATACTGTCCTTACCCTAGCTGCAATTTTCAGACTTGCTTCTGAACAATGTTTTTCTGTTCATTTTGACTACTGCAAAGTAATGAAAGCTAGAAATGGTTAATTAAGTCCGGAAATGCAAATGAGTAAATTGAATGCAAGGATGGATCCAGAGGTTTGTAGGGGATAGTGAGGGGACAATACAGTGGTTCCTTTAACACACAATGAGGAACAAGTACCATCTGAGTCAGTTTAAGAACAAAGTTCTAGCCCTATCACTCGTTGGTAAACGCACTCCTTATGTCCCATCTTGGAAGCACCAATTTTAAACAAAAGATTGAAAGACACCTTTTAGTGACTCTATATTTAGTTCCAGAGTACACTTCTTTAGTTCTTCATATTTCAGATTTTTAACCACTTCCTCCTTTTACTGCATAATACATTACAATTTGGGCCTAGAGAATTTTTCAAAGCTGTTTATAAAAAACATTTTAAATTCTAATGGTTATCAACATATTTAAATAATTGTGAAATATGCTGCAATCTCTCTGCTCAACTGACAATTAACTTTCAAAGCATACACTTTCAGGTAGTTGCCTTAACTCTTTAGGCTCAGAGACTGAGCTGAAGTCCAACAATAGGTCCTCTGAAGTTACCTTAGAATTGCAGGTCTTACAGACTAGAATATCCAGGCTTTTCATAACATCCTTCCTTTTTTTTTTCTTTTTTTTTCAGTGGCATTAGTTGTACAGTAACGTATAACTACAATTACCTATTTTCTGCAAGATCTGTTTCTCAGTATTCTATACTTGAACACACTGAGAAAGCAGTTATTTGAAAGGTATTTCTAAAGTGGATTTTTATATCCTTACCAAATAGTTATGCTTCACGTACCACATATAACCAAGAGCTATCAGAGCACATTAAGAAAAAGTAAAACAGACCAATGAGGAAGAGAGATGTTTACTTTCTAGCTACATGTCTCAAAAGTTTAACAAAATCTAAAAGGATTTCCACTGTTTCCAGTGAAGAGTGATGCCACAGTAGTCTTTGCCTTCATAGAAGGGGACAGACCCTAAACCTGCAAAGGTCTAGTGGATTTCAGTGATTTATAAAACTTCATCTTTATCCTTTGTTTCCCCTCTCCTCCTCTGCCTTGAGTGAACACTGAACATACCTGTGTAAACTCAGGCATTCCTTAAAACAGTCTCTAGAGACAGGAGCCTGTGCATCATTCCCCTCCACCTTAATATACATGCTCATGGGAGTCCACACACACCCTAAAGGGCATGTTCTGACAACTGAAGGCTTCCTTCCCATTGCTGCTAGCTTGTAACATCAGAAACAGGTGTCCTTACTTCTGAACTAACAAGCACAAGCCTAAATACCTTCTTTCTGGATCTTTCATCAGACCAATCCTGCCTAAAAACTAAATCTACAACATGTTTTATTAAAACAGAAAATAAATCTATCATTTGTGCTGTGTTTAGCCACTTGGTATCTTGTAGAGAGACATATCTTAGTCTTCCAAATGTTTTAATTCAATATAATTCCATTCAACATTTCACTTAAACACTTTTCAGACCAAATGCACCCACTTCATACAGCTTCAGGCTGCTTGTTTAAATATACTCTTGATTCCTTCAAATACCATTTGTTTATCCCCTTCAGATTAACTGCATATAAGATATAACATGCCCATATTTTAACACTGAACTGACCTTACCTTAGATTCACCACTATTTCCATTCAACCAGTTCACTAGGTGAGATCTAAGAACTGAGCTTATATTTAATATTAAAAACCCTGAATCACGTATGGAAGTCATACTTGTTCAGAGAAAACCCAATTCTTCTCCAAAAATAAACTGTAAAAACATGATTCATTTACAGTTAAGCCTGAATTTTTAAGAAAAAAAAATTATACAACAGTCATTTTACCCCATTTTTACTTACCACGGCCTCCATATCTGAAATATTTGGTGGTGCATAGGTTGTTTGTACCATAAACTTATGTTTACTCTTCTCATTTGGATCATAGTCAAAAGGCTGCAGCATTACTGTTCAAAAGAAAAGATAAAGCATAAAACTGTGATTCTTCAGCTAATCACTGTAACAAGCACASTATCCACTTTAGGTTTGCTTCTCACTGAACAGACACTGAAAGTTAAAATGCAAAGGCAGTGTTGAAAATAGAGCAGATATACACTGTAGCAACAGGTACTGAGAGGAAAGATGTTAAAGTTTTTCCAGAGTCTGGTGTAGCTGACATGATTACTTCTGTAATTACTACAGCTAAAAGACATTTCATACACAAGTATGAACAAACAGATCCTGTAAGACAGACAAAAAAACACCCAAGCAAACACCACAGGACTTTTCTTTGGAATAAACACATTTTATGATTAAGTGAATGCAAAGTTAAAGAATTGTAGCACACATTATGATAATTACTGGGGGGGGATGGGGAGAGAGAGAACGTACATTAGGTAGACCACCAAGCAGTGGGGCAAGTTCAACTGACTTCTAAAGGTATATTAATCTAAGCTGGGAGCAAAACTACTAACATACTTCATTCAAACTACAGTTATTATAGGAGGTAAAGCTACCTGGGACTTTAATAATACATCTTTAAAAGACTTTGAAACTGAGCTCTTTTTAAAAAAAAAAAAAAAAGTGATTAGTTATGTAATAACTACACAACCCATTTTACTCAGGTTTTAACATTCTTAACCGTAAGACCAGTCTAATGGTTAACATTTGTCCAAAAGTACTCCAAAATCCAGGAACATGCTTTAATTCTATGGCAAGTTTTGGGCCTCCACTGTATCTTACCAGCGAAGAAAGAGGGATGGGATTCAAAATCAAATTCCCTGTAAAGGCAGCTTTAAGTGAAACATTAAAATAAAACTCATAATACCCGCTCCTTGCATTTTATCTTATGTATTTTCTTGCTGCATTTTCAGCTTTCAATATACCGTAATGCAGATTTAAAAAAAACCTTCTGGATGAAACCAGACGTTTCTGACACAACATAGTTTGTGCTACAAGTACCAGAGGTAAAGTATGCAAGTGGTTCAGGCTTTCTGAGTGACGGCCTTTTTACTGTACTTTCAGCTTTCCAAAGTTGAAAACTCTGTTGGTCAAGAACAGAAACTCATGTTTCTAAAGTTATTATTTTGAAGTGTGCCCAAGCTCAGTGAAAAAAATTACATCACTGACAGTATTTATAGCCTCCATTATTTCTACATTATTTCTACAGCACTACAATACTTTTAAATGAAAGCTTTAATTACAGAAGCACAGTACCTTCATCCATCCAAGTTGTACAAGGCCATCCAGAAGCAGACTGTATGTTTTTACACCACAAAGTGGTTGTCCAGGTCACCCTGGCATCACTATTTTGTGTGTGGTTTCTTTAGTTCGAAGGGACTGAAATAACATGATGTCTATAATACAGACCAGGAGATTAGAACTTCTATAGCATATAGTTGCATATCTAGGGGCATGATATAAGGGTCTGCAGAAATACCTGAATACACAAGGTTTGTTTATGGTAGTGTAGGGGGACTACTGAAGCAGAGGGATGGATACACAACCAGCAGAGTCTACCTCCAACCATACTGTCTGTCTGGAGCGGACCCTGAAACAAACTATCATGTTAGCCCCCTTGTCTCCTTTCAGAGGCAATTAGTTGCCTTACTCCAGATGGGAGTACAGGACCACACAAATTATATTTAAATATGTGTATGTGGGTACACTTGCAACTTGGTCTACCAGAGGATGAGGACTCAGAGTGAACTGTAGAGATAAATTATTTGACAGTGCACATACACTTGTCTTCCACAGAATGGCAATTCCAGTTCAGTATATCTTTATACAAAACTAAAAGAGAAGCTGAAGTAGTTTCAGATAAAGATTAAAAAAAATGCCAAGAAATTACATTTATGTAGTCCTATCAACAGGTATCTGTATATTTACCTATTTTACAGCAATGAAAAAGCTATAGCAGAAATACTGATTTAGCTAGAAAAACACATTGTATACTCTGAACAACCTTCCCATATATTCTAAACCAATTCAGTCTGTAGACTTCGATACTGCTACAGTTTTGAACAATTCAATTATATTTTCCGCAATTCTGAATCTTCATTGGATGTATAGTTCAACACGCTTCCCTTCACACAGAGAGTAAATTCTTCATGGTAGGATTGAACGGCATTAGTTTATAAAATACTAAGTACAGTATCAAAATTACTAACATGGCCTTTCCAAATTCACTAGTACCTAGGAAAAAAAGTTACTTCTAAATTTAATTACACTGGCATCTAACTTTAGGCCTTGAATACACCTGCACAAGTTGCAGGTGTTTGCTACAGGACGGTTATCTCWTTTTTTTTTTCCTTAAATGTTACATACAGCATAATCAAAAGATAAGTGAATAATCTGAATCAGATATATTTCACAAATAAAGCACATAAAGGAATTGCAGTATTTGACATGCTTTCAAACAATCCTATTTGGAAAGTTTAACAGTCAGGTTTCCTTAATCATTGGACTCACTGTGGTCCAAAACATAACTGATCAAACTAAATGCTTCTTCCAGGTATGGATGCTATAGCAATTTATCTCTAAGAATTGTTCCATCAACAGACTACTGCATGCAGTACTTCAGTTTCCTAAAGCCAAGGGAACAGATGGAGTAACTTGAAAGATGGCAAAGCCAGCTTTCCATCATCAGAGAACTTCTTCACATGCTGGCAGAATCCTTGGATAACTAGTTAAATAACTTTATGTTCTTTGACCACTTGGTAACAGGTGAAAATCTGATTGAATTGAAAAGCAGCAGAAAAAGACAATCCACAAATTCAAAGAGCTCTTCAAGCTCTTCGTGGTTTTAAGTAATCATGGAAAATCTCATGAATACACAAAGCCACAGTTTTCAACATGTTCTTGGAATCTCTGAGTAGTCCAGAGATCACTTCTAGGGGAATTGCAACAAATAGTTACGAAAGCAAGCCTCTTGTTAATAGGCCTAGGTTTTCTACACAGGAGGGCTTTATCTCCACAAAATAAATCTTAAAGGGGTCTGAAAATGAGAAGGAAGAACAGTAACAACTAACAGTAACAAGCTGTGAAGGAAGAAGAGTAACACGCTATATTCTGAAAAGAAAAATCAACAACAAGCAATTGTTGTTAACAAGTTAACAACAAGCAATACATGATACAATAATAAATAGTTAATTTAGGGCATCAAGGTAAAGAAAAACAGGTCTTACCAAATTAGTATTTTCGGAAAAAACGTATAAACATCACTGAAGAAGGTTACCTAGTGATTCACAATTGAATGATAAACAAAACGCCCATGGACTTCCTTAAAATGACTGTTAAATCACACCTCCAACAATGAATTTAAAAACTGGCTTGACTCTGAATCAGCACGATGCATTATACAGGCTGAAGTCAGGTAACACTATCTCAACATTTAGTTTTGAACACAGAGTTTCAGCCCATGGTATCCTGTAGTGATTTCTCTCTGTACAAGAATGTGAGAGAAATCTATTTTTAATTATATGAAAGATGAGTCAGCACTGAAAACATTCAGTTGAGAAACTGATGAGAGAACAAAGTGGGTCACTAGAAAAATTATCTGCGCACTTGGCTTACCAAGTGACCCAAAAGAAATCATATGCTTAAAAACAAAAAGATGAAGCTGACACTTTGGGGAAGAAAACTTAATTCTGAAGAGCATTGTGGAGTCACTATAACTAAACAACTGCACATAAAAGCATCTTGGGGTCACTGTGGCTGAATAACTGCATGAGAATCCAGTAACACAGAAAAAGGGATATCAAAGATTCCCTGCTATGCAAACTGAAGAGCTGAGCAGTATGATACTGTTTCCCTTTATTGGTGAACCTGAAGCTGAAATATTGTTTACAGCTCCAGTATTTAAAAAATTGAAATATTCAAAGCATTAAAAGGACGATTTGTAACTATGAAAACACACTTTACAATAAGCAAATGGAATACTTCAATCTATTCAATCCCCTGAAGAGAAGTCCAACAATATCTTGATCATGATGTATGACTACCCACAGGAAAGATCCCCGATACCAGATCAAACATACAGTTAAGACAAAATGGCTGTAAGTTGAAGTTGAAGACGGAAATAAAGTAGGCTTTTGACTACTTGAATCTTGAACGAATTCTCAGTAAAATGATCTTTCATCCACAAGATGCTGGAGTGTCCATGGTAAGCAATACTGAAGTTTTAAAGGGTCACGTTCTACAGATCATATTAGATTAGAAAACTGGTGTCTCTCCTAAAAGGAAAGTTACTCTGAGGTTTTAATCAAACAAAGTTTTCCTGAGTTATTCCTTGCAACCTTTGAACGTATCACCTGAAGCTAGTTCTCCCGCCTCTTTTAAACTTCCCAAAGGGTATAAGGATGCGAATCTGAAAAGCTCTGAGGATTGCTCCATGTTTCCCCTTTGCTTTGCTACAGCTCTCCAAAGGTTCTACAAAAATCAGCTTTCTAGACTTAGGAGATCTAGGAGCTCACACCTGTATTGCCTGTGACTTCTACAACCTCTAAGACCACAGCCTATAAAAAGGGGATTCCCCTCTCTCCAAGTTGGGAAATATGATAGGTCCAGAGAAGTAAAGTTTCTCACCTCTTACAGTCACTGGTTTGAGAATACCCTTTTTTCTGGAGATTCCTACCWCAAAGTGATCAGGCAAATGACCTACGAAAATCATTTACCAAATCAGAAGACTGATACCTAGTCTTTTCCCATTTTCTTGAGAATGTCTACTCCCACGATTACTAACACCTGGTCTTTTTGACACTGTATAGTCCAGTATAGGATTAGACCATTACACGTCAAGCTGTCAAAATTCTGCAGGTTGTCAGACTGAAGTGTGTAAGCCAAACCTACATGGAGTTTCATAGAAAAAAAGAAAATATTGTCTGGCTTCAGGGCTCACACTCTGCTGAAAAGTAAGGATTCTTTTTTTAATCCCCTCACCCAAAAAACAAAAACAGAGTAAGGAGAGAGTGTCTCTATAGTGAAACGTACTAGATTTTTAAAATTTAAGGGCTACAAACTGCTCCACCTACCTAAAATAACAGAAAATATAATTTTTTAAAAGAAATTTAATAATTGCCACTTAACATATAGTACTGTGATAAATGCAAGAATTATGAAACAATATAGTTCAGGGACCAATACTATGGTCAAAACAAGTAGTCTACAATTGTGAATGTTTTTGTTTTTGTTTTTTTTTTTTTTTTTTTTAAATGCAATGAACTGTCAAATGTTAAACTTTAAACACATCAGAGCAGCCAAGCAATGCCCTACTTCAAGATATAAGCATGAATATGGTAGTCTGAAGCAAAGGTACTGTTAATGTCACTGCCCATTTCCAATTCTTTTTTCCTCCTTTCAGAAAGCTGCAGATAAATGTGACAAACAGCAAGTATTTCTGTGTGGAGGATTTTTCATGTATCATTGCAGCTCTACATCAAGTTGACATTGCACTAATGAAGGGGAACAGCTTTAAAAATCTTTTTAAAAAGCTGACATACTTCAAACAGCCTCTAAGATCATACATTAGAGAACTTCATGAAAGGCCTAAAAACACCTAACCTACAACTGCATACATTTGTTTTACCTGAAACAATTACAGACGATCCTGGGTCAATAATTCCACTGTTCGGCCTCACACAGTATCGACGAGGTGCTGTGGTCTTCACTTTGAAGCATACTTTTCTATCTGATGGATTTCGTAGTTTAAGATTTGTAGTTACTACATCTGTAAAGGGACCTGAAAAAAGGGTTGGTTTTTTTTTTTTAAATATGCATGTATCTCTGCAAAAGAAATCTGTTTATACAGTACAAATTACTCTTAAAATATAACTTGATGGCAACAAACTTCTMCAAGCAGGTTAAATCATACATCTGTTAAGCACATATACTGTTACATGCAAAGCACGCTCTATCACCTTAGTTATAATAATATACAGTACAGCAATAAAGAAATAACTCTTAAATAGTATGACAGACTCAAGCTGCTGGCGCGAGAAGTTCATATATACATATGCTAATTTTACCAAATCATTCTTAACATTTTAAATACCTAGAAGGTAACAGTCATGTGCAAAAGCTAATTTTGCTGGGTTTTTCTTTAGGAATAGAAGCAACACATACTTTGGAACTCTTTCAAATGTTTAAAGAAAGAAAACACTGTGATACTGAAACATACTAACTGCTCTTGAGATTTCAACTTCTGTTGCGCTTCTGAGCTCCTATAGACTTGACAGAAACAGACATCAACCTCATCTTTTAAACTCAAAATAGGCAATTTACGTATTCAATGAAGTGTATTCTCTAAACTGTGTTTATGTTAAACCATCAAGATAGGAATTGCCTCCAAGACTGGATCGGACAAGGGGCATAATTTCAATGTCAAGCTGCAAAAGCACGTCTTCCAACAGAGATCACCTCCATGTGATGCCATACAGTAACAGCACGAAAAGCAACTAAGGTTCACAGTGTTCTGAGCTGTGTTAATCTCTCTTATGCTTGTGTCATCTGAAAGCAAGACTGCACGGGCACTAAAAGAATGTAACTTAGAAAATGGAATTTCATATGAACATGAAATTTATTCAATATTTCATGTGTACATTAACTTTTAAGAACCTTCTTTATCGTTCTTTAAAAATTACACATTAAATTACTACAAAATAATTTTCATCATTATTGAAGACATGACAACTACTTTTCCATTAAAAAAAACACAAAGAAAGCAAACTTTAGATCAAATTGGACGAAAAATATATGTGTTATGAACAAGTAGTAAAGTACAACAAAACCACTAACTGCATGAGATGAAGTCAATTCTTTTCTGAACACATTATTCCACAGAGGTGTCTGGACTATTCTGAAGGAAATGGTACTGGCTACTATCAAACATGTTACTACACTAGAGGGCTTGCTATGTGACCGATGTCTTTGTTTCTATAACACTCTCTCATTCCAAATCCTGGATTTTGAGAGAGTGCTAAACAGAATCTTGACACAAAACACCAAGATAAAAATCAATAAAGGACTAAAACAGGAATTACTGAGAACCAGAATGCCAAGATGTAGATGAAGATACACATGAGCTAGGTTTACATTCAACGAGACTCTTGAGAAAATAGGAACTGGTATTACTTGTCTGAAACTTCATTTCTAATCTGGCTTCATACGGTGGACGAAATAGTCACCCTCTCAATCCAAGCAAATTTGACACAGCCCCCAAGAGGAAGATTTACAAAACTACTTCAAATTTCCTGCCACTTGGCTCTTGCAGGATCCAGTTGCATTTACTTATAGTGGGTGATCCAAAAAATAACTCCCATCACCCATACCACAAGCTGAACTAAAATCAGGCAGCTGAATACTCCTCTAAATCTAAGACTGGTGATACACTCAGAAAAGACCAAACATTTATTTTCTCGAGCTACACAAACATTTTTGAGGAAGTTATTCTCGGAGTTTTACTAATAGCCACCTAGGCATTACCTTTGCAGTGCCCAGCGGCATACAGCACCTTGAATCTGGCTTTCAAAGGTGTGGGTTGCTTTTTTTTTTTTAATTGCAACTCTAGACAACCTGAGGAGCTCTCCTTCTCAATCTTCTCAACTACTATTACTAAGGAAATTCTGCTCAAAGGAAAAAAGGCTCAGTTCAGAGACTCATTTTGAAGGGCAGAGTCATCACGAAAAGGAGCTATCCTATTCAAAAATAGCTTATTTCAAGACAAAGAAGCAGTGAATTTATAAACTGATGAAACTGATGATAAACTGTTCTTTAAACCTAAAAAAAAAAAGTTGTTTCTTTTAAGACATGAAAGGTCCCCTCATGCCTGCCTTCTCAAAGTGCATAATAATGAGATAGGATTCAAAATACTCTTCAAATTATTCTGATATTTACTGTCAGTTCTAACAACACAGATAAGTTAAAAAAAAAAAAAAAAAAAAAAAAATCTGCTTTTGTTCCCCAGGTACATGAATGCAGTGACCTCCTTTGCATTTCCTGGATACTTCCCAAAAAAGAGCCTTTAGCTCAGGGACATTTTTTAGTATCAGACATTTCTTTCAGTGTGGACTGAAATCTCTTTCAAGGTCTAGAGCACCCTTCTGACAGCTTTACCTTTCACCTGCTTTCTAAAAGCTTTAAAGAAAAAAAAGCTGGATAAAGCCTCGAGACTCGCAACCATCAGATTTAATAAATAGCTGGTAACAAACTGGTTTACAAAAGGAAAAAACAACTAAATTTCACTGTTCCTGCAGAACCCAGCTATTTTGGTAGTTTAGTGGCATACCAACAGACAGCACTGATCTGAGCAGACAGGCAGGAGCAGACACAAGGACAGTGAATCAGAAAAAAATATCTCTTACGAGTCAGAGGAGCCGCACAATCTAAATTAGCATGACATATCCTTCAAAAAAGAAACCATGCAACAGCAGAAGAGGATTCTGCAGTTCCCATTCACACAAACATAAATTCCACTACCCTTGGGGGAGTGGGGAAATAAAGTACAAGCTGGTGCTAACAGCCTGAGTGCAAAAGCCTAAATCATGACGGTTCCTTGAGAAAAACAAGAGAAGTGGGGGGGAGAGGGAGAACCAGGAAGGAGAAATGTTTTAGGCCATACCGCACAGACTACATCTAAACAAGGAAAAGAACAGGCAAAGATGAATACAGACATTCTGCACATGCACGAAGATGGACAAATGAATGCCAACTTCACCTCAGAAAACATACAGCTACACTAGGACAGCATTATACTCTCAAAACGAGCATTTCACTTGCTGCTTGCATGACACCCAGGCCAAAGCTGGTTTTTATTTGAGCACTTAAACCTCAGACAGGGTCATGTCTAACTGAACCCACCACACAAAATACCTCATGAGTACTCATCTGCTGTTGTTTGCCCAATACTTCCATTGTAAACTGCTTAAGACTATCTTTTATCTTATATTTGTACAACTTAAGACAATGGACTTCTGGATCTGCAACTAGGGTTTTCAGAAGCCGTGGTAATTTAACTAATAAAATCCTCAAGCTATACTGATGTAACTATGATGTCTAATGACAAGAGATCATTGCTTTATAAACTTGTCATTTCAATCTAACATCCTCTGGGAGTCAGAGCTACTTTAAAGGGGACAGGAAGTTCAGCAACCCACATAGTAGTGTAAATTCAAGGCACCAATTACAGCATCTTCCTAGAATAAAAGTTGTGAGTACGCCAGGTTATTCCAACTGTTTTGAATGGAGCAATGACAATCCATGCCGAGATTTTTCCTGTCTTTTTAACTTACAAGGTCCTTAGAAAGGAATGACAGACACCTGCCTAATCACACTCAGAAATACTAGAGATCTCAAAAAAAATTATGTACTGAATTTCTGTTCCTGCAATCTTACAGTGCAGCCACTGCAACATTAATGCCGGGGTTGCCTCTGGCAACTACACATCTCAGACTACAGCAACTAGTGGGCAGGAAGAAATGACACAGATTCTGCAAAGCCAGTTTCCACTGCTGAAACAGAGTGCCAAGTTTCCCAGCTTACCAAAGCTTGCCAGTTACACTGCAGTAAAATCGAAATACTATGTATTAGTGGACAAGTAGGACCTGTACAGAGTCCTTTTTGATCAACGGTGTCATTTTCTCTTCAAATTCAGGTCTCCTTCAGTTCCTCAGCTCCAAAAGTCATCCTTCTACTGCCTGGGATGGTCAAACATAAGGGAAACAAGGATGACGTGAATATGCCTTTCTAGAGTGGGAAGGAAGAGCTTAGACAAACCTCCTCAGCCTGTGGTACCCCTGGGAAAGGTGAGAGATCACTGCCAGTATCTCTAGTTGTTGGTAGTACAGAGCGAACATAAAGAACTTCTGAGAAGCGGACAGGTTTGGTTATCAAGAAGCTCCATTCAAAATTAGTAAGGCTGTCATAATGTACATGCAGAGCCTGTCAYAGAATATCACCTCTACCTAAAATTGGATAAAAAATTATCATTTTATTAAATTACATAAAATCTTTGATAATTAGAAGGCAAATAACTTGTACAGTTGTACAAAAATGARCATGCATTATTAAACACATTCAACAGCATTTATATGAAACAGCTTAAGTGTTAAGTATATTGTCCTCTTTGATTTAAGACATTGAACTGTAGCTGTTATAAAAGCTAATACCTAACCTGACTCTGCCAGAAAGCACTCTTTTCATGCACAGAACTAAAGTTTAATTAAGCTGTAAACTGGCACAGTAAAGTGATATATTCAGCCACATCTAAAACCAATATAAGTACACAGAAAAAAGTACACAGACTGGCAAAAGGAATCCAAACTCCCTAAAATGTGTAAGTTACAGTGTTAACTTCAAAAACTATTGAGATTATATGCTTTAAGTGGGATGCTGTTTTTTCACAACTGCTTCATCACCTTTGAAATTCCAAGAGCACTTGAAACATACAGAACACTTCAAGGCATCTTTACCAAAACAAACTCAGGCAGGGTAGTTTTCTTTCAGCGCACAATAAAGTCAGGTTGGGCAGGCAAAGAAAAATCATTTACTGCATTTGATGATTTGAGCCCTAATGAATGAGAAAGGAGTTAAAGTCAGCAGGATAAAAACCAGCAGTAATATTATAAAGCCAGCAAGACAAATTTTTAGAAAAAGTTAACTGACTTTTATGATAGACCTGACAGGAACAGAGTAAGATCTCCATCAACTCATTCTGCCAGAATTASAAGTAACAATGGAATAAAGAAAGCATAAGTTAAATTAACATAGCCCCATGTAATCTACATTCATATAATGTAATAAAGAATTTTTAATTATGCCAAGATTTAATTGTTTTTTTTTCCCACCATTTGACATAGCAATCACAAAATGGCTGAGGTTGGAAGGGACCTCTGGAGGTCAAGCAGGGCCACCCAGAGCCAGTTGCCCAGGACCATGTCTAGATGGCTTTTGAATATCTCCAAGGATGGAGACTCCAGAGCCTCCCTGGGCAACCTGTGCCAGTGCTTGGTCACCCTCACAGTGAAAAAAAGTGTTTCCTGATGTTCAGAGGGAATCTCCTGTGTTTCAGGTTGTGCCCATTGCCCCTGGTCCTGTCACTGGGCACCACTGAAAAGAGCCTGGCTCTGTCCTCTTCCCACCCTCCCTTCAGGTATTTGTACACATTGATAAGATCTCCCTGAGCCTTCTCTTCTCTAGGCTGAGCAGTCCCAGCTCTCTCAGCCTTTCCTCATAGAAGAGATGCTCCAGTCCCTTCATCATCTTTGTGGCCCTTCACTGGCCTCTCTCCAGTATGTCCATCTCTCTCTTGTAGTGGGGAGCCCAGAACTGGACCCAGCACTCCAGCTGTGGCCTCACCAGTGCTGAGCAGAGGGGAAGGATCACCTCCCTCAACCTGCTGGCAACACTCCTCCTAGTGCAGCCCAGGACACCATTGGCCTTCTTTGCTGCAAGGGCACATTGCTGGTTCACTGTCAACCTAGTGTTCACCATGACCCTTAGGGCCTTTTCTGCAAAGCTGCTCTCCAGTTGGTCAGACCCCAGCCTGTCCTGGTGCATGGGGGGTTGTTCCTCCCCAGATGCAGGACTTTGCACTTCTCCTTGTTGAACTTCAAAGGTTCTTGTCAGCCTGTTTCTCTATCTGCTAGCTCCCTCAGCATTTGTGGGTGCGTTCCATCAGGGCTCATGGACTTAGGTATGTCCGGTTTACTTAAGTATTCCCTGACCTGATCATCTTCCACCAAGGGTACTGAAGGAAAGATGTCTAAAAACGAAAGACCAGTGTTCTGTAATGAGTCAAAACTACCTTGACTGTCAGATAAGAAAACTAATCTTAAAATATACACAAAGCACTTAATCGCTCCAAATGGAATTTTACAGTACTTTCTGAAAAAAGCATAGGTGACACAGCTGACACAAAAGAAAGTGAGAGGAATATTGTTTATTTCCATAAATTAGTTTTAAGAAATTAATATTCAGACCTCTGTGAAAACAATCTGAAGAGAATCAATAACAAGCATTGCCAATGAAAATAATTCCTTCCTCTTGAAATACCAAAACCATGACCATTCAAACACCTTCAACTGGAAGAAAAATTCCCACTCTAAGTTAATCACCTATATTAAAATTATTCACAGTCTATGAAGCATAACAGCTTAGGTTTCATAGATTAATACTTCAACTTTATAAGTCTGAATGACCAGGAATAATCAGTGGATGAAGGTGCAAGATTAATAATACCTACAAATAACCATGGCTCTTAGGTAGATATCCATATGTGCTGGTTTTGGCAGGGACAGAGTTAATCATCTTCACAGTAGCTAGTATGGGGCTATGTTTTGGATTTGTGCTGGAAACAGTGTTGATAATACAGGGATGTTTCAGTTACTGCTGAGCAGTGCTTACACAGGGTCAAGGCCTTTTCTGCTTCTCACACCACCCCACCAGCGAGTAGGCTGGGGGTGCACAAGAAGTCGGGAGGGGACAGAGCCGGGACAGCTGACCCCAACTGACCAAAGGGATATTCCATACCACATGGCGTCATGCTCAGCATATATAAAGCTGGGGGAAGGAGGAGGAAGGGGGGGACACTCGGAGTGATGGCGTTTGTCTTCCCAAGTAACCGTTAGGCATGATGGAGCCCTGCTTTCCTGGAGATGGCTGAACACCTGCCTGCCGATGGGAAGYRGTGAATGAATTCCTTGTTTTGCTTTGCTTGCATGCATGGCTTTTGCTTTCCCTATTAAACTGTCTTTATCTCAACCCACGAGTTTTCTCATTTTCACTCTTCCGATTCTCTCCCCCATCCCACTGTGGGGGGAGTGAGCAAGCGGCTGTGTGGTGCTTAGTTGCCGGCTGGGGTTAAACCACAACACTATATATTAGAGCAATAATACAGAATCTTTCACTTCTTATTCTACCCTGGCACTTGAGAAATAGTTATTAGTTTTATCATCAGCCTGCATGTAAATGTCAGAATGCAAAAAAGGCTTTATAAGAAAGCTGACACACCTCAATGTCCACAGCTCCTGAAGGCTGATTCTAGACTAGTACTGTTTACCATGGGTAACATCAGATTTTATCTGAGCTCCCCACAATGACATGCTGTCAGCATCCATGCTGATGATGTATCTGTCAAAGATTTTTCCTTCTAAAAAATGCTGAGACAATGCCCATTTTTTAATCCTAAAAGAGCTCATCTTCCTCTGTCAAAGGGGAGAGCAGAGACTATATATGGCTATACAGCTTACTAGAGGTGCTTGTGCAGACGCTGGCATGCACACTTTACTGGGGGCTGGTGTAAGAGAAATGGGAATTGAAACCTTTTGCCTGCCATTTTGACAGAGAAAAGACAGGAATACAATACAGTAGCATTTCAAAGCAGACAAAACAAATAATTCTTTTTCTTACATTTTCTTTCTGGATCAAAATTTCATAKTCACCCCAGCTTGTTACTGACATGTTGTTGATGGCCAAAAAAAACACAGTAAAAATGCAATAAGCATCTATCTCAAGGGCAAAGTACAGCCGCAGATCACTACCCTGAATTCTGGTAAAGAGAACATTATCTACTTTATCTATTAGATAAAATACAGACTAAAAGGACATTGTCCTGCATTTAATGTTAAATATGGACAACGGTTTCTTTAGCCCCAACAACAACAAAAAACACTATTAATAAGATGGTATAACATGGAATAACTTCATCCAAAGATATTAATGCTTGTATTTAGCTTAAGCTTTAAAATCTAGCAGTCTGAGTCCAATTCAGTCATATATGTCTATTCTTGGTATTTTTTCCTATTGAAAGAGTGCCATTACTAAAGAACTGTCATGTTACTAACATCAAAGGCATGTTTGTTACTTAAACTTAGCCTCCGCATTATTGTGAATTCCTTACTTACAATTTAGCTTTATTTGGTTACATTGTTATTCTTGCCAAATACACATTGAGGGCATACTAAAATTGGTAGCTCATAATTCTACCAGGATAAAGTCTTAAGAATCTAATGATAAAGTATTATTCATCCCAAAGTGCTCTCACCATTGAAATAACAAGAGCAGTAGAAATATTTTACTACTGCTAAACATGAACATTTAAACCAGCAAATTGTCCCCGAAGTCCTGAAACAACTAAGTAATACGTACGAGCAATCTTTCAGTACAGATGCAGTATTAACAATTTAGTTCAGTAAGGGCTGTGTTATAAACCCTTCCTGCTGGAACAACTATTCCCTTTACTTGCGTAAGGTAGGATAACTGGCTGTTCATGGCTTGGACAGGCGTGCTCTTCGCTGGGTAAAAAACTGGCTAGATGGCCGGGCCCAAGGAGTTGTGGTGAGTGGAGCTAAATCCAGTTGGYGGCCGGTCACAAGTGGTGTTCCCCAGGGCTCAGTGTTGGGGCCAGTTCTGTTTAATATCTTTATCAATGATCTGGACAAGGGGATTGAGTGCACCCTCAGTAAGTTTGCAGATGACACCAARTTGGGCAGGAGTGTYGATCTGCTTGAGGGTAGGAAGGCTCTTCAGAGGGATATGGACAGGCTGGATCGACGGGCCRAGGACAATTGTATGAGGTTTAACAAGGCCAAGTGCTGGTCCTGCACTTGGGTCACAACAACCCCATGCAACGCTACAGGCTTGGGGAAGAGTGGCTGAAAAGCTGTCTGTCAGAAAAGGACCTGGGGGTGTTGGTCGACAGCCGGCTGAATATGAGCCGGCAGTGTGCCCAGTGGCCAAGGCGGCCAATGGCATCTTGGCTTGTATCAGAAATAGTGTGGCCAGCAGGACTGGGGAAGCGATCGTCCCCCTGTAGTCGGCATTGGTGAGGCCGCRCCTCAAATACTGTGTTCAGTTTTGGGCCCCTCACTACAAGAAAGACACTGAGGTGCTGGAGCGTGTCCAAAGAAGGGCAACGAAGCTGGTGAAGGGTGTAGAGCACAAGTCTTATGAGGAGCGGCTGAGGGAACTGGGGTTGTTTAGCCTGGAGAAGAGGAGGCTGAGGGGAGACCTTATCACTCGCTACAACTACCTGAAAGGAGGTTGTAGCGAGGTGGGGGTTGGTCTCTTCTCCCACATAACAAGCAATAGGACAAGAGGAAATGGCCTCAAGTTGCGCCAGGGGAGGTTTAGATTGGATATTAGGAAAAATTTCTTCACCAAAAGGGTTGTCAGCCATTGGAACAGGCTGCCCAGGGAAGTGGTGGAGTCACCATCCCTGGAAGTATTTAAAAGACGTGTAGATGTGGTGCTTAGGGACATGGTTTAGTGGGACTTGGCAGAGTTAGGTTAACAGTTGGACTTGATGATCTTAAAGGTCTTTTCCAACCTAAACAATTCTATGATTCTACAATTCTAAAACTAATGAATTTGATAATTACAGAGGCTCTTAGATTTCAAAGAATACTAGCAGATTTGAACAACAGAACTAAATAAACAAGTAACTTTTCCCTTTATTTTTCCTTTTAAACTTGCTTTGTATTTTAACATGCTATAGATTACATAAGGTTTCAGTGATGCTGAAAAGCCCAGATCTGCTGCTTAAAATATTCAGCAGCTTAAAATATGTATGCATCCTCAAATACAAAATTTCCAGTTGGATACACCTTTCTGATCTGAATTGCAACATACAAGATACTCTTCAAACTCTACAGCAGTAATCAGAATACCTGTAATCATCTCAGATGACAGCTGTAGTGGCACATAGAAAAATCAGTCTTTCCACAGAAGACCTGACCAAAAGCTGTTACCTAGCACTTTCCACAGTGTGCTCCCAGAACCAGGTGTCAGAGGCCAGACTCAAACATTAAACAGAACACCAGAGCTTTTGTGGTTTTCACTGGTTTCCTTGCAAGTAGTATCCCAACAGCGTAACAAAGTAACTTTAAAAATAAATCAATTTCACACTTCTCCCAGTGTGGACAAAAGCCCAGAAAGTTCTTTTAAAAAAACCCACAAAGTTTCAGGTGTTTGACTGTCAGATGGTGTCCAACCTCGCAACACAGAGCCTGGTCTAAACAGGCTTATATATCAGACATTAAAATTTCCTACAGACAGGTCTAGTTAACACTGGACTACCTCCCAAAACCATGAACAGCTCACTTCAGTTTCAGGGTGACCTTTCATTCTCTGGAAGCACAGACTACAGGTCTCCATCTCCCAAATCTCTGAAAGCCAAGTACAGCATATCCTACAGTCACTCAGGAAAACACGTTTTACATAAAAGTTGCATTCAGTCACAGTCTCGTCACTCAGACAGGATCCCAAACTCCATTCCCTCATTACCTTCACATCACAGTACTGACCTGAGCTAAYGCAGCCATGCTTCCCAGGACCAGTCAGCTCACTTCTATAGAACCAGCTAGAGTTCTAACTTGAGCTGTAACATGGAACATGTCTAGTAGATATCTACTAGACATCCAAATTAAAAACCAAACAGTTTTTATTTTCATTGGGTCTACCAGACTTAGTGGCCATATTAACATCATACTGTTAACATGTTAAACATGTTAAATCAACATCATACTCCTATGAATTATAATTACTAAGTTTACTTCATATATGGAGCAGTTACTCCTATGTATRTAATTTTTAAATTTATGAACATCCCTTCTTACAAAGAAAAAAACATTAAACACGTATCTCAGTCAAGCTATTCTAATGTCTTGGAATGTAACATGACATACTGGCTTCTAGATTAAGTACATAATTAGGTACCACCATTGTCCTACCAAACTTTMAAGAACATTGTAACCTCATGACCTAGGAGAAGCCTTCTAAAGTCTACACGAAACAAACCATTTTGAAAGATGGTATCTGATGAATTTAAAACTATTTTTGCCCACACAATTTTTAGAAGGTTGGTTCAGACTGACATGATTCAGATTTGAAATTCAACTAGTTTCTAATGATCTAAATACATTCATAGCCACTTGATGCCAATTCATTTTTGTACCAATCCTACCCTTTAGCCTACATAGCTTTTCTTTTCCCTAGTGCTTACCTCTTCTGATATATTTATAGATAGCAATCAGATCCCCTTTCAGTCTTCATTTTGCTAAGATAAACAAGCCRAGCTATTCTACTTCACTTATGTTAGTAACTTTTTCTTTTCACCATTCCTATTTGGGTTTATTTTCTCTGACTAGATGTTGCCAGGGATGCATTCAGATAAAGCTTCATCAATGCCATAAACCTTGACATTAATACTTCCCTCACTACAAAACTAGTCTCATATTTGCCCCATTTCATGACTCGTCACACTCGCAATAAACCTGTGATTAAGTACTAGTCTCTAGTTTTACTCCTCCTTCATCACTTTGAACTAAAATGAGAAAACAGTTCTATTATTAGCACACATCAAATCGACAAGTTTTTTTTTTGCGTTCATCATATCTCCTGACTTTGCATTACCAATGAGCTCTACCCGCACTGTCCCACCCATACCAAGGTCATTAATGAAGATTCTAAACCAAGTTCAAACACGACACTGGTCCATCCTTTAGAAATGTCCTTATTAAGCTTCCAATAGTTCAGCAGCTGTGCTGCAGTTTATTTTATAGCTTGTCCCTTCTCCACCTTACTCTAAGCTCTTTTTCCACTAAGCTCTTTTACCTGCAACTTAATTATTAGTTTTGCAGATATCTCTGTATCAAATAATCAATATTCAGATCATGGAACAGAGCCTCCTGGAAGATATGTCGAAAYGTATGGAAGACAGGGAGGTGATCAGAGACAGCCAACATGGCCTCGCCATGGGCAAATTGTGCCTGACTAATCTAGTGGCCTTCTACAATAGAGTGACTGCATCAGTGTACAAGGGAAGAGCTATGGATGTCACCTACCCGGACTTCTGTAAGGCCTGTGATATGGTCCCACCCAACATTCTTACCTCTAAATTGGAGAGATATGGGTTTGACGGATGGACTGTTAGATGGATAAGGAATTGGATGGGTGGTCGTGTCCAAAGAGTTACAGTCAATGCCTCAATGTCCAAGTGGAAACCAGTAACGAGTGGTGTCCCTCAAGGATCCGTACTGGGACCAATACTATTCAATGTCTTCATCAGTGACATAGTGGGATTGAGTGYACTCTCAGCAAGTTTGCAGATGACACCAAGCTGAGTGGTGATGTTGATTTGCTTGAGGGAAGGGATGCCATTCAGAGGGATCTTGACAGGCTTGAAGGGTGGGCCCAAGCAAACCTCATGAAGTTCAACAAGGCCAAGTGCAARGTCCTGCACCTGGGTCAGGGCAATCCCCAATATCAGTACAGACTGGGGGACGAATGGAATGAGAGCAGCCCTGTGGAGAAGGACTTGGCGATACTGGTGGATGAAAAGCTGGACGTGAGCCAGCAATGTGCGCTCGCAGCCCAGAAAGCCAATAGCATCCTGGGCTGCATAAATAGAAGCGGGGCCAGCAGGTTGAGGGAGGTGATTCTCCCCCTCTACTCTGCTCTCATGAGAGACCCCACCCCGGAGTACTGCATCCAGCTCTGGGACCCCCAGTACAAGACAGACATGGAACTGTTAGAATGGGGTCCAGAGGAGGGCCACAAAAATGGTCAGAGGGCTGGAACACCTCTCCTGTCAAGAAAGGCTAAGACAATTGGCGTTGTTCAGGCTGGAGAAGAGAAGGCTCCGTGGAGACCTTATTGTGGCCTTTCAATATATAAAGGGGGCTTATAAGAAAGACGGAGGAGGACTCTTTACCAGGGCCTGTAGTGACAGGACAAGGAGCCACAGAGTTAAACTGAAAGAGGGTAGGTTTAGATTGGACATAAGGAAGAAATTTTTTTATGATGAGGGTGGYGAGACGCTGGGACAGGTTGCCCAGAGAAGTTGTGGATGCCCCATCCCTAGAAGCATTCAAGGTCACGTTGGATGGTGCTTTGAGCAACCTGGTCTAATGGAAGACGTCCCCGCCCATAGGGAGGGAGTTGGACTAGGTGATCTTTAAAGGTCCCTTCCAACCCAAACCATTCTATGAAATAACGTAATGACATCCAGTAAATCCAGTGGTAAGATCAGATTTTGTTTGGGGGATGCACACCCCAAACAGAAGAGATGAAAAAAAGAGACACAGAGAGAGAGAAGGAGGTCTCAGATCAGACTGGCACATTCTACCCAGGACACTCATGCTGCATTTTATTCCACGTTCCATTTACCTCCATGTTTTTAATTATTCTTTCCTCTAAGGCTTTGCATACTATCGAGGTCAGACCTATTCAAGCATTGAAGTGTCAAATTAAGAATTACTCCAAGTGAGACCACATTTTGAGAAACACAGGAGGGAAAAATTCTGATGTGACTATCTTTTTAAAATTCAGGCAAACAATTATTTTTCTTTTTCTTTTCTTCCTTATTCATGTTATAAGAAACCAAACACCTGAAGTCCTACACCAGGATAATATTTAGCAAACTATCTTAACTCTTAAGACCTTGTTCATATAGAAATAAACTGAAAATATTTATTTTAATTTACATAACCATGTATTTATAAATACTTTCAAACCATAAAATGAAATATGACATCTACATTGCCAAATAATTTACAATGCAATGAAATAACTGTATACAATACAAAAAAACACTAAAAGGCAAGAGACACTAAAGAGGCCAAGAACACTATGCACCAGATAAAGTCTTAGTACCTTAAGCAAAACAAAGTTACTAAAATTCTAACGTGTTTCTGCATTTTTATTTTCAGCAATACCACATCAGAAATTATCTTAGTAAGGTCATTTTGCTGATTTTTTTTTTTTTTTTTTTTTTTTTTTTTTTTTTAAAGAAATTAGCTTATAAGCACTTATCTGGCTCATCTGACAATAAAAGCCTTGTAATTTGACAACTTTCACACTGGAAAATGTAATACTTATCTAATTAGTCAGTGATTTTTTTTTTCCACTTTACACACAGCAAGTTCTCTCCAGCAGCCTCTTCCAACTTGAATTTATAGCTTGTAAGCTGAGCATGTAATAACCCTTTAATGACTGATGGTCACAAAGATCTGGTTAACAAACATCTCCCAAAGACAAAGTTGGTCAGAAAGTAAAACATATTCACAAATCACAGACAAGCTGAAACAGGAACAATTTATAATACCACAATGGGCAGTCGGTGCACTAAATATTCAGACCTATTAATTGATGCATAAAACAGCTCCTCTTGTTCATGCTAAGTTTCTACTTTTCAACTTGGGCTTGAACAATGGTACAGTGTTCATGTATAATACAGTATTTTTTACAATATTAATAATGATGTATTACAGTGATCTACAACACTTGCTKAGGCTATCAACAAGCAGAATGAGCAGGCACTTTATACTAATTACTATGTAAAGGTGAAGCTTTTATACCAATAACTACACTAGAAGTACAAGATAGTGAGGTTTGGATAGTGTTTCTCTGTTTAGTGAAGATGCAATATGAAGTACAACAGAGTCCTACAAATTGCAGGTAAAGGACAAAACTTCCAAGTCTTCACTGCTGTATACCTTTATCATCACAGGAAAATCTTCCATTATCAAATCTTAAAAGAAATGGCAAACTAGATCTAACACCTATAATATGCCCGACTTCACAGATCAATACAACTCCTTTTTATTAGTCAGTTTTAAATGCAGTCTAACACCGTGGTAGAGACATATGTATTAACATAATATCACCTCATAAGCAATACCCGGTAAAAAAAAAAAAATTATCCTTTCCCTTCCTCAACACATTCCCACCAATCATTTTGTGTCTCAATTTTCATTAATACCTATCACTGAAAAAAAAAAAAAAATTTTAAATACTAACAAATATTACATTTGAGCCAGGAAACAATGATTGAAAGAACAGATATATGGAAAGAAGAGTAAACAACTCCAGTAATCCTTCTTTCATTTAAAAAAAAAAAAAAAAAAAAAGCCAAAGACTACTTGTTGAATACTGAGTCATTCTATGGGATGTTCAATCTTTGTCATTACACAATACTCAGCCAGCAAAAATATTAACTTAAATGGAATCATTTCAAAGTATCAAAAAGCCACAACTGTGTTAGTAATCACTTACAAACAGTTTTTCCCCTCTGCACTCCCATTGTTGAGTTTCAAAAATGTTCTTGAATGAAGATACCAGAAAATTGACATCCCAATTGCCTTTTTTTTTTAACCTATCTTAGAAAGCTGGGACATCACAAATTTGCTGGTACTTTGAATAGAGTGAAAATAGGAGTAAAATTTGACATAATCAAGACACACACAAATAAGGTAGCAAGATCACATTTGAGGACTTCAAACCCTGCCTGCACTAAAAGATATCCTGGGCCAATTCTGGCAACAGACCTTGAGGGCAGGGGATGGATTTAACGTTGAGCTATTTTTACCTTTAAATTCCACCTTCTCGATTTGCAGCAACACATAGCCTGTGGCTTTCAATGTTACCAATAGCAGTGTAATGATTACAAAATAATCTACAGCAATATTTTTGTATTACTTATAAGGTCGTCGAAATCTGCATTTCAGAATGAGCCGTAATACTTAAGTGAAGTGCTCTCTACCTCACCTGGAAAGAGTCATTTGAACATATACCAGCTGATAGCTGATTTTATACACTAACAATCCTAGATTATGAATCAGATTAATAATCAGAAATTAAACATCATCTGTTATACTGATCTCTCCCAGTAACTCAAACCATCAAAGGGAAAATTTATTGCACACAGACATGCTCAAAAGTTGATTTTAGTCTGCTTACTCGCTGACTTATTTCTAGCCTCGAGGTAATAACAAAACAAAAAAAAAAAAAAAAGGGAAAGCGTGCCTCATTATTTTGAGACGTTTACAAAGGTAACTTAAATGGATTTCACATACTTGTAAGCAAGAACTTCAATAAAGGATATCAATTTAGAATATTCAGACATTTTTATAATGTCTGACTATTGCTAGTTAGACACCTCTGAATCACACGAAATTCAAATTCTGAACACTGTCTACTAATCTTCCAAGGCTCATCAAATCAACTAGTATTGATTTTCAATTAGGTATTGCAGAAGCATGTCTTATGACTGATTTAAAGATTTGGCGAAGGTTTTTTAAAAAGGACCATCATCCAAGACCAACTTAAATATACGTTACTTAAAATTGCAAAGCTGGCTTCTTCGACCTAAGGAAGACTGAGTTTCCATAAAAATGCTAGAAATCTTTGAACTCTAAACTTCAAGTGCTGCTATTTAGCTACACAACTGTCTAAAAAAATTATTTAAAAAAAAAAAAATGTATTTACTCAAAAGGAACCAATTCCAGATTACCATAATCTTCACTAAACTAGAGCTACAGACAATGATTATATGCATGAGTCACATGAAAAAGACCCCAATAAGAAGCAGAAGATGTTCCACCTTCCAAATTAGTTACTTTTAAGTGTCTCATGTTTCAATTCTTTCTATCCAGTCCTAAAAAAACCCCAAACAACTTCAGATTTGAGAAGCCAAACAAAATACATTAGACTAAAATACACAAGAAAGCTAACCTACAGGAGTAATATGGCTGGACACCTGGATACAAGAACCACGAGGCAAATTCTCAATGCTCCATATTGAGTCTCTGAAAGCAATGTTACATAGTGTATCAACTGCCTCTTAGTTTCATCACTTTTAAGTACAATTTTTCCCCTTCTCACATTTGCACAACACTCTGAAAAGCACTTATGTGTTTTGTGGTTTTCCTTAGGTATTCCTGATGGTTCCAGAATCCAGAGAAACCCAGCTATCATAGAAACAGAGGGAATTAACCATGACCCAAAATGCTATTAATGACTGAAATTTCTAGGAATGCAAAGTACTATAAAAACAGGATTCTAATCTTTTGGTCACCAAGGGAAATATGTAATGTGTTAGCCACCATGGGATGTTATTTAGACCTCCCCCTGAATTGTATGGAATAGAATTCAGGATAAATGTATTATAGACCTTATTTTTGTTGATCGAGTAAAGTAGATTGGGGGAAAAAAAAAAAAAAAAAAGACAGTTTCATCAGGCAATGATGAATTTAAAGCCTTGTCAACAACTCCTTAAGATAAGTCCTATGTACTTTTTAATTTAAATCATTGTTTGCATAGGGGCTTACTAACACATTTCACTGTTACCCTAAAGGTCAGCAAATCCATTATAAGTTCCTGAGGCAAGAAAACCAACAAAACTATTTGTCCAGTTCAGATGTTTAGACTTAAACTGGATCTCTGTTACATACACATCAACAGTATTAGGTCAATAATAGTAACGGATAATTGTCCCAATAAAATAACTTTGAATAACCAGCTGCACTGAAAAAATATATACTTTTTTTTTTAAACAAAGTTGTATGATTTTCCTATGCTAAATTACACTTATTCCAAATCATACATTCTCTTACTAACCAATTACTTTTTAAAAGATAACACTCAGAATTCCCTTCTGCCAATATTGTATTCTTCAATGCAGTACTTCAGAACTGAGTTAGTTTGTGGCCCACAAACCTTTTTAAACACCTCAGAATAATAATAAGCAGTTAGAAAATATTTATTGAGAGTGCACTCGATGCTCTCTCAATAGATAGCTCTTTCTATAGTATATTGCTCTAATAATATAGTAATAGAGAGTGCTTTCCATGGAGTAAAGACTGCAGTCTCATTACACTTCAGATTTTGTTTTTGCTTAGTCTGCTCTACAGAAATTTTCCTAATATATGCATTAGCCTGAAACCAAAGTTTATGCCTAAAGAATACACATTTCATGCTCTAAGTACATAAACACACAGCACAATAAAGATCACTGACTGACAACGGCTTCATACAGACAGAATTTCTAATCTAGTATTTATTCTATATTCCCTGTATCAACACTTTGTTTCGTGTCACATAAATATGGCTTACTTCCAGCTTGAAGACAGCTCAACATTTGAAAGCTTCGAATTAGACACAGTAGCTTTTTAATTAAAAAAAAAAAAAAAAAAAAAAAAAAAANATCATGCATTTTCCTCCAACCTGTTCTTGCAATACGAATACAGTGTATTGAAATCTGAGTGCAGCCAGACCTGGCAGCATTTTAACAACACAAAACAGAAGTGAAAAAGATAAGTTCCCGCTATGGTTTTGACTCTGTCTATGAGTRTGCAATTTAAAAAATTAAAAATTGAAGCTATCAATAAATTAATATGTGTGATCAGACAGATTTTGGTTTTTAATTGATTTGATGGATCAATAAAACAAGTATAGTTTGTTAAAAATCTCTTTGATAAACCAGACTTAAGCTTTATTTCTAAAAGCCAGGCCAGCAAAAGGTATTTTGGGGGAATACAGTGTTCTTCTCTAATATAAACATTAATTTGTTCTAGCTGTCCATTTAAAGATTTTTACAACATCATAAATTCCACTCTGTCCCTCTAAAACAAAGAAAAATGAGATAGCATTAACAGCTTTTAAAAAAACCCATCTAATATTGCTGATTCTAAATCTGAAACGTTCTGAGATTTTTCTCAATGCCCCTTATGGGTATAAAATATCATCACAGCATACTACTGAAAACTACTTATTCTATCACGCTTCTCTCTATGCCCTTACCTTTCAAGGATCACTCATCTCTGGAAGAGCTTTCCTTTTCACAACTCTCTAATTTATTAGGAGAGAAAAACCCCCACATGATAACAGCACTAACTGGGATCTATTTTGACAGAAGCATGTCATGCCGGTCACAGTCATGCGGTCGGCACGCAATACCCGATACACAGAAACTTCCGAAATGCACACATTCCTTTCCTTCATTCCCAAGAAAGGAGTGAGCTGCCTGTTTACGTACCGAGAACCTGCCTGAAACATGACAACTTGGGGGAAAGAGCTAGGAGTCATTTGCCAGGCCAGCGGGCCAGGCTGCATCGGTGAGAGGGTGCGAGTGCCTGCCCATCGCCTACTCGCACACCCCTAGAGTGATGGTGCAAAACCGCACCAGCCCCCGCGGGGACACCGGCGGGGGCCGGGGCTGGGCTCTGACAAGCGCCCACAGCCGGCCCTCGGGGCGCGGGAGGGAGAAAAGGCCAGACGCGAGGGCAGCCTCGTGAAGCGAGTTTTCCCTCCCTGCTCCCCTCCCCGCTCCCTCGCACGGCGGCAAGGCTTCAGTCGCCCACTTCGGGGCCTCTGCTACCCGCTACAGGCAGAGGGAGACCTCACGGCGGGGGACCGGCGGCCACGCAGACCCCCACGGCCACAGAAATGACAGGAGAGTGACTCCCCCTCCCCGGGACCCGCCACTCCAGGGCCGGGCCTCCCGAGAGGAGCGGTGACACGGCAGCGGCCGCGCCGGCATGTGGGGGGACACGCGGGGGCAGGGGGCGGACTGGCGCACCGGCGGAGGCGGGAGGGGGGCGGCCGGCCCCCGAGCGCCGCGCCCGGCAGGGCGGGAGGCAGGCGGACACCCGCCGGGGGCCGGGCCGCGGCGCTGCCGGGGCCGCGGACACGCTCTCGAGTCCCCGCGGGATCCCAAGATGGCGGCGGCCGAGCCCGTTTCACCGGCTCGGCGGCGCCCCCCCACCCCCCGACGGACCCGGGCGGGCAGGGCCCGGCACCGCGGCCCGGGGTGGGGGAACCGAGGCGCCTGGAGGCGGCCCAGCGCCGACGCGAAACGGGACACCCCGCCGGGCCAGGCCGTCCCGCTGCCCCCTCCCCCGCGCCCGGCTCCCCCTCACCTTTGAATTTGAGGTCGGTGGGCGGATCGAGCACCAGGATCTGCTCGTGCTTTGCCAGAGCCCCGGCGGCCGCCATCTCGCTCGCTCGCTCCGGCGGGAGGAGGAGTGAGGGGAGGGAAGAGGAGGAGGAGGAGGGGCGGGAGAGGGAGGCGGAGGCCGGGCGGCGGCGCCGCCGTTCCCTCGCGGCGGGCGGGCAGTGGCTCCGCGCGGCTGCGGGCGCTGCCGGCGGGGCGCGGGCCAAGGGCGGGCACTGCCGCCCCGCTCGCCGCCCTCCCCGCGCGACTGGCTCAACGGCCGGCCGGCAACACCACCCCTCCGCGGCACGAGGGCGGCGGAGGCGGCCGGGCCCCTGCGCGCATGCGCCCGCGCGCTGCTCGCGCTTGGCGGCTCCCCCCTCTCCCGCGCCGGCGGTTGGAGCGAGACCCCGCGGCCCGGCGCGGCCCGGCCTGGGCCTCAAAGCCACCCCCCGCTGGAGCCGCCGGGGCGCAGGAGCGGAGCGGGGAGGAGCGGCAGACACACAACTCGGGCAGAGGCGGCGGGAGCAGCACGCGTGCGCGGCGAATCGCCGGAAAAGGAAGGGCGCCGCTGGCTCGGCGCTTCGGGCGACTGCAGTGCCGCTGGGAGAACTACCGCTCCCGGCGTGCCGCGCGGCAGGCTGTGGCCGGGCGAGCGCGGGGCGTGCCGGGAGTTGTAGTCTTTGCGGGAGGCTGAGGCGGGCGCGGGGAGCCTCGGCGTGCTCCCTTCCCCTCAGGGCTCCTGGGGCTGTGGGGAGGCGCGGCCCCCACGGCCCACGGGTGGTTCGGCCGGCCCTTCCCTCGACGCTGGAGGAGGGTGGGCGAGCCTGGGTCCCTGAGGGGCAATTGGGAAAGGGAGAGGGGCAAATTGCGCAAATAGTCTCAAACTCCCYGTGGCCGTTGGCGGCTCTGGCTTGGGTCTGGGCTGCTCAGGGGTGAGGCTTCAGGTGTTGGAGCCAGCTCCTGGCTGCTATCAGGTACCCGCGTCGGGACGGCTGTGGCCTGGCCTAAAGGCAGCTCTACCACCCTGGCAGGCAGGACCTGGGCGCCGAGTTGGGTGGGCCTGGCGCTCAACAGGCCTGGAAAATGGCCAAAAACTCTCCTCAAGCAGGAAAATTGTCATTAGGTGAAAGCTTAGGAGTATTAACAGGGAGTCGACGTTGAGAGAGATTGAGCTCTTGCAAAACCTGAATGAGAAGTAAGAAAGAGCCATTATTTATTAGTAGGCAGGAACACAGGGTATTTGCCATCCTTCTCACTTGCACTTTTTGTCAGACACCATGTTTTCAGGGTAGGCCTTTTCATTAATACCATACTTTCAAGCGGATGGTGCATCTTGGGATATATGAATACACTGGTGACAACCAAACAAGAAAAAACAGATAGACAGCCAAATCCATCTGAACCTTGATGATTCCTGTGTCTCAAATCTACTTCTGAAGAATCTGGCTGTAAGATATACAAGTTCGTATTCATGCAAGATTGGAGTACAAGTGATGGAAATGAAGTCAGAAGGATTAACACATTTATTCTTCCTCTCTTGCAATCTGGTGTAGGTACACTAAGATCACGTATAGGGACATAATAACCCATTTGAAAAATATGTCCTGATAATAAATACATTGAAATGACTTAAATGCTTTACCTTCAAAATCAGCTCATCATAGTAAGACTTGTGGATCACATAATTTCTTTGGTGAATACCTCTACCTCAGCCCCAGCCATGGAAGAAGGGTTTTGAGGCCATTTGGCAGGGGAGACCCTCTGAGTCATTTAGGTTCAGGCTCTGCCTTGGCTCCAGCAGAGCCTTCACCCTCCATTTTGACGGTCTGCCTCTCCTCCAGGCCTGCCATCGTCACGCCTGCCTACTTCAGCACTTTTCTCCATGCCTCTCTTGCCGACAGCAAATACCCATGTGACTTTTAATACCATCAATGACTGAAGAAGAAATAAGTGAGAAGTGCTGTAGAAAAGTACTTCAGAGCAGTTTTACCTGATTGGAATTGGTTTCAGTAGGTGGAGTTATGTGGCATATATGTGAAAATGTCACTAGAGGTCTGCAGCTATTCTGGCTGCAGTTTTCCTGCTACAGACTTATTTTATGATGCGCATAAAACAGCATCTTAAATTACATCCTTTATTTACAGTGCAATATTTAAAGTTATTGTCTGGTGGTCTGCTGGGCTTTGTTAGCAAAACCAATGTTCCACTCTGTTTATGCATTCTTACCGTTGGGATCTGGCAGATAAACTGGAAGATAGAGGGTTTTTTTCTGTCTTAGTATATGTTTTTTCTTCTTCTGTTAACATGGACACTTAGTCTATTACCTCCACTCTTTCTCTGTTTCTGTTCATGAATCCACCGAAGATTAAGCCACAGTGTACACTTCTCAGAAATGATAATTCAGCTCCAGAATTACCTGGTGACCCCCAAGAACTTCTGGGTCTTGGCTTGCAAAGAATCAAGATACGGGGAACTGCTGCAAAATACTAAATGCCACAAAAGGTTCTGTCTTTTCTCCTTTTAATGGGGTTAAAAAATAACAGTAAAGAGTACAAATTCAAAAGAAGCTTCCTCTATGCAGATTTAGAAGACAGAAGTACCTCTGTTTTCTAATTCTTTTATACATCTCTTGTATAAGAAAATCCAAGGCAAATCAGAAGTTAAGATCCTTCCTTAATATGACAACAGGTCTTACAGGTTTTCCCATGCATGGTTTTCAGTGCAAACACCTTGTTAGACATGGCTGCACGATAGATATACCTGACATCAGGGGATGTGCATGGGCTGGGAGAGGACTGGGTTAATCCTTATCACCAGCATGTCGAGAGGCAGTGAATGAAGACAGGGCACAGCCGCAAGTACTCTGTGGCTCACAGAGGGAGCATCACAGCATCACTGAGGCTGGAGGGGACCCCAGGAGRGCCATAGTTCAATTTCCAACTCAAAGCAGGGTCAAAGCTGAATTCAGGCCAGGTCACTCAGGCTTTGTCCTGTGGGGTCATTAAAACCTCCGAGGACAGAGATTTCACAGCCTCCGCAGGGCAGCCCAGCTCAGTGCTTGCCTGTCCAGCTTCAATCTGCTCATTTTGTGTTATAGTAATGGCAAAGTTAGTACGTAAACATTGAGTGGGTGGATTAATGGTAATTATGTATGAACATGTTTTTTTAATGTAGTCTTTGTTGTTGTTTGAACACATTGAGGACCTTAATAATGCTGTTTGGTTGCGTTTAGTATAATTTCTGATCTAATGCTTTTATTTCATCCAGACTGATGTCATTTTTTATGTTAAGCAACACCTGTGCTGTTGATCAGCAATATCTGGCAACCTTCTCCGACATCTGATTCATTTCATTTTAACACCTCATAGCACAGTTCAGGAATGAAATCTTCGATCTCTTGCAGTCAGTAGAAATCCTCTCACTGCTTTCAGTGAGATCATGATGTCATTCCAGAAGTGTCTTCAGTATATTCATCACTGCTTGCAAAAGGATAACATTTACTTAATCTGAGGTCAACATTTGTCCTGTGTGTTTGTAGATCTTAATGTTTTTCACACTGTGAATTCAGTATCGTTGTTATAATATCTCAGTTTGGAGATGGCTTGACATTTTTCAAAACTGTTTGGTATTAAATATTAAACAAGCTCTCTCTATACCTGAGAAGTAGCAGAGCAGACTCAGTTTTGTAATACTGTTTGCCACTGTTTATTATGCAGGTAGTTTATTCAGTCCCAATCTGAACCTGAAAATGTCATGCAATAAAACAATATCACAACCTTCTTTTTGCAATTTCTTGGTATTACTAAGACTGTCAGAAAAAGCAACCAAGTGCCACATTACTTGTCGTGTTAATGGAAAAATTCTAGATCTCACTCAGTGAAGTATCTCATGCATCCCACACTGCTTAGTCAGTGAATATTGCAAAACCTAAAGGTATAAAGGTAAGAGTATGTTTTAATCTCTCTTTCAGGAAATTCCTGGCCTGTTGGTGCTGCAGTTTATCTTCTGAAAATCAAAATTATTCATACAGCAGGCTCTAGTCATTATTTRCTTGACTGCTTATGAGTTCCATATATAATTTTAGGCCCAGTTATTTTGTAAATCAAGGTAAAATTGCAGTCCACACCTATTGTTGAAGATTTATGGCATTATTCAAATGTTGCCACAGACTGGAAAAGTAGATCTTAGTTGAATATCTTCAAGTTTGTTCAACTACAGTGTATTTCTTTATCTAGTGACATTATTATAAAAACATATAATGCCGTTGAACATTCAAGTAGAGAGAAGCTAATAACACATAATGGCATTCTGATAAATAGCTATAGTGTAAAATTTTATGTACTTTTCATATTTTGGACCTGATTCTGTTGTGCTGAACACAAAAATGCCCTACATTAGCTTATGTAGGAACAAGACAAAATTTGTGTCTTGTCTTTGTGGTTTAAAGTAGCATTTAGAGAACTGAATGATTCCTGAGCCAATTTCAGATGTGCTAAAAGCCATTAGTCCTTTGGTCTAGGACAAAGTTATTACGGAAATGGATTTTTGAACACTGTTTTCAAGAATCGGTTCTTACAGTTCATATACATTCCTGAGGGATGTAACGAGACAATTCAATATACAGAATATGGAATGTGTATGTGTTGGTTGTTGTTTGCTGGTGTTGCATTTCTAAAAATGCACAAACACTTTGCTAAAAAGTAGCCAAAAATCAAGTATGCATAGCTAAGTATACAAACGTAAGTACGTAGTTGAAACTCACCTCCAGAAGAGAAACACTGTCTTAAATAACAGTCTTAACCTGAGAAGTAATTCTGCAGAAACAGCATGATGGTGCCCTGTGGTCATTGCATCTCTTTTCCAATCTGATATTCTTGCAAACAACATCATGGTCTTTCACAGTCTCAGTTTGGAGAACTCATCTGGCAACTGGGATTCAAATTTCCCCTTTCATTTGCTCTGTTAATACACATAGCAGCTCTGCAATGCTAATTCTGCCCTCAGCATCTCCTGAGCAGTCCCAGGAAGCCCTCAAATTATTTTCACATTATGCCTAGGTTCAGTTTCTAATGGGTCACAAGGTAAATAGGAGCAAATAATGTCAAATTGATATGTGAAAGACAAGCATTGTACTGAGACTGTGCCTGTCACATGAAGTGCTTTCCCTCTAACAAGCGCTGGTAAGACGTGCATTGAAGTGCTGTGTCCAGTTTTGGGCACTATCCTTCAAGAAAGATGTGGGATAATTGAAGGGAGTCCAGAAGAGAGGACCTGTAATGACTAAGGTCCAGAAAACAGACAGATTGAGACATGAGAACAGATTGAAAAACTGAGGTTGTTTAGCCTAAGGAAGACAAGATTGACTCACGTGTTCGGTAATAGCCTTCAAATACATTAAAAACTATTGCAAACAGAAAGAAAATAGTCTGCTCTCGCTTACTTTGAATAGGACAGGAAGTAATGGGCGTACGTCAGAGCAAGAACTGATTTAGAGCAGATATGAAGAACTTTTTAAGAGTAAGGATAATTAACAAAAAAGATTGTCTGGAAGCGCAATCCATGGAGTCCCAGTCACTGACCTTTAAGAACAGGTTAGACATCTGTTGGGAGATATAAATTTAGCTGATCCTGCCGTGAGATGTGACCTCTGAAGTCCTTTCCAGCCCTGTGAGTCTATCATTGTGTAAATTCCAACATGCTCAAAGATTAAACTGATCATCCGCAGTGGAAATGTCCATTCCCCGAGGTCTGAGCTACAGACGATTAAAATCAGGGGGAATTTTTCCAGTGACTTTAGTAAGCATTGGATCAGGCCCTAATTGAGTGTGTAATTTGGAGCTGCTTATGGAATTTGGTCCACAATTCTGTTAATGGTATTTGCAAATGAGAAGAATCCAACTCCTTTTCCCAGGGTACGTTAGTTTGCAATGGTTACAAGAGAAAGTAAACACACGCTGAAGAAGCAGTGCTAGATTTTTCTTATAAAATTGAGTAGAATTGACTGAAGACAGACACGAGGAGAAGACCTCTRGGGAAAAATCAGCAACTTTTCTCAAGGAAGAACATTTTAAACGGCTATTTTTTACATCAATTAAGCAGGGCCAGACAGAAAGAGACAGCAAAAACTATGTTAACAACACTTTAAAAATAACTAGGTATCATGAATGTGAGAATGAAATGTTTGTCTCTGCTGAAAGATCAAATTAGCCGAGAGCCTGAAAAGGGGCAGAGCAAAAGAAGGAGAGAATGGAGAAATTCAGGATGTCAGTGGATTCAATCGGTTGCATAGTGACTGACGAGGAAAGATCCATTCCCCTGTAGTCTGTTACCAAATAACATAAAGATTTTCCTCCACTCTGAATGATCAATTAAATCACAAGCACTTATGCCAGCTAAAGCTCTGCCTCTGCAATTGCACATGTTTATGCAATCCGGAGAACTACTAATATGCATAAGAGTTAAGAGTTTGCAGATTTGCAAAATCACAGCTCCTGTGGGCATCCGCAGCCACTCTGCTTTCGTGGGTTGTGCGCATCTCCTGGAAATTCTTTCTCTGTTACCCTTGTGTTGCGGCAGGAAACTGGCAAGTGCTCAAAATGCTCCTCTAACAGATGCAGGAAGCTAAGGTTACTAATATGGGGCTACTGCACACATGAAAGATCTTTGCGCTTGATTAATTCATTATCTCTAGGAGTAAAGACACAAGGTTTCTAGAATCATCTCCCCACTCCAGTTTGTTTGTTGCAGATGTGTTCTGTGTCTGCACACAAGCTTGAACACGCTACCTGAGAGATCATTTATGAAATATTTATTTACTTTGCATTTGGGGAAGAAAAAAAGAAAAAAGTCTGCATAATATTATTGATGGAATCTTTGACTGCCAAATACTGAATTATTTATAGCTTAATTGTACAAATGATACCCACAAAGACCTGTTAGATTGCAATATGCAGTTGATATACTGCCCAAAACCAGGGACATGTCTGTCAGACTTTGTTCTGGTACTTTGGTGGGTCACTTTAAAACAGGTATAAACACTTTGCAAAGGCAAAGCTGGAATACCCGACAACATTTTTGAAGTTGCAAGGGGTGAAAAGGCCTGCAGAAAACCCCATGTAGCAAAAGATGCTCTGACCTGGATTACTCCATGTGGGGTCTTTCCACTCYCAACCCATGTCTGCCTATCGGCCAGCGATTGATCACGCTGTGCACAATTCTCTGATGCTCCGCTTTCCTGTGGGCAACCTAGTCCCTTCTGCCCTCCAGCAGGTCCCACCTACGCTATGGGCACTGCAACCCTGTGCCTGGCTCTCCACCTACAACCATGAATATTCACCATTTTCCTCCCCCAACACCAAGGACTAACAGGGAAGGTTAGGAGAGTGCACCCACTCACCCGCTGCTTTGGTCCTGTGCCTACATACCGGTTGCAGAGAAATACATAAATAGATGTTTCGGTGTTAAATTCATAAAGTTAAATGCTTGTAAATATTTTGTGAGCATGTCTTTTAATACAGACTTTAACTGTGCAATCACTATTTTAATTCCACAGGTTTCCTGGCTTCAATTCTGCTTTTCAGAGAGAAACACGCTATAGTGCATTGAGACCCTTCTGCTCCCACTCCATCACCCCAAAAGTACTTCTGTCCTATTTTGCTGGGTCTTTTTTCCCTTCTCTCTCTGCTAATCCACATTGCTCCTGCCCCTCTCTTCCCACTGGCTAGCAGACAGACAGGCCAGCAAGCTTCCCTTCCTTTCACCTTCAAATGAGGCAGGTGTTTGTTCTCCGCCTTTGTCCCTAGTATGAGAAAAAGCAATTTAGTAGAAATTAATAGCAATTTAATAGAAAACCAGAGTCAGCCACTGCAAACCTGGAACATGATTTTTTCCTGTGCCTGGCCATTCCTTGCATTTTTTCCTTCCGTGAGTAAGGCAAATAATAGAAATGAGGAAAATGGGAATCTAGAGTGGATCAGAGAGTAGTTTGTATTCATTCACCACCCTCCCTCTCTGGGCCAGCACCAGAGGCTTCAGAGAGTCCCACCATAGACAGATAGGGGATAGTATCTCTTCCACATTGAGTCTCATCCTATTCTTGAATACTGGCTTAAGGCTTAAGATCTGAAGCACCATGTTAAATACCCTTATGTCATTTTGTTCTCTTCTTCTTTGCTTTCTAGCAATTTTGGTGTCATTTGCAAAGTTATCAGCAAAGAGTTTATGTTTTCTTCCAGATCACTGATAAAGACATTGAACTGCGTTGGCTCCTTTGAAGCCATTAAATAGCTCATTAGAAGAGAGTAGAAGCATGCTGATGTAGCTGCTAATTGGTTCGCAGAGCATTTGATACAGGTAAATTGATTTTGTATAGTACTGGGTTTTTTTACCAGATTGTCATGCAGGGCTACATCTAATGACTTAGAGTAATCCATGTGTATTAAGTCAATACATCTACATCAAGCAAGTGCATTTTAGTCTCGTCTTGTTGCTTGAATGCAGCTATTTTCCATTAAAAATGTATTGATTAACATTACATAAGCTACTACCTATGAATTAATTTCTATTTGTTTCCCATATCTGTCTTTATTAGTATTTTGCCCAGGGTCTATGTAACRCTTGTAAATTATCCGAACCCATCACATTTATTCTTTACAGTGTGCCACRTACACTTTTTACCAGTCATCTGGATTTCCCCTGTGCACCAATATTTGTTCAGAATGAATATGAATGGCTCAAAGAGTATCTCCACAAACTTTTGTCACACTCTTGGGAGCATTCAACCCTGAAGATTTAAACATATTTTGCTCTCACTGATGAACATTCTCTCACACATACAGTGAAAGGGAAAGAATTTCATATCACTTCATTATTATAACAGAAAAAAGATCAGCTTTTCAAAGTAGCTTAGTAAAAACTGTGCTTTCTTATCCAGAAACTAGTCCCCAGGTGAATTCAGTTTCACTCACATCAAAGGCAAAAAAGAAATCGTTGCCTTTTGCTCTTGTTAGCTATTCAGAGACAATACGATTGTGGCAGAAACAGCTGAGCTGGATTTTGGCTTATGCATCAGTAACAAAACTTTTAACCAAGTTAAAATATTGGATGTTCAGTCTTGGGGATGGCTAAGCCAAAAAGATCACTCTTTAGGCAATTTTCACATTCTAAGTTGAGTTTCCAAGTCTGGCATGTAATCTTCAGCAAATATTAGGAGGCTTGATCTGGATAGCTTTGATGGACAGCAAAGCAAGGAACTGCATCATTACATTTTTACTAAGTCACATTTTAAATCTAAGAATTAGGCTCTTTCTTAAAAACTGTCATGCATTTGGGAAAGCTTGTGTATTCCGGTGACATCACACATGATATTTCTTCACAATTTTTTTTCCTTTATATTTATTGAAAAGTGAAATGAGATTTTAAATCTTATGTTTGTCTCTTAGAAGGTGAACTGGATAGAGGTTTCTGAATGACTCATTTGGGCCACTGACTCAATTCTAACGAATTTCAGTAACAACTCATTATAAAAGACTGGACAGGACGGGAGGGCTTCTGGCCACATTATGACTGACCTGACTTCCGATTGTTTCAGCCTGGATAACATAGATGGATTCATTCTTAAACGCAAGCAGAAGTAATTCGCTTGATGGGATGACCATAGCAACATCTATCAATTGTCTGACAACTTTTCTAGAAACTAGAACAGTAGAGTAGAGATAAGCTTAAACAGACTGTTGCACATTTTCAGTTTTCACTGTCTTTGTTGCCTTTGTGTGAGTTGAGTAGCTAATAAAATTCAATACTCTCCTTCATTGTGTTGTCAGCAGATACAAGATGACATCATAARGAAATGAAATATTTGCAGTTGCCTCACAGGAAAACTTAGAAATGCACAAAAACACTCATGAAGCCTACTCTTGTATGAGGCAATACAGAGGTCCGTTCTGATGAAAGTGATGGAGTTGCCTTGGAGGCCTGACAGTGTGGTAATTCAACATACACCGAGGCAACCTCAAGCCTCAAGGCCTCAAAGCCCTGACCCAAAATTGCTCTTATTCAATGGCCTCATAGAAGGATGGCAGTTGAAGAGAGGACGGATACCTGAATTGGAGGCATTTACCCTGGTGGGAGAAGGGAGACAATTTATACTCTGTCATAATCAGTCAAAATCTCACTCTCCATAGACCGGCTCTGAGTACAAGACGTAGGTACATGACAACTGTGACGTTACAGTTACAGTTCTGTTTAAAATTGCAGATGACTGTGAAATTTGACAGAGAATCTTTGTATCACCTCATCACACACTTTCTATGACATGGTTGTGTATGAAATCAGATAGGCCACCTAGCTTGAAACWTGGCTTGCTTACATTTCCAGCATGACCTGAAGATACCAAAAGAAAATCACAAGTTCCTGAACTCTAATTTCTTGCCTGTGGCTGGCTGGTTTAAAATACACATTGGAATTATCTAACATCCAGAATTTAGGTATGCCTTCGAGCTCCCGCTAAGTGGAAGGAAAATTTCCAGTGCTGGTTGAAAATGGCAGGGAACACAAGATCTTTCCTCAAACGTCTCAGGAAATGGGGACCTCTCATGGGAATTCTGGCACCATTTCACCAAAAAAAGCTAGCTTTCTTCAAAAACAGACCTGTCAGAAGGCAGCCTCAATAACTTCAGGCTCTCCTGCACTACCAGAGACATGGGCTGAGTCATCTTGCCAAATAGCTAAGTAACCACTTTCCCAGAGCTTTGAAACCCATAGCTCCCAGACATCCTCACCTCGCTGTCACTGATGTGATGCGAAACAGGCTTCTCAGATGGAGGCTCTCCTTCTAACCTGGTAGTTGCTTCAGGCCCTGTAATTTTTTAAACTGTGTCTATCACACAAGGAAGGGTGCAATTTTCTGCCGTGGTATGCGTCTTTCACTGGTGTGTGATTCGCAGTGAGATGAGGTGAGGTGTCTGAAAGACATGCCCGCTGACAGTGATGACTTGATGACTTAAGTCTTGTGGATTTTCTAAGGCATCAATTTCCTCCTGGGAAAAATAAAATAAAAATCCCTCCATTTTATCTTTCAGTGATGGATGTTGTGTTATTGTAAAGCCTTTATACTCCCAGCAGCAAGTACTTAAGTACATACTACATGCTGCGGTTAAATCAGTCAATGCAAATCTACTTGGATACATTTATCACCACCTCATCCTTTCTTCCTTAGTCTTCTCTGGAACAATTTCCCCTTTTCATGCAGAACTACCCATCATTCCAAGACATCGTTCAGCCAGAATGAAGCTTCATGAAAAGCTAAACCATGCAGGCAGGGTGGCTACGTAAGTGCACTGGAATGTATTAGCCAAAGCCCTTTGTTCAGGGCTCCAACTCAGTAACCAGTGTGTCATGGACTACATGAATGGGTATCATCTTTTATTCAGTGGACTTTGTACTATGTAAATTCAGGCATACCCACAGGTAAAGATATGGTATCATTTCTTACAGGTGGAGTCTAGGCACCAGATGCACTCTTAATCTTGTATTTGTTCATGGTCATTTTTTAGCTAGGGTTCTCGAATAATAATGGTGTTAACATGGCTGTGCCATGAAATGCATGTATATGCACTCTTTGACCATTTATAATGTGATATCCTTTTTACCCTAGATCCAAATTTTCTATTTCAGACATCACTTTTGTTCCTTCTCTGTCACCTCAATGGGGTTGTGACCCTCCACAAAGAGTATCTTCCAGGGTAGGACATCATCATGTTGTTTGTCCCTTCTTTTCAGTCCTAAACATTATTTTCCCTCTTCAGAATTTTGTAATCAATGTGACRTTCTGGCTTTGTTCTCACTTCAAGAAACCTATTTCCCCTCCAGAAATTTCACCTCCTAAAAACATTAAAAAAAAAAAAAAAGACCATGGTGAAAAACTTAGGGAAAAAAAAGCATTTCCTTTTCTGGTATTTCTGTCATGAGGACACAAGTTTATCTGTTGAGAGCCCTTTCCTAGATCATTATGAGTTCGTATCTCCAGCATATCTCAAAAGCCTCCTTTGTATTCAAAACTGCCAAGAAACTGAGTCACCTCCATTAGAAACATCAGCCACTAATAACACTTCGGTCCCTCCTTACTGTGACTATGGGGAGAACCATTCCAGTGTTAAAGGCTGTGCCGTAGGAGGAGAGCTGGTTAGGTGCCAACAGGCGGTTCAGGTTGCCACCTTGAAAGCAAATTTTCCCCGAGAACCAGGAATGACCTACAGCATGTGGTAAAACTCAGAGGACAAACAGTATCTTTAAAGGGAATGGTGCCAGGAAAGCTATTTCATTCTCATTTGGGTTCCTGACTGTCTCAAGAAATAGCACAGAAAATTTAAGTCTTTATTTTGAACATCGTTCTTTCTGAGGGCTCTTATTAGATTCCTACTACACATTTTATGCTTTTTTGGTAAATATCTACAGTGCAAAATTGTCCCATGTGATGAGTGATGAATACAGACAGGAGCTTGGATATTTGGTAGTGATTCTAGGTTTGCTGATGACGGTTTTTTGCAGAGCTAGAATATTGGAAAGGTATTTTGAATGCACTGTGTCATCCAGCTTGCATCCACTGCTCTTTCTTGCTAAACCTCTGTGAAAACTCCCAACATGTATTTGTCAGCAAAGCAGCCAGATTCTTTGAAGATGACAAGAAGCAGGGATTTCTTTTATAAGGTGCTTAACCTACATTTCAACCCTATTAAACAAGTGAAGAGAAGCTATCTTCTTGTTCATTTTTTTATTTAAGTTAGTAACAGCAACGCTATCGCTTGCCCCCCAAGTCATTTTATACTGACAAAGGGGAAGGAACGTGATGTTCATTTTCCTCAAGAGCACCTCTTAGACATGTAAGCTGACTTCCTTATTGATTGGCACTTGTCAATAAGTAATCAGAAGCCTAGGGATTGTTTCTCTCTTAGTTCGTAACAGATCATTTCCCCAGAGTACTCTACTTGCAGTAGGTGAACAGGGATTTGGTTGTTACGTATTTATCTTGCGTTTAAACATGTATTTTACTGTCGTGGGGAGAGCAGGAATGGCACTGATTAGGTAAAATAAATGTGAATTAAATGGACTTCGGGGGAAGTGCAATTTTGTTTTCTAAAATTCTCAAAGTGTGGCAATCAGAAAGGTTGAGTTTCATGATAAATAAGGTGTGTCTCAAAGAACTTTGGACAGATGATGGGAAAGATAAAGCTCGGGTTCTCAGGAAGGTTTTGAGAAAACAAGGTCAGTGCTTTTCAAAGAAAGCGTATTTTTTTTTTTAAATACTTCAGGGAGTCTCAGGGATAAAAATGATTTCTGGCTGGAGTAATTTAACAGCCAGAAAAAAGAAATCCTTCTCAAGCTGATAAATGTTTAATACCTAACCAGAAGCCTCAAAATTATTTTCCACCCTAGTGTTAGACTTTCTTGCACTGAATAATGACATCTTATTAAAAACTTGTTAATTGGTGTGACACTAAATGCAAGTTAGTACAGGTCTCTCATACTTCAAGTTCTGCCAGTGTACTATCTTCAAGCTTTCACAACAACTGTGTTACAAAACAATTTCAGTAACACTTCTATACCGTATCTATTGAAAACACAGTGGTTATGAATGCCAATATCATGAGCCTGTCCTCATATTCCTACAAAATACACAGCAGTGATAACTGATAATGCAAACTAATCTGCATCAAGACCCACTTGGTAGTATCAGACGTGTAAAAATGCAGACAATTTGCAATAAGGACTCTTCTTACAGAGCTTAATCGAGAGAGAAGAAACCCATCTGAAATCGATTTTTCAAACATGAAAAAGGCTGCATTATGCTACATTATGCTACTACTTATTCCTTCTCATCTTAACCTGCTAAACRCAGTCAGCCATTGATTTTACAGTTTCTAGTGAAGAGTCTTACTTTTGGACAGTGAGAGAGCATTTATATCAAGCAATGGAGTTAGCACTGGTCCAGCTGTTAAAAAACGGATGTAATCAAAAGTGGATCTTATTAATGGTCAAGAACCCCATTACACATGAATGCATCCCATTGTTGACGCCGAGTCCTTAGGGAATAACCTGCACCAATTGACAGAGGCATTTGTACAAATACTTTCAGCCACTCTATCCTCCCATGAGTGTTTTAATGCTTTTAAGAAAATTACTCTGCAGCTTTGTGTAAAACAACATTGAGGAGGACAAAAAAGAAAAAAAATCCCGCAGCTTACTGTTTTCCTTTCAGGGAAGGGAGGCATTTCACAAACCTGGTAGTAGCCTAAACACTTTGACAGATTGGGTGAGGGGGTGGAGGTATGAAGTAGATACACAGACTATTTCATCAGCCTTGCTGTCCTGATTTCAGAACAGTGCTCAGGAGATCACAGCAGGGTGTCCTCTGTTGCTCTTTGCAGAAAGACTGAAGCCGCTGTCGTGAAGATTTTGAAGGCCGAAATGTCAAATACTTTTCCTGAAGTACCCCGAGACACAACCTTCAGTCTTGAAAAGGAAAGCAGAGGAGGTTTATTTTCCAGCCAATTGTACAGCTCCCCTCTCATTGCTAAATTCAACTCTAAACTAACCTAAAACACTACAAGAACCTGCTTCCAAGCCATGTAAAACATCCCATTGACAACGCGAGGACTGATCCATCGAGGGGCACAACTCTTTCCACACTGAAAGGAAAAACAGCATTCACTTCTGATTTTCCAACACACTGATAAGGGGGGCTTACTTAGGCTTTCCTTGAATTAAGTACGTTACCTTTTACAGTTTATGGTTATGTACCTGGGTTCATTTTTATTTACACATAGCTGGAGATAAGATACATAATTTTTTCAATGTGATTATAAATGCTTTAAAGCAGGGAACAGATCCTGCTGGATATCTTCAAGCAGTAACTAAAATTCACAACCTATGTAATCTCCTTTGAAATACTGGTTTCTCCTTACACAGAGAAATGGTGTTCTGTGCTGTTATTTGAGTTACTGTGCTTCTTGTGTACTGGTGTGCGTTGAATTTATCATGGTAGTTAGAAAAGCCTTATTCAAAAAACCTGTTTTTCCTTAAAAAAACCCAACCCTTTATTCATAGTCCTCATAGTTGTGGTAACAACTTTGAAAATATGAACCAGACAGCGCAAAAAACTTCTGGTGAGTTTAAAGACCTCTTGAAACAATAGCACTAGGAGGTATGAAATACTGCATACTTCTTCAGGGAGTGTTAATTCTTAACTCCTAAAGAAAAGTTTGAGGGACATAAAGTAGGAAAAAAAATTAAATGTACCACCAAAATAAAAACATACAAAAGAGAAAGTGTCTTATGAGCCACAGTAGTCATGGTTGGTATTCAAAGCAAGTGGTAACTGTTAGCTCACCTTCTACTGACAGCTACTATTCTAAATTTCCAAGCTGATACTGGCCACTCAGGTACCTCTCTTCTAATGGATAAACCAAGTAACTTAGCAAAGGGATTTTCAGATCATCTTTTTCTGGTTTTTGAAAGTTCACCTGCAGTGCAGAATCCCCCAGGAATGCATTCAGTTTCTGCTGAAAGGCCAGCCACACACGTTTCAAGCAGCATTTAAATCCCAGGTAAGCAATCCACAGACTGCAGACAGCCCTTTTTCAAGAGCAAATGATGTGAAAAATGGGACCTATTTTGTTCTGCTTTATTGAAACCAGAGACATCCCCAAATCAGAGGTATTTAAAACATTTATTAGCGTTAATCATTGTAGGTTAAATAAAACACAAAACCTACATTTTAGGGCAAAAAATATTATTAGGTATGATACAATTAATACGTAAAACAGAAGGTAAAGTATTAACAGATTGCAGCATCCCATACATGAAGCGAGTGGGTCCAGCCCAGTCAAAGCCCTTATATAAACAAAACAGAGAAAGAGTACTTAGCAGGTGATTTTGAACTTACAATTTATCACTGACTCTGGTTTAAATAATTAAGGGTAGGATAGTAAAATATATCATCACTGTACTGAAAAGGTCTGATTATAGTCAGAGTGCTCGCGTGTATAAACTACCTAGTCAGGCTTATTACCACATGCCATGAAGGATTAGTGAAGACAAGGGATGATGGGTAACTTTTCTAGGTATTGATACAAACCCATGTTACATTGTAGCACTTTAGATAGACCTGCTGAACCATGAACAAAAATAATAAATTTTTTTTTCTTTTCTGGTTTTTTTTGGAGTCTAACTTCGCTACTTCTGAGTCCCAATTCTTGGATAATAATGGCCTTTTTTAGATTTCTCAGTCTGCAAGGCAAACTTTTTCTATAATATGCCATTTTCATGCATAAGAATGGCAAGTCAACAATTGTACCTACGTGTATCTCCATCTTCTTGCTACCTTTGATCCGTAACTTTAAGTTCATAAAGGTGAAATGACCATTAACAAAAAAATGTACTTACAGAATACAATGTGCAGCATATGAGAACCAGACATAGTGAAAAAACACTACATGTCAGCATAACAATATAAAACTGTACTTATATACACACACATATGCAGAGCATATATGAAAACTAGTTCCTTCATAACCTTGTTTTTAAACTAGTTCATGACAAGCCAGAAAAGCAAGTCACCCACAACTGGACAGTCACAGTCTTGAGTCACGGTGCAAACAAGCTCCGCCAAGCATCCTTGGCACTGCAGCCTGCGCTTCAGTCCTGCTGCCAGCTCTCTTCAGAAAACCAATCTTGGACAAATCCAGCACCAGCTGCCCAACCTAGAACTGCATCATCATCATCATTATTATTATTATTATTATAGCAGATCAGCTACAGAGTCAGGTGCTCCTGTACAGTAATTTAGCTTTTCACCAGCCTTTAACTACTAAGAGGAATTCCGGGTGCTGCTGAAACTTTTCACTCCAAGTTTGGGCTTTTTTTGTATGTCATTTTCCTGGCTGTTTACGAAGGGTGGTGGTACTTTCCAAGCAACACAGACAACAAAAGGAAGCAGAAATCATGACTTTTACATTTGAAAATCACGATTTTTAAAACAAACCGTTCCCCCATTTGAAGGGGCAGGTTAAAGCTGCCCTTTAGCTTTGACGAACAGCAGAGAGGCAACATCATCGAAGGCGAGCCCTGTCTTCAAAAAAAATGGGAGCTGCTCTGCATAGCACAGTGGCCTGTTATTTTTTCACCTGTGACTTCAGAGTTCCCTACTGAAGCTCACTGTAACCCAAATCTCAAGAACTTATACAATCAGAATGCTTATTCATTTAAATCTTTTTCTTGACTAAAAGCAGAATAAAGTGATTTAGATTTGGCCCACCAAACGCAAAAATATCTCTGAGCCTACTTAGCCAGCATTTGARTTTTAAAATCTGCCAGAGATCCATTGTAGCAATTTCCAATTTTAAACTGTTTTAACATACAACTCATAAACCTGTTCCGATTCACATATAGCTCAATGGCAGCTGTGAGAGCTGGTTGTTCAAGACAGTATCTATTCCATACAGATCAGCATCAATTGCCAGTTCTAGGATAAATTAGAGTATACCAGGTACTCGCAGAATTGTCTTACAAAGCTTTCAGACATCTCAAGTAGGGTTTGATGAGTTTTGAGACGTCACATTAAATAAAAAGAAATATGCTACAAAGAATTATGAAAGCTTAAAAATCAGTTATGCATAATTCCTATATGTTGAACTAAAATTTATGACACCTTTAAAAACATGGGTTCGATCTCACCTTGTTTTCTTGGTAACAGGTCTAGCCTTTTACTGGGTTTTATTTAGAAAGAACCAGATCTCTTGCAGCATTGGGTCACAGATCCCATAAATTATATGAAACTGTGATGTTGGTAAGTTTAGTATTTCTTTAGCGCTGAAGGCCAGGTTAACCTCTCCCTCCACAGCCAGCTGAAAGAGCCAGGCACCCATGGCAGACTGGCTTGTATTAGGATGGGATGAAGTGTTCCCTAAAGAAGCCTGCCTCCCTCCCCAACTATCAACAATAATGATTGCTGAATTTTCACTTAAATAACCCTGGATTATCTGTAAAATAGTTGCTGCAGTGAAGCAGTGACGTGGATCATATATCAGCACAGGTGACAACTGAAAGTTTACCTGAAATATCCTTCCTCATGGTAGCTGTCTGAGTCTGTGTATTATCCAAGGGTATATTTTCAAGCATGAGTGCTTTCAAAGGAGTCCAAAATATCTGAGAAATGGATTATATGTGAAAAAACAATGCAGTTTAGATTCTTAGATAAAATCCAGTGGGATGTTTCCCACCTATAACTATTTCGAGCCCTCTGAGGACAAAGAAATGTTCCCGTTGATTTCATCTGGCTCTGTTTCAAGCCCTAGTAATTAGCGCCATTTTATCAAAGCAATCTCACAACCAAGCAATAAGGTCTGTTTTTTATGTATAAACACGGAAACCCAGCTCTAGCCTGCCTGTTCATGATTTATTGTGGAAAGTTTTTTTTCCCTTTTGTTTGCTTTTCATAAGTCCCCCAACAAATGTGCAGTGAGGTTCATTTTCCTCATAAGAGAACAAATTAATCTTGTGGAATGCAGGCTGGGCTTCGGTTTTGCAGCCTGCATTCTTATCCCAGTTCCGATTTCCAATGAAATTGATGAAGAAGATAAATTCGTATTTTATCATCTCAGTCACATACATTCATGAAAGGTGGAAGTGGAGAATACACAGTTTTACATTATTTCTAGTTCATAACCACCTACTGGATTTTTTTTTTCCTACACTGTATTTTCAAGTGCATCAAGCTTCAAAGGTATCACAGAGTGGGTCTTCCATACCGCATCCCCACGTGGGTGAGGGGACTACTCCACAAATTCACAGAACTGCATTTGTAAAGAAATGCTCTGGTTTGTTTTATTAGATTCCAGCCTTTAACCCCAAATTATATTGTGCTCTCTTAAGCTGTTTTTGTACAGGAACATTGTTCTTCCGACTTGAAGACTTCTTGGAGCGCTGCAGTGAGGCCATGAAGGAGTGGGGCAGCGTGGCACTCTCTTTTAGAAACCAAGGAAGTGGCATCTTTGAGCAGAGACAACTTTGGTCTGGGGCACAGATTTGGAGGAAACCTGGTAAGTAGTGGAGATTAAGCTGGCGTTTGCGTTCCTTTCACAATGTCAGTAATTAATGAAGCCTATGCCCTAGAAAGGGAATCAATTCAGGCAAAGCACAGTGGCTGCATCTTCACTTCTTTCTGGAGCAGACTGGAATGGCATGGGGTCCAGCAGTCTCCTTCATGACAACTCCTTCTTTCACATACACAGCACCTCCTGACACAGATTTTGACTTCTAGTCTGTAAAAATTGCACTCACTCATCCTTTGGATCCATTTTTTTTCTAGTTAGCAAATTCAGTCCATTTCTTGCTGGTGTTTACTGAAAGTACGAGATGAAGCTACAGATTTAGAAAAATACTGAAGCAGAGTCCAGCTAGAAAGATGGCAGAGAAACTGTAAGCCAAAATTCAGGTTTTATGGGTTTTTTTCACCCTATTATTACAGAGAAAACTCTAAAAACATGCCAAGTCCACTTTGCAATGTAAGAAGAGAAGTTTTTGCAGTAAATCTAAAATTTATATATAAAAGGATCTTTTTGTWAAAAAAAAAAACAGTCACTGGCTTAAACAGAGAATCGGAGTACTTTTGACACTGTKATTTTGACAGGATATTAGAGAGGATTTTCCAACTAGGTTTTGCAAAATCCCTTTGAAGTAAAGCTTTCTGCTTCTGGTCCTTGCATTATTGCTCATGGGAAGCACTGAAATTACTGCTTTCAAGATAAGGAGCCACGTCACTGAGATCATGAAGTCCTTTCTCAGTAAAAAAAGTAAATGGTGCTGTTTTTCAAGTAAATCTAAAAAGATCAAGCTGGGTCAGCAGCACCGCCTACCCGTCTGTGAAGTCTGCTTTCCAAGTTTGATTGCTCCATTGTTACCGTTTTCATGAGGATCTAAGGGTGGAATTTGCCGACCTGAAACACACGAGGAGACAGTGAATTCAATTTTCCTGATGTAGTAACAACACATGCAGWTAACAGTTAGGATGATTTAACTTGCATAAGAATTACATCTGTGAAACTTCACCAGAAAACAACCGTCTCCTGTGTACCTCGAATCTTCTTCCTTGCATCCTGCTTATGAAAGAAGATTTTCACATTTAAAAAAAAGATATGAAATATGGCTATTGAGAATGCATGAAGTACACTGAAATTATGTTATCCATGTATTTAAAAAAAATAGTTATCTCACTGAGCACCTTACAACTAAGGAAAAGAAAATTCTCGGCTTTCTCCTAATGCCACTTAAATGTGAATGGTGCTAGTTTAACAAGATCCTGCCTGTCCTAAATCTGCATGGCRTTTAGTCCTTGTACACTAGAGTTTTACAAAGCACTGTAACTAAACACATGCTGCCTATATTTGAAAAACAAAACAAAAAAAATCTGTTCTTTTCATTGAATCCCTCCCTCCTTTCAGGGGTACCCATGTCTTTCCAGTTGACAGCTTTGGTTACTTAACACCAACCCCCCCCCCAACTCTCCTGACTTTTTAATCATCTTATGGGGTGATTATTTTAAGTGTTTGAAAGAATTTCATCCATCACAGGAGAGCTAGAGATCTCTCCCAAGGGCAGAAGGCACCGCTCCAACTCCCTCCCTTGTGTGTCCTTTTAGTACTGCTGCATCTTTTGTYTAACTGGCTTCCTACTCATGGACAACATACAACGTGCTTAATAATTAGAATTATAAATGGAAAAACAAGATCCTCCCAGGTCCAGTCTATTCTCTGTCTCTTGTGTGGGCCTGGCTTTTCCATTAAACCCATTGAGTGATCTCTCCATCAGTATCTTGGAGAGCTTACAGTCATGGTAACATACTTTCTCATTACCTTGTGGATTTGCTGGAAATTTTTTCTGAAGTTGAATCTACTTTCTATGAATTACTCCTGGTTTTACTATTACCCATGTTAAATAACAAGAGTTAAAATATTTAACATTTTTTTGTTATATGCCACTTTCAGAGAGCATAAAGTTCCTGTGAACAGGAATAATTCATAATCCAGGTGGATTTTACAGTTTAGATTTCCCCATCCTTTGCTGCATTTATTCACAGCTCTCTCTTGCCAAATGTTCTATGAATTATGTACCTACGTTGAAGCCTGAGTCCTACAAATTACTTGGGGGGGGGGTGTGGTTGTGGGAGGGTGAGTTAAAAGGTAAAAWCCAATCCCAATGAAATCAAACAGCAAAATTTCATCTGTAAAACTTGTCCCTAAATTACCTTTGGTCAAGCCCATCAAAATTTCACCTCTCTTATTCAGTCCATTCTGAACAGGTATGTTATACAACAAAAGTGTGACTTTTGAAGTAGATAATCTTGGGTGTTTGTACAACTGAATGAGAGGGGGAAAATTCCTCACGTTACTAAGCTAAAGATACTGTATTTGGTCCAACAGAGTGAGAAACAGGTATCTTGAGGGCTGAAGCATGTATAACCATTGACATTACAATGCTGCACTCTATTTAGGTCACTAAAATATCAACTTCACACGCTGCTTACATTATGTTTGGACTTCATGTTTATAAGTCCCCTTCCAAAGTAAAATAAAAAGCAGAATGGGTGGTTATAGACACAGTTGTTACATGCATTAGTTCTGTTGGCTTTGTTTGGAGATAAAAAGAATCCACTAATTCTTAAAACTCTAGAGAATATGAAGAACTTAGTATCTGTGAGAGGCTTTCCAAGAAGGTAATGCTGACATTGTAGAGACCTGGAGAGAACTTCTGCATTAGGTACCTACGATTTCCAAAGTGCTTTCAGCTCAGTCCCAGCTAAAATAAAACCCTGTCAATCTGACTCAGAGCACAATGTAGCTAAAAAAGTTGGAATCTACAGACAACACAGTTTCCATAACATACCACTAAGCAAATACTCTCTAAACATTTGGTTCTTCTAACAAGAAGTTTGGAAGAGGAGAGCTTTAACAAGCAAACTAGCTGAACTTTCATTTTAGAAGTCCGCATTAAACAATTATGTTACTCTATTTTGTTTTTCATTCAGTGTTTCATATTTCTTACGAGTTTCAAGTCTTTTCTACAGTAGTCTTGATGTGTATGCACAGAAGCAGGCAAGCTTATCTTTGGAGCAAAACCATTGCAGCCTTCAAGGTCAGTGAGCACTTTGTCCAGTTCAGACCAGGACACAATATGTGTCATTAAGAATCACCTTGATTCATTTCATTTCTCAAAACGATAAAAAACACACAGATAACAACTACAAATAATAAAGAGGAAAAAAATCTCTAGACATAATATTTGCTGATTAGTTATTCTGGCCTTTGAACTTAAGTACTGTTTGTCATGAACTCRCCATGTTTTCTGCTGTTTGGATACCCCCCCCTTGAATTCAATACAAGGAAATAAAGCTTTAAACAGTCTAAAAGTTTTTCAAGTTTGAGATTTTTTTTTTTTTTTAGTAGGTGAGTTTTCTCTCACTTATTAGTTCTCTTATTACCAGATTTATTAAACCATCAAGTTAAATCATTTTAGTTTTAGTAACAAGACTTATCCCTGCCCAAGCAGCTTTTACCCCTGATGCGCAGTTGACAGGAATAACTCTCTAGGAGCATCAAACTCAGTCTAACACCCGAGAACCAGCTCCACAGCAAATGTTACAGTGATTTTTCACCAAGGGTCAGGGGAAGTGGATAAAAATCATCAGTCAGAAATCTGTTCGACTGATTGTCTCTCCCTGGGCCTCCTTGACTGCTAGTCTCACAGCAGATGCTGTAACATAGAAAGGTGTAAGCAGCAGAAGAACACTAAGGATRAGCAGTGAAACGCTGAGTCTGCATCTACGCTTCCTGCTTCTAAACCAGCTCAATCACTATTGCTGCATAAAAGCACCGTGATCATCTCGTCATTCATCTCTTGATAAATATGGCATCAATATTGCTGACACCAACTCAATCTAGCTGGCACTGAGTCAGGATCAACAGAAGTAATGAACTGAATTACATACTCATTTTAAAAGTGTATCTCGCTGGCATACATAGTCTCTGTTCCAGAGCAATAAAAAATACTCCTGTATACGATAACCTCCAGCATTGTTACTTTATGCTATTTCTTTCATGCAGTTGATGTCAGAAAGGAGCAGTAGTGCCCTGACATCCAGCCCAGCAATTCTCCTGCTGAAGAAATAAATAGATTAAGACAATTCCTCTTCAAACCGATGACTGCTCTGTTAAGATACAGTCAGCTCAAAAGGTCCATGAGAGATTGAAATCTTCTGTTGCTTAACTTAAAGATGACAAACTAGACCACAAATAGAGTCTTTTTCTCCATTTTGCAGAGCAGGACACAACTAGGCAGCTTGCCAAAGACCAGCAACAGCATGGGATTCCAGCTGAAACGGTCAATTGCACAGAGAAAAAGAGATGCACATACATTTATCTAAGAACTCTGCAGCTGAACTGGTGAAACTGTTCCCAGGAACTTAGGGACATACTATTACTGAGACAGTATAAAAGTTTCATATGGTTCCCCATTGCTGATATTTCTATGGAGTGAGGTCCGCCGACTGCAATTTAAAAATTAGATTTTGCACTTGTATTAATTAAATATCTGATTATATATTTTGGTTTCATTTCACTAATGTTTAGACCATGTTTCACAGATTTTGTGCAACAAAACTGTTTGTAAACATGCACCTCTACACATTCCTGCAGAGGTCTTGGTGTCCTCCATGATCTCATTCCAGTAAACATGCCATGGTGTGTAAAATAGTAAGTGTCACAAGAGACTGCTCAAATGTACGGTTACAGAAACTGTCATGGTTCTGAAGTGAACCATCCAGGTTAACAGGTGGGAAGCAGTAAATCAATTGCATCTCCTCCTTTCTGGCATGTTTGAGTTGGGCTGAGGCAGTCCAGGATGAAGGTCAGAGTCTTCTCCAACACCTGGTAGAGTTCCAACTCCCGCTACTGAATCTGAGACTTGTTAACGTAAAGAGATTAATCAGCACTCTGGGAGTTACAGTTCTGAGAGTGCCAGAGGCAAAGAGATTGGGAAATGGGAGGGTGGGACAAGAGGTAAACAAAATGGGAAGGGAGAAAAATGAAAACTGGAGCAGGGAAGCAAGAGAGACAACAGGGACTGGGTGACAGCTCTGCAAGCAGAACTTGAAGACAGGCAGATGGGGATTGCTCTGCTGCAGCTGGAAGCATGATGCATCATCACAGTAATAAAATCTGCTCTCTTTTTGAATGTGATGCTCCAGTTATAGGCTGTGACATCCATTAGCTCAGAAAAATCAGGCTTGGAGTTGGGCTTCTTGGTTTTGTTTTTTTAACATGAAACTAGTTTCATCACTGACCTGCAGAAGACTGCCTGAAAGGTTGGAAACAGCCTTAAAGCTGAGCGTAAGGAAGAAAACCCACAACAGGTTACCATGCTGACAAAGGGACAAACACAACAGTGCACTGAACAGATACTCATTTAGCGTGGAAACAGATGTGATGTGATCAACCTGAGCTGGCACATCCAGATGATGAAGTCCCAGTCCAAAAGAAGCACAGTCCTACTATCTAACGTAACTACTGCTAAGGGTAAGAAGCAAGACATCACGGTGGCTTTCTGCGCATTTSTCCCATCTGTTCTCTTCCTGAAAATCACGTACAACTTGATTTTTTAGGGGGCTGGAGGAAGGGAAGATTTTCGTTAGTGTAGGATGTGAAATCCATGGCTCACCTGAGAAAAGGCAGACTTCTTCAAGTAGCAGTACAACAGCTATACAATGCCCAGAATCTCCTCCTAAAATTGCTAGCTGTATCACAGCAAGGTGAGCCCCTGCAAAGCATTGCTCTCTGTAAGCCTCGTTAATAAAGCACAGCCATCTGTGAAGGCATGGCAGAATGAAGCAGGCACATCTTATCCAACAGTTTTGGCATTCGCATACAAGACTCTTTCTGCACCTGTAGGACTTACGACAGTCACACTTCTTACCTCCCCAAATCCTTTCATCCTTTGAAACCGGTTTCATTGGTATTTTAGAAGTTCCCCATGTCTCTCACATGGGTTATAAAGCTTGGCCCACTCAGTCTCTAGTTTCTTTTTCTCACCCATACTTGCAGTGAAGCAGGATTCCCCCAATTGACAGAGATGACTGCTGTTTACTTCATGTTGTAAGTTTTCATGCAAGGTAGCACATATTTACAATAAAGGATATTGCATAACTAAACATAGTTAAGTTGCAATTATTTTAATACCCCTAATAGCATATCTAACAGCATCTCCATGCAAGAAAATAAAGCTGCCTTTTTTTTTTTTAAGCAAAAGCATAGAATGCTGACACTGAAGATCTTGTTAGGGGAAGCAGCAATACAACTAAATTTTGCTCGTTTAATTAAAATCTGCAGGAAAAAAAAAGAAGATTTAGATCTTACAAGCATCAAAGTAAACAACAGAATGCCTAATGACTTTAATTACCAAGAGATCCAACCTTGATTTGAGGTCCTGCTGTAATTAACTTTGGGCTGTTTTGGTTTATTTACTAGTTTATGTTGAAGAGCTCTCCTATGGTTGGAGAGAAATCCAGGACCTCACAAGTTTAACTTTAAGAGTAGTCCAAAGGCCAGTAAGTTTTGCCTCATTCATTAAAATTTGAAAGCAAGAGGAGACCTAATGCTAGAATACAGGGAGCATAAACTGTAAAGAATATAATCTCAAACATAAGTTAGGGCAATGTTTTCCCATCCTTTCGCAGGGTGTTCCCAGGTCAACACCCCCTAAAAAATTCAGTTATGAGCTTGGGCCGCCTTAAAAATGGCGTAAGAGAATTGCTTTGTAACATAAATGTACTTGCTTTTCTTAAAATGTCTTTCATAGACCTCTTCAAAGCAGTTCACAGATATCCACAAATCAGCAGATAACAGGATGAAAACCACCATACTCATCACTCACAAAGCTCGACAATTGTCCATCTGCAATTCCATCCATTCAAGTCCATTTGAGTCAGTGCAAACATCGAATGTCTGCTGGAAAGGATCCCTCCCGTTCCACAGACAGACATTTCACACATTCCTCTCTAGTTTGTCCAGTATACATCTGGTTAAACTGTAAACTCTAGAGATTGGGTTGTTTGTGGTTTTGCGTTGGGTTTTTTGTTTGTTTGTTTTGGGGTTTGTTGTTGTTGTTGGTTTTTGGTTGTTTTTTTGTTGTTGTTGTTGTTGTTGTTKTTTTTTAACCTCCCTGTATTTCTAGGAAACAAGTATTTGGGTTACATTAAATATTCAATATATGAGCTGCTGGCAAGGCATCAGAAAATCAATAGCTTCATACATTTATAACTCAGCATTTACCACATGAAAGGTTGTATCCTGAGACAGAAACTCTCTGCTCTAATTAGGAAGCCTCGTCTAGGAAGAACATCCTTATCTGGATTTTTAAACATCAGCCTGTCTCTCCTCCTCGTAGTACTAGCATCAGTAAGATCGAGCGTGCTAACAACTCTTTAGACACTTTCCATAGAGCAATTCTGATAATCTTATTCCTCAGTTACCTCTCACCTTTGCCAGAAGATGCTGAAATTCTTCAATCTTGGCCCCTTTGGTAGCACACCAGTCCTCAACATTTGCCAGACTTCAAGAAATAATGCATGCCCATCATTTTTTTTTTTTTTTTGCTTAACACAAGTTTATTTCATATTTCACTTGGCTACATATTCTTCAGCAGCTTACTCATCCCACTGCCTGTTTACCTTTGGACCTGCTGATGCAGACTGGTATTAACCTGGGAGGTACAGTCTCAGTTCCATCATTTACAGAGAATGGCTTTTATGTAATCTTCTCCTTCCCGTCTGGGGCACCTTCACGCTAAGGTAACAGGCAATACACACGCTGAAGAGAAACAGCTGGACGTGTACTAGATTTGAATAAGGTAACTAAGACTTATTTGAGTTGTTAAATGAACAGGTGTCTGAAAATGGCAAGGGTGTGATTGATACCAAATGACAGTACACTTGGGGCAGCTTGTTTAGTCATTGAAAACCAGCCAGTTTTAATTGGTAAGCTGCCTTCCCAGGCACAAGCAGTGGTCAGTGGACTAAAGACCCACAACCAAGAAGGGGCAATACAGAACTGGTATGACCCCCTGCACAGGCACAACTTTATACTGTATTATACTGTTATCGTATCATACATTCCTGGCATATTTGCTGCTGCTGAAGTATAAACCAGTGACAGGGAGCTGCTGTGCCTATGATTCTTCTAAGGCTGGGAATAAAAAATTAGTAACATTTCATCCTATAGACACTCAGCTATTAAAAAAGAACCACTGGAACACAAGAAAAACCACTATAATCTTAAGCCCTTTTTATGTCAAAAACCTTTCAAGAAAGACATTGGGAAAAACTTAGCCCAAGTGGGAAGTATAAAACTGTACTATTCTTTTCTTGTTTACAGAGAAATAAAACAGCCACGTGATGTTTCACAATCACAGCAAGCCTTCAGTCAGGYGCTGCTAAATGTAACCAGGGTAAGTGTAGTGGCTTGCCATCTGAAATTAGAGGGGCACAACAGCCAGCCAGGAGCTGCATCCCATTACACAGCTGTGCTGGTTCTGGCTGGGATAGAGTTAATTTTCTTCAYAGTAGCTAGTATGGGGCTATGTTTTGGATTTGTGCTGGAAACAGTGTTGATAATACAGGGATGTTTTCGTTACTGCTGAGCAGTGCTTACACAGGGTCAAGGCCTTTTCTGCTCCTCACACCACCCCACCAGCGAGTAGGCTGGGGGTGCACAAGAAGCTGGGAGGGACACAGCTGGGACAGCTGACCCCAACTGACCAATGGGGTATTCCATACCATATGACATCATGCTCAGCATATAAAGCTGGGGGAAGGAGGAGGAAAGGGGGCACGTTCGGAGTGATGGCACTTGTCTTCCCAAGTAACCGTTACGCGTGATGGAGCCCTGCTTTCCTGGAGATGGCTGAACACCTGCCTGCCGATGGGAAGTGGTGAATGAATTCCTTGTTTTGCTTTGCTTGCATGCATGGCTTTTGCTTTCCCTATTAAACTGTCTTTATCTCAACCCACGAGTTTTCTCACTTTTACCCTTCTGATTCTCTCCCCCATCCCACTGTGGGGGGAGTGAGCAAGCAGCTGTGTGGTATTTAGCTGCTGGCTGGGGCTGAACCATGACAGCAGCTCAGTGAAAACTCTCCAGTGCGGAGAACACCAAATTTGCTGACTCTTGTACTCAGTCTGCCTCCTCAGCCTTATTTGCCTGAGTACACTGACTGCAGAATCCCTCTCCTGCCAGATTTGCCCCATCTTCAAAAAATCAGAAACTTTTACTGATTCTAGTCTCTCACATCTTGTATTTTCTTGAGAAGAATCAAGGACAATGGATTTGTGTTGAGACTGTGTTATTAAGACATCCCTCAAAGCAGTCAAATCCTCAAATCCCGAGAGAAGCTTATTTAAAAAAAAAATCTTTTAAAAATAGTGTAATATAATAACCTTAGAAATGAAGCGATCTGTCTATAATCTCTACAATTTTTCCAAGATTTATCTGGTTGTCAGCAAAACATCCCAGTTCCCCTTTTATTTTCCGCCTTCTTTATATCATTATGTTGAGTAATTTTTCCCCATTATACTATTTCACTCCGTTCACAACATTTTCCCTGGAAAAGAGACAGTTGTTAGACACCTTAGCAAGGAAAAACGATTATGTTAAAATACCCCTGGGAAATGAAAAGCATAAGCAAGCAGGAGGTAAGTTTAAAATTAAGTTAAATTAAAATGTAGTCTACCCTTTCTGTTTGGGGTATCAATTTCAAGAAGGTTTTTAATGGAGAAATTCTCCACACATGTTGGAATATCCTTCCAAATCCAGGCTGTAAAATAGACAATACCTACAGTCTACCTTCAAGATCCAAGGTAAACAGAAGTTGCTGTCTCTCTGTTCAGAGGCTGGGGAGCTGCACCATGCCCTTCTACAGCAGCACAAAGAGAAGGGCACGAACTCTCGGGCAGTGTGAAAGCAAAACTACAGCTGCAGCATGACTTTGAGGGCACCACACAAATAAAATTAGTCAGCAGGGTAAGAGACACGGCCAGAGAGGGACTTCATACACTGAAAAGGCAGAAATGCTGCCACACAACTTGGGCATAAACAGACTTTTTTGGAAATTGCACAAAGACTGAAGTGGTGTAAAACATCAGAAAGTTATCCATACCCTCTACCCAGTCACAATCATACTAATTAATTCTCCTGATAATTAAGCATTTTTCACTTGGTTTCCACTCTATTTCTATAAACATACACTACCAACTCTCTCCTTTCTCTCCTCTGAGTACTTGATAAGGTCACGARTAAATCCACTGAGACCAAATATTTCTATATATAGAAATAATTGCCTGTGGAATTAAGTGCACTTGCCTGGGTATCTAGTTCATACTAAACTTAATTTAGCTGATTTTCCTCATCTATTATATCCATTATTAGGGACAGTGTACGCTGCCAGCTGCAGCATTGCCTATCAAAGACAGAAACTAATTATCTAATTATGAGGCAAGGATGAGTTCCTCTGCGAGAACATTCACAACCAACAGATGCAGACAATCTAGTAAACTATCACAAGGAAGAACTGGTTTCTCCAGACAGCCACGTTACACACTCCTCCTTTTTTAAAGGAGGTAAAAGAAAGGTAGCATATTCTAGGAATATCGGTTCTCATTAACCATTTAAAATACATCCCATGCAAGCAAAGCAAACACTTGAACAGGCCCCATCTCAGGCAAAGTGCGGTAGATAACATGAGGTGATTATGAATATGTGAAATAAAATAAAATAAAATAAAATATGTTAGGGAAACAAAGTTGAGTTTCTGGACATGCTGTCTGCACCCCAAAACAGGATTCAGGGAAAGGAGGAACCACCAGTAGTGGAAGAGGATTAAGTCATGGAGTTCTTAAGAAATCTCAACCCACACAAGCCTAAGGATGCAGAGGGAGCAAGCCAATGTCACTGCAAGGCTGTTCTTTATCATCCCTATCGTTTTTGAAAGGTTGTAGAGAATGAGGGAGGTCCCCTATGACTGAAGAAAGGTGAATGTTATATCTGTCTTCAAAAAGGGCAATAACAAGTCATGGATCTACAAGCTGGTTAGCCTCACTCTGCTTCCTGGGAAAACCACGGAGCAAATCCTCTCAGAAGCTGCTTCTGAGCACATGAAGGTGAAGAAGGTGACCAGGACCAGTCAGCAYGGACTTACCAAGGGTAAACCATGTCCAACCAACCTGGTTGCCCTAAATGATAGCATGACTGGATCTGTGATTGAAGGACAGCATTGGATGTTGTCTACCTTGACTTTAGCAAGGCTTTTGATACTTTCTCCTATAGCATCCTGATATGTCCAAGTTGGGATGTTATAGTGTAGATAGGCAGACTGTTAGGTGTGTGAAAAATTGGCCGGATCATCAGACTTAAAGGCCAGTGGTTAACAGTATGTATCTACCTGTAGGTCAGTTAAAAGTGGAGTACCTTGCTTAATACCTTTTATCAGTGACCTGAAGGAGGAAAAAATATGTACCCACTTCAACCCTCAGATGATACCCAACTCAGAGGTACATTCAATATCCTTGAGGGCAGGGCTGCTGTTCAGATGGCCTTGGGCTGGAGGAAGGAATGGGCCAACAGGAGCCKTACGTGGTTCAGAAAGGACAAATGCCAAGCCCTGCTTGTGGGAAGGAAGAGCCCCTCGCTATGAGACAGGCTGGGGACTGGCTGCCCGGGAAGCAGCTCTGCCAAAAAGGACCTGAGGGCAGCAAGCTGAGCATGAGCCAGCAGCGCGCCCTGGCAGCAAAGATGGCCAACAGCACCCTAACAAGAGCCAAGCCAGTAGACCAGGTGAAGTGGTTATCCCTTTCTAGATAAGGTCTAACGCAAGCTGGGTAATGCATCCAGTTTTGGGCCCCACGATACAAGAAAAATGTTGACAGACTGGCGCAAGTTCAGAGGAGGGCCACCAAGACAGTCAGGGGGCTGGAGCACTTGCCCTGTGAGGAGAGGCTGAGGAAATGGGGCCTGTTCAGCCTGGAGACGAGATGGCTTTGGGGGACCCGCAAAGCCACCTGTCAGTACCTATGGGGAGGGCTGCTAAGAAGACAGAGCCAGGCTCTTTACTGAGGTGCATCCAGAACAATGAGCGATGGTGGCCATGAATTGAATCAGGAGAGGTTCTGACTTGATACACTGGCGGGGATGCCACTGTGAGGACTATTTAAACACTGGACTCGGCTGCCCAGAGAGGTTGTGGAATCTCTGCTCTCGGACCCAGCCAGACAATGGCCCAAGCAACCTGGTCTGAATTCACTATCAAGTCTGCTTTGAGCGCCAAGTTGGACTGAAGGTCTCCTGAGGTCCCTTCCAGCCCGCAAGGTCCTTCCCACTTGCAGCCAAAGACCAAAACTGTAACCCCTAGAAGGCAAACTGAACAAGACGTTTTTTCTTCTCCTCATGAGGAATGTCAGTCTCATCTTGTTTAAAAGACCTGGAGAGAAAATATTTTTTTTAAATGGATTCCACTGCAATGACTATTTTCTACTTATCATAGCTCTCCAGGCACATTTCTCAACATTTAAGTTTTTATCAACATGATGATAAGATCAACAGTATCGCCTCTACAGCAGGCCTAGTCTGAAACAGAAGATGTGACCCAGGTCAGGATTTATATACGGATTTAGAAGGAATAGGATTACCCTGTATCTACTATGTTTTACTCTGGTGTATTCAAAGTCATTCTTAGTTTACATCTGCATAAACTGCAGCCATACTACTGGCCCAGTAGATTTCTTGATGTCCTTGGGAAAGAAGTTTTTAGACCCGAAACAGACAGCTATTTTCAGAAGACCTCCAAACAATCACAATTAAATACATAAATAAAGGATTTACTTACTTATTCCTTGAAAAAGTTCTTCAATGTTAACAGCATTCTTTGCACTGGTTTCAACAACAATTGCACCTATAGATTCTGCATATTCTTTGGCATCCTTCATAGGAACCTCCCTACAAAAAAAAAAAAAAAAAAAAAAAA